>OY982573.1:1213968-1739283 GCA_963859945.1 Euplagia quadripunctaria
AACATCTGGTGGTCGTTTTGATGGGTAGAGGTATGTTGTGTAGTGTGTACCGTTGTGAGTTGTGAGTGTTGTGCTCATAGTTGCTTCAGTCTTTTGTATTCTGTTGTAAGTTGGTAGTGTCATTTTTGTGTGTTTCAGGCTCCATCGAAATCAGGGGTTGAGTTGCATCTGGAACAAAAGAAAAAAAATTGTAAAAGTTTTATTTCGCATCTGCTAATTTGTCCATAATATCATGATGTCTCATTGGCATTACTTTTTTATTGTTATTATTTTGCTGGTTTGTAACAAAAACATTCGAAAATATCGAACTGTGTCTATTAATCGCTCTCTTATACGAAGACAGACGATAGTACCAATGACACCTTTGATGATGGGTCAGAAAAAAAAAAAAACGATTACGATAAAAAAAAAATTACAACGTTTATTAGCATTACACTATCGTCTGTCTTCGTTTTCGAGAGCGTTTACAAAATACCTTATTTGAAAGTAATTTAAACTACTTTCAAGATAGTTTTACTAATTTATATTATCAAATCCCAATAGGCTTACAATCGATGCATAAATTCAACCAAACTAATTACATTAATATAAAACCAACCCTCGTGGTAAAAAACCTAAATTAATATCAAGTAATTTAATTATAATGGAATTTTTGTAATATTAACTAATACGATGCATCATCATGAGTATCGAATTTCTATTTTAGTTTAACTAACAGCGGCTGATTAATTTTATTTACATTTGCAATTCTTTTATAACTCCCCTGCTGACCCGCGCAACTTCGTCTGCCTTACATAAGAGCGATAACATTTTCCCTGTTTTTGCAACATTTTTTATCGATGCTCCGCTCCTATTGGTAGTAGCGTGATGTTATATAGCCTTCGTCAATAAATGGGCTATCTAACACTAAAATCATTTTTCAGTTCGAACCAGTAGTTCCAGAGATGAGCGCCAACCAAACAAACTCTTCAGCTTTATAATATTAGTATAGATGTTTACAAGAAGTTTCATTTATCTTTTTTAACTTCCTTTGTTAATTCTTCCACCTTTTTATCTCTCTAGTCCATTTACATTGTGTCTATAAGATAGCTAGTTGTATGCAGATAAGTTTAGTTTTTTATTGACTTATCAAGTCAGTTTTTAACTTAAGTTTCAGATCATAGCTACAACATGACTATATCTCACCATAGGGCTATTTACATAGTATACACTTTACAAACAATAATTATGAAATATATTAAACGTCTGGGTTGTGTCCGAGAAACGATTTTGTTAGGCCACTATTACCCATTTCAATGTTCCTTAAATTGTAAATAGTTATGGTTTGAGTAACCGAAAAATACTACGACTGTCGTCTATAATGTCTTAATAAATCATATTACGTAGAGAAAAGCATAAGAAGAGGTGTAAAAAAAGATGTATTAGAATGGTTATTCGTAAAATTCGTTTACAATGCGTACAAAACGCACATCACAATCTTGTCTTAAGGTCATATCAAACTAAACCAGACAGGAAATTACTAGAAAGAATAAAATCTATAACTTAAGCAGTCAAATCAACGAATGAGTTTTGTTCAATCACTGAATTGACCTCATCAATCAAATCTAGAACTTGGATTGAAGCGCTACTTATCGACAATCTTTTTATAATCCTCAAAGTCAATTTAAAATGATTGATTTGAGAAAAATCAGGATTTGCTATCGGGATGATAGATTATCCTTAAGTTTCCTTCATTAGAGGTTGTATTTTAATTGCTGGTTCATTAGGGATGAAGGATGAAGGATTTATGGGATTAGTATTAGGGGCGTTGCGGTGGCGTGGAAGGAAAGTTGCGAAGGTACAAAATATGTGCTTGTGTGCCGTGTAGATTCATATGGGCATACACATGTTGGATTTTATTTAAACTGGTAGTCTCTTGTAAAATCTGTATTCATATGTAGCAAAGTAGCTAAGACTGCTACTATTATTGCGTGTATGTATCCTTTCTTTTCTCTTTGTACCTTACTTTGTGAAGTAATTAACTTATGAAGTTCAGTGCCTTTATACTGAAGCAATGACGTTAGTATAAAGGTACTGAGCTTGATAATTGATTTCTAGTACAAATACTTGCATGCATAAATATTATGTATATTTTCCTTTGTTTGAAGTATGTGTATCAGACATTCGAATGACTGGTTTATATCGACTTTTCCGAAGAATAGAGTCCGTTGTGATCATAAAGCAAAAATGAAATATGTACAATTATTTAAAGTACTGTCTATGGTCTACCTACCTGTATTTTCAAAATTGTCATATCTGACTTAGTTACCGAAATAAAAAATCGAACAAAATCTGATTTGATCTTTATTACGAAATGTAATGAACGAAATGCACATGGGACTCTTAATATGGGAATATGTGGACGACACGTGCGCCCTTGCCTCCGATCGTTAGTTAGGTCTGTGTTGGGTGGAAAGTGTAGATGTGTACGAGTCTGTGCATGGCGTCATAAGACACATCGGATTAAACCTGAAGCAGTACTAAGATTGTGCATGAATTCCAAATCCTTATACATACGGTATACGTTTTCTCCACATAAGCTGTTTTAGCGTCAAGAAATAACAAACTATCGCATAACCTAAATATTAGTATCTAAGATTTTACCCTTTTATCCACTGAACAGTTTACTAAGTATAATTTATTATGTATTGTAATGTATAATATAAATTATATGTTAATAAGTACAATAATTCACATAGCCATGACCCTAAAGAGATAGTTACTATCGTTCAAAAACGTACAATATTGATATAAGACGCAGTATAATTTCGTTCCTTCCATAAATTAACGTCTCATATTCACTACAGACAAATCCATCTTATAATACCATGTTCAAATAGGCCCAACTAACTCGCAAAATAATAGACATATGAAAATTTTGTTTAATGGTATAGAACGAAACTAATTCAAACAACAACATACTAAAAATTCAAAATCCTTAGTTCCTTAGTTTCGATACTATACGTGTTTACGTTTATAACTTTAACTAACTTTTCTGACACTTAGCAGTCTTGCAGACAGGATTATTCTTCGCATAAGTCGTTATAATGGTTGCTTTCACACCGACTTTAAATTGAACCTCTAACAACAGTATCTAATTAAGATAGTTCGTATGGAAATAGTTTCAGTGACACAGATCTGATTTTCTTGTTTGCTTTGCGTGAAATACGCTACTATCATTTTCAATTTACGATGAAATCGGACAAGAAGGAACACTGATGTTATGTGATTTCGTATACTTGTGAGTATGCTTTGTAATAGAATTCTTTTCAAAATACAAGTCACTAATTTCAGAAGAGATATAAGCCAAGTGAATTAATTATGATATGTAATTATGCATTACATTAGCCTATTTCGCCGTAGCAGTGACCCGCCCATCACTACTACGGGGCAGTGATGGGCGTAGTAACTAGTTACTTATGTAATCCAATTAATAATTGAATTACAAAATAATGTTATTAAACTGTAATATATATCATCGTTATTACAGTATTCAATTACATTGTAATTGGAATTACTTTGGATGTGCAATGAATGAATTACAATATATTTAAATTTCGAATTTAAAGTATTTCAATAAATAATTACAATGTAACTGTAATTTGCAATTATTAATCAAATTAATTTTTGCCCTTCACTGCCTCGTAGGTGTATTAAAAATAATTTGCTCCCATTTAGATAATAGGAGGTGAGCCTACTCCGGTAAACCGGACACTTTGGGAATTAAAGAAAGCTTGGAAGTCTATTGAAAGACAGGTAGTTAAGAAGGGAAGGCAATGGAAAGAAAGGGATTGCTTATACGGATTTATTGGGGAGTGATTGGAAACGTAGGTAGGTAGATTGAGAAATGTAAGCAATAATTCGAGCAGATCAGGGTCTCTCGAGGTTGAACTGGCTATTGCTGGGAAGTGCGAGCAATGTAACATTTCGATTCTACTTTGACACTAGCTCTAGTTTATAATTAAATTAGAACAATTATATATATACATAGATCATCATCAGAGTATGTAATCTCATCATCGAAATAGAATTTGAAACATTTTTGTAAAGGTAATTTTTTTCTAATAGTAAACTTATCTCATCAATTATACTGCATTAATTTACTAGAAATTCGTGATGCTTTGTCCATGAACGTCACAATGAGCTATAAATTGTCCGGGAGAGGAGATCCGTCAAATCCCGGGACGAGCCACATTAACATAATGCCGCCATCATGGCACTGCCGACTCAATTTACGGGCCTATTGATTTTTTTTTTATTATTATAACAATGGATGTTTAATAGTTAATGGACGGTAGACTATTACATTTTCATAATGATTTGCTAATATGTTTGATTAATATTTGACAATGCCATCAAGGTTAATTGATAGCAATTTCTTCAGTCTTTGACATGCCATTAGAGCAGGTGTATTTAGATCGACACGCAGAACTGGAACTTTTAATGACAAGAAAAACCACTCTTATTACATTTAAGATCAATGTAGATCGTCTAAAATACTTATGTAATGGTGGTATTGTCTTGGAATTTTTATCTTATGGGCTTTTTGTACATTATTCTTATGTGATGATCTTTCTCAACATTCAATTTAATACTTAGACTAAATCGTTAACGAAGAACTAACTGGTTCCTCTTTAATAGTTCCTTCTCTTTTGACTTCTTCACTAATCTTAATTTTTTGATATGCAATAATGTTTCTTCTTAAATGATAAAAAGTTCATTTAAAAAAAAGGGCGATAAGTGGTTTGAGTACAAGAACAGAAGCCGCGGGTTTGATTCTAGCTCAGTGCAAAAATATTTATTTTGTACGCATCGGTAGTATCAGTCATATCTTTATCAGTTGTGTTCTAGAATCCATATTACTATAAGCTAAGAAAAGCTTGTACCGTTCCTTAGTTAATTAACCCAAAGAGAGAGAGTAATTAAAGAATGAGTTCTTCTGTTTAGCTTCTTAACAAAATAACATAATACATGCTAACGACTAAACTGAATATGACATACAAAAAACTTAAGTTTCACACACACAGATGATGGATCAGGCCATTAAGGAGCTGGGCAGAGCTAATTTATCTTCAACAATTTATACAGTGACACGTGAACGCTTAATTCTCTTGTTAATTAGTTTCGAGGTTATAAATGGGTTAAGTCTTAAAAGTTTGAGTAACTTAAATTTTGTTTTTAAACTGTCTGTGCAGGCTATTTAGTTTATTATCTTTTTAAGTTAAACAATTTTTTTTTTGGCAATTAAGGAGATAAGTTAAACTGAGAGTCACTGCCTATAACGACTGGAATGAGGACTCGCCTCAGTAAACGTTTGCGGTTAGCCCCGCTTGGGTGCGGTTAGCCGCAAAGGGGCGACGTCCACCTGCCTGGATGTTGCCTAGTTAGGAGGTTACGCGAAGGCGGTGCCTGTGCTTATACGGGCAGGCGCTAGAAGGGGAACTGAATGTCTGAAGAACAGCTGTTCCCGGACTCCTCCTATTTTAGGCGCAGTATGTCATACCGTGTGGTCTTAGTCAGTTCGATTCCAACACACCGCCACACTGAAAACCCCGGTGGTGATGACAGCCTGAAAAGAGTTCCACATGTGAAAAAAAAACTGTATATTAATCTGGTCTAGTGCAGATTGGCACACCTTAGAGTAACAAGCGGTGGTAATGATAAAGGCGATATACTTGCGATGAACTGAACTCACTCCACACAAGCATTTAGTTTAGCTGAAGCGATTAAAAAGTAATAAGTGACCTATGCTACTCCTAGACTATAAGTAGTCTATGAGTAGTCTATGAGTAAAGATGAGTCTTTATAAAACAAAAACACTGTGTGGGACTCTGGTTTCGTTGTGATCTTTTCCTTTGCAAAGCTAATGATATTAATTTCTCACTAACTTCTGACCGCTGATTTACCTTCGTGAAAGTTATTTTTCTATTCTTCAAGAATAGTAAATTTTGCCTAGATTAACCTTATGTTCTTTTCATTACCCCTGACAAAATGAATGCTAAATTTCATGGCCATCGGTTGAGTACATAAGGCGTGACAGCAGAACAAATAAAAAACCTCACTATTTCGGATCTGCACATACACTTTGAAACGTCAAAGGTTTGGCGACTGTGAATGGAGTTAAAACCGTCAGAAATCGCTCACCGATCACTTATGCTGCTGCTATTTTATAAAGTGACTGTCAGCCTTGATACAGTGAATAATGCTCGACCCTGTAACTGGAATGGCTAAAATGATAAAAGAGAGTCAGGCGAGAATGTCTACTGAACAAATTTAAAAATATTACTCATTCATCGTTGTATTCCATAGTTGGATAAATTAAGATAGCAGCTCTTAAGCACTTCATTTCGGTGAGTAAATTAATTTTGTGCTATTGTATTAATTATGTCGCAGACTTCATAGACTGTAACGGCTGATGATCCCTCAAAATGAAAATTCAAAAACCATTCGCTTGTCTTCTCTGTCGCAACTTGTCTTCACTAGTTATCTATATAAAGTATATCATCATATATCATATATAGTTATAGTCAAGTCAGAACCACTTTTCCAAACAATTTTTCAAGGATTTCTTTTATTAATTTACTAGCTTTTGCTAGCGGCTTGCGTTTAACAATGCTTTTTTTTATGAAAGGCGTCCTTTTCTATACCCCTGACAACGTGTTGTGGCGACATCCACCTCCAAAAACATACTTCAATGTCATCTAACGAAGTCACGCCGAACTAAGGAATAACTACTGATTCTGCATTGCCTAATGAAAGTTCTCGCAGCGATTAGTCTTTAAACAACTTCCCAACATCAACCGTTGGGCCTGCCAGGCATGATCGCCTCGCCTGGTCAAAGGATCCTTCCTTTATGTTGGAGGGATATGACACCCGTTCCTCCAAGTTATATTCAAAACTTCATGACGATCAGTTGAATAGTTTTTTTTTTTTTTTTTAAACATTTCTAGTAACGTGGGTCGCACATTACCAGTAATCTTGTTAACCCCTCCAGCTAAGCTTAACGCTTGTGTTAGGAGTGGGTTCACGACGGTAGTGCACTGGGTGGGGTTCCAACCCGCAACCACTTGATCGCAAGTCCGACGCCTTAGCCATTACGCTACCGCCGCTTTTAAAGGTGGTAATAGTTGCAGGTGTCCATGGGCGATGTAGTCACTTACCATCAGGTGACCCATCTGCTCGTTTGCTCCGTATAACATAAAAAAACAATTTATAATATTAGTTAGGATGACATTACCACGAAAAATAAATATAAGAAGTGTCCTTTGAATTTCAGGTTTACATATTAATGTTCCTTGATTCTTTTCATCTTGGCAAAAATATCTACCCTACGCATTCCTATAGGTTTGTTATCGCCACATCAAAAAATCGTATTTATTTTATTAAAAATAGGGGCAAGCTATAATAGATGATATAACAGTTCACAATTTACTCAAAATTAGTAAATAGACATGATTATGACTAGTTCTATCGGTAGTGCTACGCTATTGGTCGGTTAACAATAATGGGGTGTTAAAAGGACAGGCATGCATTATAAGTTGATAACAATCACTTGAGTGCGGATTGAGGTACGAACAACATAGCAGTTACTGTTATTTAGTGATTTTGGTAGTTTATAGCAACAGTTGTTAGATTATTTCTAACAAGTATCTCTTGAAGTCTGTTAATCCTGGCCTCTTAATCAATGGCGATGTAGAATAGACTAAAAATAAATAGTAATACTGCTCTTGGTGAGTTAGGAGTGTTAGCAGTTATTAACTTCGTCTTGCGTCAATTATTAACTATCACCAATATTCAAAAGATATCAAGTTTTAACGACGGACTTGCGATCAAGTGGTTGCGGGTTCGAACCCCACCCAGTGCACTACCGACGTGAACCCACTCCTAACATAAGCATTTAGATTAGCTGGAGGGGTTAACAAGAATACTAGTAATGTGTGACCCACGTTGCTAGTATTCTTTTTTAAAAGAAAAAAAAAAGGAGCTCATAGTTCAATAGCATCTCTGATATGGACTCATTTTCGAATAACCGTATAAATGTACCAAGAAAAACGAAAGGTTGATTTGATATTCAATGGCAAATCACCATTTATGGATTTCAGAACCCAATGGCAGTCCGTTCGAGGAAACAATAATTTCCGCCGTATTCGGCTGATTGAATACTATTTGACCTTCATGGTATTTTCTTGTACTCGAAGTTTATGTATATAAAACCTTGAGGATTGATATCAGTCGATATTTTTACTTGAACTTATGTACCTAATAAATTATTGAATTTGCAAAATCCATTTAAAAAAAACTGTCAAATGCGTAGTTGGCAACCATCATCTCAGTAATTTTCAATGGAATTTGTACGAAATTTCTATTTTTATTTTTCCAAGTTTTTTTATAAGTATGTCGACTATTACCCGTTAACTTCTAAAGCCCACTTAGCTGTGATATAATTTTTCTTTTAGATTCGTTATACATATATATACCTACCTTTTTATCCCGTATCAGGCAAAGGAAGGAGGACGCTTGGCTCTCAGAAAAGTTTGCACTTTAAATCTCTGAATCGAAAAATCGTTTACGCAATACTTTTATAAGAGTTATGCAACGGGAACCCGCACCTTCGGATAGAGGAGAAATAAAAATTATCTCCACTTTATGTGTAGCTGTGTGTGTATGATCCTGACTGCTGAGCCAGTGGGTTCGATTCCCAACCATTGTTCTGTGTCTAGTTGTAATTTATCTATGATATGTCTGTATTTAGTAATATATATGTATGTTTATCAGCATTCTGGTTACCTTAGTACAGGCTATGCCCTGTGCGGTGTCTCAAGATATTATTATAATATATAATCCTTAATTAATATGAATACTAATCACGAAAGATTTTATTCAAAACTTTCTTAAGAAAGTACTTACTGCAAACATAAATATTTGTACAAAATAGCCTGTTCACAGTGAATAGTGACGTCACATTACTCATACATAGAGCTATGAAACTGCGAGGAACAGACGTGAGTAATGAAACATCGACCCGCAAACTATTCGTCATGAACAGTTGCATTTGTGTGAATTAGGGAAATTTACATTTGTTAACCCTTACTAGATTGGGATTGTTTTCCATAATCTCCATTAAGGATAAATACTTGTATTTAATTTTGTTAAAATATTTTAAAGCCCTTTTTAAGACCCTACTCACTTGGGAAAAATCACGACAGAGCTGAACTTTGAGTTCATTTGAGGTATTTATTTACTTGAATTAGAAATATTTTTAATTAGTTTTTTTCAGGTTGAGAAATAAACACACGGGGCCTGATTGGTGTAAAGCCGGTGCTTGATGTAAAACGATGCTATAAAATTGTGTCAGTTTTGCATTATCTATCTTTTAATGCCTGTTGCATATTAGAACACTTTACAAGCATTTCTTTCAAACAACAATCAAATTTGTTTATATTCATTAAATGACCAAAAATGTCGAATAAATCATATTGGGGTCATTATGAAGTTTGAAATTTAGCTGCACATTTATCTGCTGTAACTTCTGATACACATGAATTTATATTTTTTGCGAGTATATTATCAATATTTTATGGTATTCCTTCGAAAAATACTTAGTATTTAAAGATTAAGGGGAGATAAACCTAAATGATAAGCAGTAGAACCATAAATATTAAATCTGATATTATCACTATTATACTCTATCTTGTAGTTGGTATTAACTCTTATCATCAATTTACTGTAATCGTGTACTTTGGTAGTTTGTTAACCGGCTCGTTGGTCTAGGGGTATGATTTTCGCTTAGGGTGCGAGAGGTCCCGGGTTCAAATCCCGGACGAGCCCAAATCTTTTTTGACGCTACGATGCATTTGACTGCAATGTCCGTGATCGCGGATTAGATTCCTGTTCAGTGCAAATATCTATTTTCATTAGTCTGGGTACTTCTGTGTATAATATTTAGGTATTTTAAAAAAATGGGACGCGTTTAAGCGCTATGTAACATGTACTAGAATATTGTTATTATTACTAAGAAATAATATCTTCATTGCCTAAAATCACCATAGCCAAAAACGTCCACGGTGTTAAGATACAGTAATTTTGTAGAGTACAAAAAAAAATAAAAATACTTCAATAGGCACTTATTACTACTTATTAGTTTAATGCATATACATACATTAAAATAATTTCCATTCTCCAAAAATTCCTGGAATTTTTAAAATCGTGGAATGTCTCGTACACTCAAAGGAATTTCCACATTAACTTTGAACACATTTTAGATATTGACCGAGTCTAATGTGTTTTACATTACCAGATGTTATACTTTAAAGGTTGGTCACAAAAGCAATGTGCTCCTTTTCTATACACACTTTGATTTAAAAAAATGTGTAAGAAAATATATATTGGAATCTTTTAGGTAAAACATTTGTCCCCTATAGTGAAATTAACATATGTTGATAGGAATGTTACATGACATTTAAACACAAAAATGGTTGTACCTACTCTCCGCTCGTGGACATCGGAAACGGCTTAACATCAGACGAGCGAGAAAAAATTATCAACATATCATCTTAGCAAAACAGACGAGCGAAAAAAATGATTGACATATCATCCTAGCCAAACAGACAAGCAAGAAAAAATGATCAACATATTATCCTAGCCAAACAGACGAGCAAGAAAAAATGATCAACATATTATCCTAACCAAACAGACGAGCAAGAAAAAATGATCAACATATTATCCTAGCCAAACAGACGAGCAAGAAAAAATTATCAACATATTATCCTAGCCAAACAGACGAGCAAGAAAAAATGATCAACATATTATCCTAGCCAAACAGACGAGCAAGAAAAAATGATCAACATATTATCCTAGCCAAACAGACGAGCAAGAAAAAATGATCAACATATTATCTTAGCCGAACAGACGAGCAAGAAAAAATGATCAACATATTATCCTAGCCAAACAGACGAGCAAGAAAAAATGATCAACATATTATCCTAGCCAAACAGACGAGCAAGAAAAAATATCCACATATCATTTTATCAGAAGAGAAATATGAGGTTTTTTCAATTCAGTATCAATTTTAGGCATAATTACTTTAATTTATTTTTAACAAACACAGGCGCATGACTATTTCCACTCACAGGTGGATGACCTCTAAATATGTTAAATCACAATTTCTCCCGCAAAATTGAGAGCAAACAGGCCGAATATAAATCTATCTGCCGCTGTACCGAAATCAATCATTGATTGTCTGCAAGGTCATCGGAAATCTCTACAAATAACGCTTCGTCTGGTCCTTACTACCTATTTAGAGAGGTATGGTAAAGGTTCTTATGTTTATGTGCGGGAAATATTAACACTGATTTATGATGTGTCGCGGATGCTGGAAATTAAGGAGATTTTTGAACTTATGTGCGTATTTTGCAGTAGAGGACGGTTTAACATATAAAGTTTTTAGAGATAAAAAATAGTTTGTACATGTTATTTAAAATAAAGAAAACCTTTGTTCTTTATATGGGTAAACGAATAAAATAAGGAATAAGTTCTTATGCCTTACTAGAAAAAAAGTTGACAAACATGTGAAAACAAAATGAAAATGTTATTAGTTGTGTTTAGCCCTAAGTTTCTCCTCCATAGAATATAGCAAACCTCCGAAGTCCAACGTGGCAATGTCTACCTATACCAAAAAAAAAAACTACTAGGTATTCAAAAGTTTGGCATTGTAATATTGTGAAGGTAAAAGTATGTCCTTATCCTTAGACATTGATAAATAATTTACGCCACGGTCAGTACGACACGACACATAATTGATTATAGACTAGCAGCTAGGGTGTAAGGATACTTCAGATTTTTCAAAAAGGGTACGTCGTTACGACCAAGTATGTGAGTAAAATATTTTTTTGTTTATAATGTCTTAGAATACCTGGATGGCGGTTAAGTTTAACGGTGAGCACACAGATTTGCAGAGAGTTGAAAGAAAGAATTCAATGTTAAAGCACCATTTTCTCGACGCAATTGCAAATGGATGAGGTACTGAATATGGTGTTGATTTTGACCCAATGTACTTTTAATCAGTTAGAATACCACAGTCGAGAAAGATGGGAACTTAAGGGCGTCAGTCAGTGATGTTTAAATTTTGTGCTTTATTTTCACGTTTTTATCATTTATAGTAATATTTAGGTACAAGAAAGAAATATTGTTGTGAACACCTTGTCCCGTGAGTATGTCCCATGTATATATTAGCCCAAAATGCGTTTTTTTGTTTTCCTGGATTTTTTTTACTGAATAGCCAGCCGGACAGCTGACAGGTTTGTTTCCAATTTGTAACTCCCTCATGGAGACCGAACCTATTCGATCTCAGTCGTAATGCAGCACCCTATGTTTATGTTAGCAACAAAAATTCAAGGTCAAGCGACTTTCTCTGATGTAATTCTAACGAATTAGGTGTCTTTCTTACGGACGAGTCTTTCCCTAGAGCCTCATAATGCGTAGGCTCTTAGTAAAATCCAGAAAAATCATACGGACCAAATTAATCACTTGGATCCGCGATAAAAATCAGTCAAAAAGGAGGAAGTTTTTGGGTATTACCTAGTTAGTACAGATACTAACTGGTTACTTGAACATGGCATGTTACTAGCACACATTTACCGGAATTATTAGTAAATATATAATAATAATTATACATAGGTCACATCAATATTTATTTCTTGTATTTCAATATTACTATAAATGGTAAAAACTTAAAAATAAAGCACAAAATTTAAACTGTGTGTGACTGTCTGGATTCTAAATAAAAAAAGATAATAAAGCTTACCTACCCACTGTCCATTGATTTATATGGACTTGAATGGTATGAAAACTTTCACCTTAATACAAGTCAGGCAAAAATCTATAAAATTAAAAAAAATAAGTCACTTATTGATTATACATTCGTATAACTAAAGCCATCATTCAAACTTACATATATTATGTAATAGCTGTGCAATAAAAATTGAATAAAAGATAATGAAATGCATCTATTACGGCAGTGACTCACATATTTATCCTGGCTAATAGTCGTATCTTATCTCACACAATATTAGGCATTTAATTAAGCTTTATGAAGCCGTAACCTATTGCAAAATTATAATAGAGAAAGTAAATCCACCATAGGACCTACACAGTAGATTAACCTCAAGGATGGCAAAAATCGTATATATGGTACCTTTAACTCTTCATTAAGAATATACGGTTGGTTTTAACAGTAAAATTGTAATAAGTGTTTTGGAACCACATACTGAGGATGCATAGTTTAGTTTGACACGGGAGACTGACTTATGCTAATTTTCGCATCAATTTCTAGTAATTTCTAAGTCGAGTTCTAGAAATGTTTACAGATCCCCTGGTTTTGCGAGTATCTAGAGGTGTCGGTAATCACTTGCTATCTTATTTTAGTTAATTATATAAAAGTATACACTTTTTTTCCGCAATCCAAGAACGAAGATATTTACTAACTTTAGATAATATATAAAAAAAACGGGCGGATGGTGCCCGTATGAACGTAAATTCAACAAAAGCCGCAACGACGTGTTGGGACTGATAAGCCGTCTACCAGCTGTATGTTTCTCTTTATAATAAAATTCTTAGTTTCAACAATATTAGACATATATGTGCATTTAGAAAAAACTAGTTATTGCGAGGCCTTTTATCAGTTTGTCAAATGTGTCATTTAGACTTCATATTTAGAAATTATGAAACACTAAACTAGTATAATACCGTAGATTCTAAGACACCCAACTATTTGGCTTGTAAAAAAAAATATATAGTTTAGATCTTGCACTGCAGCTCCCCGACTATATCAATTTTTTATTTAACAAACAGTTTTGTTGATTGTGACGACCTTACAAAGGACGTTAGAATTAAATTAATTTGCTTGGCCATTATGTTTGGAATATAAAGAATAAGACTGCCTACTGTTGACACAAGTACACAAAAAAAAAAAAACATTATATCATAAATTCTTATATGCTATAATAATACTATCAATTAACTCAATCAGTTGCTTACAGACTAACAAAATACCTCCTTTGGACAGTACAATACAACAGTTACTGGTAGCATGTAAGTTTAATTATCAAATAGCTATAGTGAGCAAGAAAGGGTCATGAATGTATGAATTTTACTTGTGGTTTTGAACGGTTATGCATCGGAAAGCAATATCAGTTTTTGTTAAGGCGAAATCACTCAGTGCTGTGATCTGTTTACCAAGATGGACGTAATGCACGGAAACACACATATTATATTCGACGAAGGAAGGTTAAACTGTCTTAAACCCCACTAGTAAATTAATTAGAAGTAAATTAGAGGAATTGAGGATTGAATAAGCTAAAAAAATTATAATGATATCCTTATGGACTAATAGTATAATTATGTATATATACGGGAATTAACGCGATCACGAAGTAGGTAGTTATTACATTCTTCAGAATTGCCTGACGTTTCGACCAGGTTGCACTGGCCATGGTCACAGGCTGTCTGCCTGTTTCGTGATAGCTTTAATTTCCGTATATATACATAATTATATAATGGAACACAAAAGATTAAAAGTGATAATACTTAATCTTAAAAATGAAATGGTTTTTTTTTATTAAAGTCTATTAACCCATGTTAGAAAATGATTCAGGATGTGAAAGATAATGATATCTTTTTTAAATGCTTAGCTTTTTATTCAACAAATTTTGTAAAACAAGTAATTACAATATAGATGGAGAGCGTGAAAGAATATATGGCTAGAAAGCGAGTAAGCCGTACTGATGAATGATAGAAGAGAATAGAAGAAGAAAACACATTGCATAACACGCCGACCCGAAAATAAAATTGGAAAAATGGCAAGAAGACGACGAAGTACTCGACTTAAAAGAAAATGAACCAGTTTGATTCTTAAGGGTTAGGACGAAGGCCAATATAAATTCTGTAAGCAATTTTGAGCAAGTAAGTTACGAAAGAAATTTCTTTCGGTACTTCAGAGACTTATGTTGAAAGAGACTACAAAATAAATGCCGTGAAGTCCTATTAAGTCAAATAATTTAACAGTAAACACGACATATCCAAAATACGATGTAGTAAAAGAATTTACGTTGGTAATCTTTCCTTATATAAATTACTTAGCCCTCGGCTAATCCAATCAGATTGTTGGAATATAAATAAAATATTTTCTCAGCCTGAATTGCAGATAGGCTACTGAAAGAACTTTACTTATCCGATTCAATGTTTCCGTACCTGACAATTTTTTGTTCATAAATAAAAGGCTCACAAATTCCAAAAAAGCAACTGAAATTGGTATTACTTAATTGGAGTTGTATTTAAAGTAAAATTTGAGGTAAAATTCAAATTCAAATTGAGATTTTTAATGATTTGTTAATTTTGAAAATAAACTAGCTTCAAATTATTAATGTAAATCTTAAGAAACAGCTGAAGTGAGAACTTTCTTCGTATTTGCACCTCATAAAATTTGCGTGGTAAATTGGAGGTCTGAAATATGCAACAAACTAGTCCTTCTAATATTAATACTTATTGAGGTAAGGCAACGAAGAATAATTATTGTACCTCCAGATTCGAATATTTATTAAATAAGAAGATTTATTGAACAGCCCAGAAACCCTCAGCAAAACACATGGTAACATAAATTATCGTTAACTATGAAGCAAGAACGGTATACAACTTGGTTAGTCAAAGCCTGTTGACGAAAACTTTCATGCAAAAACTCATGATCCGTAGTTTGCCTTAGAGAACTTGGTGAACATAAATTTCGGATTCGCGATACATAACTTGCCTTAAATTATTCAATTTCAAAATAGAAATATCCAGTGACCTGATGACTGACCTGTTGGTCTAGTGGTTAGTGACCCTGACCACTATGCTTAAAGGTCGTGGGTTCGATTCCCACCTGAGTCTGGGTGTTCTTTGTGTCCGTTGTTTGTATGCTTGTAAAGTCCCCCGCGACACAGCAGTCATTCCTAATGCGGGAGTTGTCTTTTTAAAAAGTAAAAGCAAAAAAGTGACCAGTTAAAAAAATACATTTTGCAATTAAAAATGTTATGTAGTATTTTTATTTCATATGGTTAAAACGAGGTGGTGATGTTTGACAATTATAGCATTTATTAGTACCTAGTAAATATTTTTTCTATATACAACGCGATATGCTTACCCATTTTTTTTTGTGGTATATCGGACTCGAACCGACTAAATTGAGGTCCTAATGCCGGCGACTCAGGTGTTCATAGGGATTTTCGTTCTAGGGAAAGGAAATCCCTGTGAATCCTGGCAGAACGCGATATACCCTGCTGTGTACAATGGAATCAGTTCCAAACGGTTTAAAGATATCGACCGCACAAGAGACGCTGAGGTTAAAGAGTATAATTATTAGAGTATTTTATTTTTATTGCCAAGTGGGGTTACTAGAGCTCTATGGGAAGGTGGAAAGGATTGACAATGCATCATTACCAATATTGTGAGTACTTATAGACAGGTAACTGCTTGCAATCAGGTGGGCTCTGTGCTTGTTTATATGATGTAAATAATAAATCCCTCGATCATTGTTATGAACATACGCGAATATGTTTAATACACATACATACATACAGTCACGTTTGTATCCCGGAAGACGTATGCAAAGGCATATTAAACACACATATTTTGCCAACTGTAATTTGGCATCATTCCCGTAATCGGGGCAAGCCCGTCAACAGGGTACTTTGGAAATTTAATATTGGAAAATCGGGAGTATATTAAAAAGCGCAATAGAAGTAAAGGGATATTGCTTATACGGACGGACTAGGAGTGGGAGTAACAGCTCGAGCAGGTCACGGTCACATACCTGTAACTCCAACTGGCTGGCAACTTTATCCTAACGGAGAAGGAGGGAAGAGGGGAAAAGGGGAGGGTTAGGGCCTCCGGTGACCTCATTCACACGGCGAAAAGCAAAGTAAGCATTGCTTCACTGCCGGTTTTCTGTGAGGCCGTCGGATCACTCCAGTCAAGCCGGCCCATATGTGCCGAAGCATGGCTCTTCCACGAATCAAATGATCATGGATTCTGGACTGTTTACACATCACAGTGCTTTATGCGGCTTTAATAGTGTTCTGCTATACAAATAGCAAGCCAGCAAAGGCTTCTGTTTTTCTGCAGTACAAACTGCTGTCCACTCTCAAGTTTTTTTTTCATTTTCAATAAATCTCCATTCCCGTCACAAAGAAAAAAGTTTTCATTCAAGTTATTAAGCGGCAAAGCCACGCAAACAAGATCCTAAAGCAAAAGTTCGTCACGTTCCTAAAAACCATTATTTAAATTCAAAATGTGTTCCAACCGCACCGTTAACATGTGCTAGTCACGTCTGACAATGAAAGGTAGTAATTTCAACATGTCGCAGGATCTGTTTTATACGTTCTGTGGTTGAAAGAGCAGGCTAAGCGTAGCAGTTGCTTTAGGATATATGTTATATCTGAACAGTATGAATATTGTTTACTTTGATTATTTAGATGTAAAGGCTATATTAATTTGTCTGTTAAAGTGACTTAGGTCATTATGATTTTCACTAGCCAAACCCGGCCGTGCAGTACTGTGGCTCAGTTTGCTTGTTTTTTATTTGTTGTTGTTTTGATTCTGTTTTAATTTTATTACACGCCCGTATTGAAGTACAACATAGTGTCAGTATTTTCAATTAATCGATGTACTTATATTTCTAATTTTGTGATAGGAAGGAATATACTCAGGCTGAATCTTTATATGTGTAAGGTAAGATCGAAAAATGTACATCGAAGATTATAAAAAATAATAAGAGCTTTGTTGCTATCCCGATCGCTCTTATATTAATGATTTTCGACTGTTGTCTGTATGTTCGGGCTTCTTGCCACAAAGAGGCAGCAATAAAGTATAATGTGTTTCAAACAATATGCGTTAACAATTGATGTTAAATTTATCTCTGAAAAAATACTTAATATATCTACTTCCAACCTAATTCAATTTCTACTTTACAAAGATTATTTGCTTTTACAGGACAAACTGTAAAACAAGGTAATAGATTTTTAAGTTTGCCTTGCTTTGGTGAACGTTTAAAAAACTCAATCACGAACAATTTTATGGTACATAGGTATATTTTATTGTATACATGTGATAAAATAAAACACTGCGCCAAAAGAATTCTTGGGTATGTGCCATTTTAACAGCCCTATTTATATTTACGCTGCCCAGGTAGGAATGAAATGGTGTTCACCTGCACTGTAATCGATTAAGACGACAATAAATATTTTACGATGCAGAATTTATTAACGCGTGTTAATAAATTCTTCTCAACTTCTAAGCATTTTATTAGTTGGTATGTATGTATCTGTGTATGTATGTAACGGAATCTGTGAACGTAATTTTCAAGCACTTTAAAACGTCGGATTGAATTGCAACTTCGCACACTTATCAAGGACCGATGACAATACAATATTAAAGAGTAAAAAAGCAAAAATAAATAATAGTTAGCTGAACTAAAAAGAAGAAAATAATTTTCTATAAATAAAAAAAAAATAGAGTGATTTAGAAAAAAAATATTAAATAGTAAAAAAGCTTTAATGGGTGCTTTTTAAAATATTATGTATTTACAATAATTGACATCAAGCAACCCACGCATTTTAGTTCAGCTGGTTTCAAAAGCGTGTTTTTTTAGTTTTTTAAACTATTATTTATTCAATGAATTTTGTACTGAAAGTTACCCTTCAGCGTCACTTGTCAAACTGATGGTCGGTTTGCCCAACTTAAATCAACCTAAATGTTGTAACGAGATGTGACTGCAAAACATTTTCCTACTGAAGAACATCGCTGAGAAGAAATTCTAATGAATGTAGTTATTGAGATAGTTATATTATACTTATAATCTAATAATAATGTGGTGACATCCAGACACAGTAAAAAGTATGAATTTAAACATTTTAAATACCCCCGACTCGAAAATCCCTTAAACCGAAAAGAGCTGATGATCTTCGAATGGCTGAACAGGTTTTGAATTATAGCTAAGAACAGTCTCGATCAAGTCACCTTTCAAACACAAGTTAATCTTATCACACCCTCGTTTCTGCGTCGGGGGTTAAAAACATGCGCGCCATATAACTTAGTGGTTGTATGGCCTAACTACAAATCAACTACTACCAACTTTTAAACTTTCGCGTTCCATGATATAATTATGTATTTATACGGGAATTAACGCGATCACAAAAAGGTATTACATTACTACATACATTTGAATTGCCTGACGTCTCGCGCCTGTCAGTATTATACAACTTCCCAACATCGGCAATTGGGCAGTGGTCCACAGAATGTTCACCCAGCCTAGTCAGAAGGACACGACATCCCTTCACACTCATAATTCTCGACATCATCTACTTTCAATTTAAGAACGTACAGTGCCATAAAACGTATTTTCAGTCATGTCATTAACTATTCGCAGAGGCACTAAAGGCTACGTGTGTCAGTCTCAGGATGAGTTGCATTTTACATACAAAATTGTACATTGCTATGTCTCGCGTCACTTGTTCTAACTATTTGAACGCTAAGAGGAAAATTGCTAGCGTACGATCAGTACGCTCGCAATTTTCCTCTCAACGTTTTGTGAATAGTTTTTAACTGGGCTCGTCTACAATCCTTCCAAATATTTACTTTTTAACCCCCGTCGTAATACGGAAGGGTATAAGTTTACCGTGGGTATCTGTGTGGCTGTCTGTGCCATCATAGCTCCTAAAGTTGATCGAAGGTGTTTTTATCTAAATATCAAATCTGTTTAGCAGTTCGAAGATCATCAGCAATTTTCTAAACTACTAGGACTTTTAAGTCGGGGTTGTAAAAATTTTAATGTATGTTTGTTTATATGGTTCGCTGCGTTATAGTTTATCTCATCAGAAGTGTTTTCATTAGCCATCGACTCAATAATATATATGTCCCATGCATTGAACCATGATTTATTTAAAAGAAAAATATAGTCGTAGTTGTTTCTCAATGTTACTACTACAACTTTAAAGACAAAATAAAATAAGAATTAAAAAGAAATATCGAGGATATTTGATTGGTCTGTTGGTCTAGTGGTTTGAGCCTGAGCATGATTTGTTATGTGTCTGGGTGTAATTTATCTATAATGTGTATGTATTTATTAATATACAAGTTTGTTTATCAGCAGTCTGATTATCATAGTACAGGCTCTACCTAGTTTTGGATCAGACGGTCGTGTGTGAGATGTTTCAAGTTATTTTTATTTTGTACATTTACCGCAAGGATCCGGTATCATTTTTATACCACTAATTTCTAGATACCATTCTGCATTGTCATTTATCAGTGTGCAAAATTTCAATAAAATCGGTTCATTAGTTTAGGAGTTCATCAGTTTCAGTTCAGTTCAATTTTTATATATATAGATGAACATAATGCTTGCAAACTCCTATTGTTTTCCTACGTATGTGTGCTAGAAACGGTTTGAATTCAACAACCGTAAAATACTGGTAATAACAGACATGCGAGGAGGTAAGAACTACAAAAGAATAGTCTGCAGAAATATAATATGAGTAGACTGAAAGCTTTTTTGATTTATATGTAAAATGGTTTTGTCTTTGGCTATACTAGCAAACCGCCCCGGCTTCGCACGAATAGCAGAGACATCTTCAACAATCATCATCACATTTCAACGAATTTACACAAAACTTTAACAAGTTATATACCTAAACCTTCCTCATGAATTGCTCTATCTATTGGTGAAAATCACATGAATATTCATTCAGTAGTTTTTGAGTTTACCGCTAACAGACAGACAGACAGACAGACGCGGTGGAGAACTTTGTTTCATAATATGAATAAACATTTAAGAACCATTTTCTCCTGTGTTTGTTTACAGATTCTTTTTATTTTCTTTTTAGTTTTTTTTTTGGAACAGATAGCTTTTGCTTTTTAAATTATGTGAAAACGGTTTCTAAAATCTACACGTCCAGTATATATGTATGTTGACCTCTCATGGAACGGAAAGTCTATACAATGACCAGGTTGAAATTCAACCACCAGGCGACCTCTAGTCTTGATAAATATTTGAAGAAAGTGAATTGCAGTTTAAAAATGCACATTTGTATGTAGTCGTGAATAAAATGATGATTTACTAACTATTATGATGATGATGATTCATGAACTAACTAGCCGTCCCCAGCAGTTTCATACGCGTGTATGGTCACTGCCCCACCCCTAAGGATCGTAGCGTGATGTTACATAGCCTAAAATCTTCCTTAATAAATACTCTATCCAATACAAAAAGATTTTTTTTAATCCCACTGGTAGTTCCAGACAAACAAACAAACAAAAAATCTCTTCAGCTTTATTATATTAGGTTGTCTGTAAAAGATCACAGACTGTGATAAGACAGCCCATTATAGGTACTGTAACTTTATATTGTATATCTAGACTGTTTAATACTTTTCAGGGTTCCGTTCGTCAAAATAAAAAAGGAACCCTTATAGGATCACTTTGATGTCCACTTTCTGTCTGTCAAGACTCCTTTCCTCAGGACTTCCTCGGACCTGCCGACTTTCGGATTTATTGCTTTACTTGTGCTGTGAAACTTTGCTTCTTACCGAATTTCATGATTCTAAGTCAATGGAAAGTACCCTATATTGTTTGATTTACCTGTGAAATATTCAAATTTGTTAAAACTAAAAAATATCTCTCTTGAATTGTCAAGAGATATATTTTTTAAAGTAATTATACTAGTAACGTGGACGTACTATCTACATGATACAAGTTTATTTGCTTACGGAACACTCCGATTATTGGTTTGCAATTTAGTATACCTGTCTATCTATTTATCTATCTACTACTATCTATTTATCTACATTAGTATAATTTTGTGTGTGTGCAGTGCACTACCGACGTGAAACCACTCCTAACACAAGCATTTAGTAAGCTAAAGAAATACTAGCAATACCTCCAGCTAAGGCTGCTAATATTCTTTTTTAAAAAGAAACGAAAGAAAAATATGAACACGACCCATTCGATGGTAAGCACTTTCTGGGTTCTACAGATACTTAGAACACTGTTATTGGCAGTTGTGCGTTGATAGCTACCCTAGTCTACCCTGTTCCCCAAGGCGCTCTAATGATACCACTCTTTTGAAGAAAAACAACAAAATTTTAGTAGTAGTCCATTCCCCAGTGTGATCCTCCAATTCGACCTGAAACTTGGCATGCGCTGCCCCTTGTTGACAAACCCTGTATTTTGGGTTTTAATTAGCAAAACTTTATATTAAATATAGAACAATAAACATCGATTTATTTGCATGAACAGCAAACCAATCGAATCCTTTCGGTGTAATGAAACTATATACTAATATTGAAACCATTAGATGTTTGGAAACTATTACTTCCATCAGTTAAACCTGCATATTATGCAATTAGATTGAACCTCATAAATCCTTTCATTAATAAACAATTAAATGCAGTGAAATGGGCTTCTAATATAATAATAATACCTTGTGACACACAAGCGAAGCAGAGCCTGCTGATAAATTTACTTATATATAGACAAGAAATGATCGTGCTCATCACACAGTTATTCGTCCTGGGAAGGAATCGAAACCACGAACTGTGGCTCAGCAGTCAGGATCACTTGCCACTAGACCAACAGGCCCGCCAAAATATACTCTATCAATATTAATATCCTGTAATAATTTTACTTACATTCCAGATATTATCGTGTGTTCCGAAAGCGTTTTAATAGGAGAACTTCTAGTAAATTGACATACTTAGACATACATAGGCATACTTCATGTATGCGTATGGATTATGTGCACGAAATGCTGGCTCTTGAAGGTTTTTCTTCGATAGGCGTAGATAGTGTACCATCTTCGTCTTCATCGTCACTTTCCATCAGGTGAGTTGGAAGACAAACGCCTATTCCATTATCTATTAAAAAAGCATTTTTAACATGCCTTTATTACCTTCACTTCTAACTATGTGATCAAATCTTGGAATTCAATTTCAATCCACTTGTTATTGTCGTATCGGAATAAAACTTTGCGTGTAAATATGAACTTTGGATGACAATACCATAATTTGGTATCTTTGAGCTGATCTGACGATAGAACTAGGCGATGGATAATGGAACTCTCCAATGGCTCATAATTAGCCCCTTGAGTTTGGGCTCATATGATTCGTTTTGACGAGGCCAACAGATTGGGCTTTGTAACGAAGGTCTGATTAGGAAGCCAGAAAATAGTTTTTTTTTTTTTAAAAGATAAAATATTAAATGGTTTTCTATCGGCCATGCATAACGATTCTAAAACAAGACTACACGTTTCTATAACAAATTATTCTTTCTATATGAAAATAATGAAGTTAAATTTAACAATGGTTCCAAAATCTATACACTTATATGTGCCCTAACCGAAATGAATTAATAATCACTATACTGAAATAACTAGGCCGTTTTCACTTTTGCTTGCAAAAATCTTAAAATTTGTTTACGTTCGTCGTACGAAGGTTCTGACAAAAATAGCAACAGCAAGATTACATCAGAAACAACGATTTAACACAATACCACAGATGCGTCTCAACACGAATACGCCATTTGCAATCCATCAAGAGTTTTTTTAGTTTCATTAAATAACTGACTCTTGTCAGTGATGAATGTATCTCTAACGGATGCTCCGGTAAAGTTACTAATGTATCATTAATATGTTGGTGTTAATTTGTGTATTATCATCATCATCTGTCATCCTAAAAATACGTTTCTTATTATCCCAAAAAATATTTTAAAGGTTTAATGATGGCTTACATTTTGATTCGCAAATTTGTGGTAAACAATCTCATATCAAATTGAAAATGAATGAAACACGAACTGGATCTAAACCATACTAACATAGACATTAAAAACATCTTAAATCAAGATTTCAGATGCAATACTCATTTAACATCTTGACCCGTAAATTAAAATACTTTATTGTTACCCAACAACTTTATATTTCACAAAATCGTAAATAAACTTTCATATTTGGCAACCGTACTAAATTTTATGCATATGCATATACGGTATTGAAAACGTTAAAACACTTTTTTAATCAATTGCATTGAAATTCATTTCAAAATCTACTAACAGTTCATTGGGGTTGTTATAACTTACACCATTTTTAAAACACTGTAATAACATTTCGACTTTTGTAAGATCAAAATCATGAAAAATGTATTCCCAATTTTATAGGCTGCAGCAAATCTAACGGTTTAAAACAGCTTGGCAAGCCGCTAAAACTAAATGTACGGCCGTACCAAAACTGTCTGGTCTGCAGGTACTCTAAAAGCTATAAAATAACTTAATATCCGATAACAGACTATTGACACTCCACACCGACCAGAAAATGGTTTAAAATCCAGATTTATGGCATTCGATTGTGGCGCAGAAGTTTTTAAACTTTATGTTCGGGTTTTAAGACTTCGCCACTTGATTGTGTTTAAAGGAACTTTGCTTAGGTAGCTCTTTAAGCTGTTTTATTGTTCAGTGTTCAAAGTTCGCTAACTACAATACATAATCGATCTTTGGCAGAATTTACATTTACAGGACGATACAAAAAATTGTGATCATACTTTAGGGTCGTATAGTAGACCGTGAATAACGTAAATCGCTAACAAGTTTTAGAAAATTCATGATTTATAATACAGGAATCTTTTGAAACTGAAAAATTTACCGATAAGCTACTATTTCGTATGTCGTATTGACATGAATGAAAGTATAGGTATTTAACACAAAGAATGGTGATGGAATACCCAAATTTTTTTTAAAGTGTCTGCATAAGAGAGAAAAAAACACAATCTTAAGATTGAAATAAAAATTCATAATGTGTTGTTTAGAAATGTGCACATATAAAAAAATTACATTTTCCAAAAAAAATATTTTTTTCAAAGTGATTTTTTCAAGCTAAATCAACAATTTATCGGCTACACATAACGCTCTTAAAATTTGACTACACCTTTCTGTAACACTCTGTATAATGAATAAGTATAATATGAATCGCTGTACTCAGAATGGAAGAATGGGAGAATAGTTAGACTGGTTTAAAGTCAATACTCTGCAGAGACCCAACTATTAAATAGCACAAGACTTTAATATGGGTCACCATAGGAAACTCTATAAAATTAATAAATATATTTGATTGGAAATTATTCTGCTTCTATGGCGTTGGTGTATTTTTTTAATTTAGTTCCTAATAATGTTGTTTAATTTCAAGACATGTATTTAATTAACATCTTATAATTATTAAGTAAGGTTATATATATCAAGGACAGTAATTTCGATTTTTTAAAATAAAACATTGCGAATGGCTGTACAGAAACAAAATGTGCCTTTTCTTTCTTTCTGTTTCCGGTGTGTTTACAATCCTATCCATGCGACACATGCTTCCTATGGAGTTTAACACTACTCACGAAGAGTAAAAATAGTAGTAGATAGTTGTGTTGTTGTCTAATCACGGTTTTCTGCAAGGTTAAGGTTTAATCATACAGCTGAGTCCAATACGATCAGCAATAGTATGTACCCTGCGTCCTTTCTTATTTGAAAATCTAACACAACCTCCGTCTGCAAATACACATATACGTAATATCGAGAAGAAAATGTATTTTTACCCCTCCTTATAATGAAAAAAGTTAACACATTCGAAACACTTGTAACTAGCGCCTTCATCGGACTTTTGTGTGGACGGCGAGTGGAAAGCCCACTAATTGGTCTCGTTCCGTTCGTAGTTACAGCTCACGACGTTATTACGTTCAGCTAAGACGTTGTGTAAATGGCTAAAAGCTGTGACTCGTAATGTACAACAAAATTTTCAAAACCTATTGGTATTGGTATTGGTATTGGTAAAGGGCTCTGTTTCCGCATTTAGACTCATAGGCGGTCCATTATGCGTTCAGATAGGCTGGCTAGTTGAGCCAGCCTAGCTCCTTCCAGAAGCACAGAAGCCTCCTGGGGCGTTCACAGGCTTCTAGGAGCGACCTCGCTCCTGCGAGGATATTTGCCCGTTGTGTGGCCACTCCCTCGCACTCCAGGACGACGTGGGCGGCCGTTTCCTCCGCATTAAGACAGCCTCTACATAGAGGACTGTTTGTCGCATTGATGGTGAATAGGTGCCGGTTTAGGGCCAAGTGGCCCGTAATGGTACCTACAACTATTCTGATCTCAAGTCGGTTAAGACTGAGCAGTCTGCAGGTTAAATGTGGTGAGACCTCCGTCAGCACCAGTCTAGATTGCCTACAGCCGGGCGTATCAGCCCAGCGACCGTTGTGCGCTTCACGGGTTCGTTGCCTTACCCATGAGCGAAGTTGATTGAAGGGAAGTGGCAGCAATATAGTTGGCCCTGCCACTGTCGTTGCAGATCCAAATCTATGTTTTTTTTCTATACTTGTTGAACACTCGAACGTGACAAAATGTATCAAATTTCTGCAGTTAATCTTGTTTATTACAAGGGTATTTTAAAACCCTTGTAAAAAACTTAATACACACAAGCGGCAGTGCTTGTCTACGTATTATTTTAATTCAATCTACAACCAGATATCGATCGATATTAGTTTTGTTTATAAACTATGCCAGCTGTGGGCTTTAATCTCCTTTCATTATCAGAAGGGTTAAGCTAGATCCTGAACTTTAGCATAGTGCGGATAGAACCTTTTCAGAAAATGGTCAATTTTCAATTTAATTTTAATGACTTTCTTTCTAGTTTTTTTATGCGCACATCTTATTATTTATTACCTATGGTTTCAACAGTCACACATTATAGAACAGTCTTCTCTCTTACGGAATATCAGCTTTGAATATCGGGATAAAAAGTAGCCTATGTAACGCATAGGCTACTTTCCATCCAGGTCTCCAGCTATCTACATACCAAGTTTCATCGCAATCGGTTCAGTGGTTTTTGCGTGAAAGAGTAACAAACATCCATCCATCCAAACTTTCACATTTATAATATTAGTGAGATTATCGAGGTTATATTTCCAATTTTAAAATAAGGTTTCTGAAAAATCACAAGTTATCTTTAAATTTTTAGTGCTTTACGTTATTCCAATGAATGAGTCTACTATACGACCGTTAAATATGACCATACCTGACTTTAAAAGATTGTAGATACAACTTAATAGAAAATGCTATATCATACAGCAGGAAATATTTTAGTAAAATTTTATAGAGCACACCTGTATAAAGTTAAAAGTTCTTTCTTTTCATGGATATTCATGAACAAGTAGTGAAAATTGAATAAAACTATTTTTAACGGATACTATCGCGATTTATTTGGTGTTATTTTACTATTTACACTGATCCCGACGTTTTAGTTGCTTTTCTACAGTAAAATAACACCAAATAAATCGCGATAGTATCCGTTAAAAATAGTTTTATTTCAATGTGTTCGCGTAACCTTTAGACAATATCAAGTAGTGAAAACTTTTTTGAAATTCAAAAAAAGAGTTAGCTGTTGATAGAGAGTAAGCTAGGTGGAATTAAAAACTCACATATTCCAACATAAGTTTCACAATTTCATTCACGCTAAGATATTCACACATCGAACACACATTAAAACTCAAAGCACTTTCAACAAAGTCTAACACAAGATACCTAATATTGTCAACCGACATCCATTTACCATCAAAGTTTTATTTCGCAAGTTACGGTCTACTTACTTGAAGATTTAGTGCTTGTGCTTTCTTTCTGTTCTAAGCTCTTACTTCTAATGTACTTTTTGTGTGGTTCAATGTTGAAAATACCACTTACGATTGATGTGTACGTTTCGTGAAATATTTGATGTCAACCACGTTTGGTTTGGTAGCATTTCACTTAGGTTTAGAACTCCATTACGAAACGAAAGTGAAATGGTATTATTAGTATTAATAAATTTAACTAAAAGAAAATCAAAATGACAGCAAACATATTTGTAACTTAATCACACTCTGACTGGGAATGGGAATTATGGGAAAATACAGCTAGCGGTATCATGCTGGTTTGTAGTAGTATGAGAACAATTGAGCCTAAGTATTTGCAAACTCAACCTGTTCTCCTTGTCCTCCATTATGCCGGTCCCATCATCGTCTAATTCAATGAACCTTCTTCAGTTTCATTTTAATCCGATTTCACAACAAAGCGTATTATCTAAAATCCCCGACTTATCTTTTAAACACTCCACCGATCACAGACACTGCAATTAATCCAAAATAGTCAAATAATTAAACTTTTCACATTGAAAAAGTTGAAATAAATCAGTCCATTCTAACCTTTAGCCGGTAAGAATTTAATAGTTTTGGAAATTCATTACTTAAAGTCGGTTTGAAGTTAACGACCTGAAGTCCTGACGCGCAAAGGTGACGTGATTCAAGCCGATTTGATCAATTATATCAACTGTAGAGGCAGGTGAAGCGATTAAAAAATATTTTTGAGTTTTATTGTAAAGTTGAAAAATCTGAACATTTTCAGATCAATTGTTTTTTATTTTGCATTTTCAGTACGGAGTTTATAACATTTCATATTTTTGAACTATAAACTACGTCGAGTGAAAAAGTAGTTGGTTTGCAGATATAGACCTTAGACGGTAGCATAACGTTGCGCGTCTCCGAACCTAAGAGATTTTAAGGCCACGATGTAACCGCCTGCTATCCAAGAGGCGGTTCAGGTCTGCCATGGTTCCGGGGACTTACTTCTAAGGTTATACCCATGTCTTTTGTAATAGACTCACTTGTGATAAAACTCCGAGAGATTTTAGTCGGGTTGATTCCGATACACCCAAACATCGTTAAGTCCATTGATTTTCATGTCATAACATTGAGTCATAACAGCAGTCAACACTCGTGGGAACACACGAATAAAAAGGGTGGTAGTCTAGAACAGTATAAGTACCTATTATTCTTTATAAATATTTGTTTAAACGACCTTCCTAGTATTACCTTTATTCTATCTTTCGTAATCATCCTTACAAGAACGAAACACTATGCCAACTTCATCTACTTTGATAAAACAGTCTTGTTTCATCCATCAGCTCCTATCTCGCAAGATAAACACAAAAAAAGCAACATTTTTCCATCGTTCAAAGTAATATACGTGGATACTGAATGGGAGTATTGAAATGGATTCGGATAGATTCCAGCGTTTAGAGTGTCGGGTTTAGCGATTGAGCTCAGAGATTCAGATTTACCTGATCTAGGTAAAGTGTTTGTTTGGTTTTTACTTTATTTGGTTAGACTGAAGTGTATCTGACGAGCGGATAGCTATGCATTTTCTTTCTATCTTCGTAAATTTGTGTTTCTATGCAAGAAGTATTATTGTTATTGAATTATTTATATTTATTTCACCTTAGGTATTTCTAGATTGTCATATCAATAAACCAAGAAGATATTTGTTTTTAAATTGATTTTTTTAATACATGGTTAATTTTACAAATATTATAACATCTATTATTCTAAAAACTATGAGAATTCACTTCATACCACCGCATTGAAGTTACGACTAAATATTATTCATGTTCATTAGACTTATTACCGGGTCGCCGGGATATGCGGTCTACAGGTTGTGAAGACAATAGTCCACCAAACATTGACAGGTTCCTGCTCCATCTGCCATTGGTCAAACATTGGTGGATTTTGTGCTTCGAAAGTCTCGTAATGGTTAAAAACCTATAGTAAGTAGGTAAAATCACATTTATAATTTACGATTCAACGGTGTAGCATCATTTTTTTTTATTTTTGTTTAATTGTTCATTGAGCTACAATTATTTAAATCTACAAAAATTAATTATGCCATTTTAATGTCAAACTTCAAATAAATGTTTTCAGTTAAATTCCAGCCTCAACCACTTCCAATAACGATCGATTGTCCCAAAAAACACAAAAGACAGAAGTTACAACTGCCGCTATATTTCCTCGCGTATTGAGCGTGCGAAGTTGCCGCGTAAATCACGAGGCTAGAGATTTATATATCAACTTTGTTTGCACCTGTTGGGCCGATGTACTATTTGTACAAGAGTCTTTTTAAAACTTGTTGTATGGTGTTATTTTTTAATTAGGAAATTGTAATAGCCAGTTTATATACAAGTACTTAAGTCTGAATGAAATAATTATCAGTAATAAACATTATTAAATAATCAAATAAAGTGATTGAATATACGGTTATTTACTAAAGTAGTGCATGCTCATGTCCCTACTAATGTGACCATACCTAATGCCGACTGTAGAGGAACAGGCGTGATGGGGCAACATCCATTGATGATCCTCTGATCAGCGGTTGATGTTGAGAGGTTGTAGAGTGTAATTATGTAGACATAATACTCCAAGCCAAAATCTTTAATACACGATCAGCCGAATAACGTAGTAACTGTCAGCATAAGTTTACTAGATGACGTAGGTATATTTGCTGTGTTGCCACACCGATCCTTATCTCTTTCTGACACAGTCTGGCTACCCTTCGCAAATTTAAGAATATTACGCATGGAAGTGGTTTTTTTAAGAGATGTGTAGTAAATACCAAAATTGCTCTTGCAGAATCCCTTCTTCTTCCAATTCTTGACTACGCAGATGCCAGTTATCCTGATCTCACCGAGGATCAATTTAACAAACTTGAGCGACTTCAAAACTTTTGTATACGGTTCATCTTTGGATTGCGCAAATTTGACCATGTTTCTGAATTTCGAAATAAGCTTAAGTGGTTACCCATTCGCCTTCGCCGGAATATTCATATCCCTTCACTATTATATAGTATACTTTTCAATCCAAACACTCCTCTTTATCTCAAAGAACGATTTGAATTCTTACACAACACACATTCAAGGGACCTTATATATATAAATATATATTTGCCTATATTGTTATGTGTATGTATGTGAAAATATATGTATGTTATTATTGTGACTTAAATAAATTTTTTTTCAATCAATTATGCACTGCAACTCCTCTTGCCATACATTAACTCTCGTTCCATCCAATGGTTGCCTGGAAGAGATCGCAGAGCGCGATAAGGCCGCCAATTGTACAAGGTCTCTACTTTTAGTTTGTAAGAATATTTATATACAGTTTTGTATAATTTTCTATGTTTTGTGCACTAAAGAGTTTATCTATCTATCTAAATATTATGAAATAAAAGCCGATTAAAAACTGGATAACAGTTTCCAAACTTAGTTTTGTAGTCACTAAACACTTAATTTTCGCGACATTGACTTATGTTTTTTACAGTGAGTGTTCCACAAACATTATCGAGATTGAATTTATTCCGTTTTAAAATTTAAACACCCCATCCCGAACCTTTTATAATAAAAGTTTAACGTTTGCCTTTCGCTAAATAATAAATGAAATCGTTCCAGCCCTTTAATATGTAAATACATTCTCACTATTCACAAATTTCTTGCATTTGCTAATGTTTTATAAAGATTTAAAAAGAACAAACATTATTTGAAGGTTGGAGTAAAATTGCGAACAGGAAGTTTTTGTTTTGCAAGTTGCCAGGTGTGATAAAACTGTATTATTGAATTTTGCTAATCTCTTTTCAAAGTTACGTCTGTAGTCCTTAAAGGCAGGCTCAGCGCCACTAACTTCTCTGTCCAATATTTTTGGATCCGCTGTCGGAATAAATTATTTTTCATCACTTGTAAGTTCATTTGTTTCATCTTATTTTGATTTTACCTCTGAAAATACAGTATTCTAAATTTGAAATGTTTATTTTAGAACGTTTTGTTCTGTTATCGCAAGAAGTTTAGTCTTAAATATTCAAAAAAATAATCATGATCATGACTGCCTTCTTGGTACCGTGATAAAAGTTTTCACTTATATTATGATTGTAGGCGGAATGAACAATCTTTTAATTACATCTAAAGTGTTGCCTTAATTCACCACGTTAGAAGCCTTGGCAAGGATATTACGATACTTGGCGTTTATACTATACATACACGTATTATAAACATTATTGTCCGAATCCGTTCTTACAGAAAGAGGTGATCAGACATTTTTTCAAAAGTGTGTAAAATTAATCATTTTGCTAATTTGTAATTATATAAAAAAAAACGATTTAATTTAAATATAGCTTTTTAAGCAAATTAAACAGTGTTCAAAAATTATGAGTTTAGAAATGCCGCGCAAACGATACATCTTGTCACTTCAGTACGTGTGACGTAGAATGTGTTTAATCAATACAACGTAACCCTGCCTCATCGCATTCGAGTTCAATTTTTCAAGTTTTGTGATCGTGATGGAATGAAAAACTTGTTATTGGTGTGTAGTACCTACCTCAATTTGGGAATACTTCCATATCTGCTCCAAATAAAATATTCATTAACGTGCTAAGAAAAACACAAATACGAAAAAAAATGGTTGGACCTAGCCATAAGAAAGTCCGATGGAATGTCTGTTACTACCCCGATTTACTTTAGCGAGGATCATTTTCATGTGAATGTAAGCTATAATTTCTGCAAATACATGATAAGTATGTGTAAATAAAAAGTAGTAAGTAGCTGCGGATGACTCTTTGAATGTAGACTTAAACTTGCTATTTGTTTCGTTTTATGAACTAAAAACTAACAACTTTTGCTGTTTGAGCCACACTTGAGGATAAACCGTGGTCAGCCAAGACCCAACTTCCAGGTTCCACTTGATCTAGAGAATCATAGTTTTCTACAAGTAATGTGTCACTTATACTTCCTCCAAAGCCTTATGATATATAATCTAAATCTATCTTAAATAGAACTATAATTGTTGTAAGATTTTCATTAATCTTTGATTAGGTTTAAAGTTCTAATTAAGATAAATTAATAAGAACAAACATGAAATAGATGCTGTAAACCGTTGAGGAGTTCCCTTAACTGAATTCCGCATCCAGCATCAAATCAACTACAGGTCTCCGTCATGTTGTAGTATCATTAGAAGTACATATTGTGCTAAGTTTCAAAAAAATCGGTTCACAGGTGTAAAGTCAATGGGTGAACAATCGTTCGTCCCTTATTTTTCTAACTTTAGGGTTGAAATTTATATTTGAAATTTAAATGGAACCAACTTCGAAGTATACCCTATCCAATAATAAAAAACTTTCGAAATTAGACTACCCTGTAAAAAGTTATGCGTGGTCATATATAAAAAAAACAAATATACGTGTTGATTCGAGAACCTCCTCCGTTTTTTTGTCGGTAAGTAAAAATAATCTGTACCTTAAGTACCAGCTAATTTAAATTAAGTGTTACCACACTCAACTGTCACACAGTCATTACGTTCTATTGTATCAAAGTGATGCCAGCCTTCCACATAGGCAGGTTTTATCATAACGGCAACAGATTAGCGTTGGATCGTAAAATTTTCATTTTGTCGACACAGACGAAGAGGCTTGAGATTAACCAGAAGCATCGCTGTTATGCTAATGAATGTGCTGATGAAAAAATAAAGTTCTTACCGACGCCCAGATACTCTCAAAATGGAGTTGTTAAGAAAAATATTGGATGTAAAAGAATTTTTAAGTTCAATTCCTTGCCTTTTTGTTTTGGCCGTAGTTCCCTTGAGTAAAGTAAGATGTTCCTCGTCTTACTGAAATAATTTATGATGAAAGTCATAACATAAACTAGAATAACATAACATTAAATTTAGTTTTTTTAGTTAATTTTTTACTATGTGGAGTGGATAAATTTAAAATCTCTATTTATTTCTATAAACAAGTGAAGCGGCGGTAGCGTAATGGTGGTTGCGGGTTTGAACCACACCCAGTGAACAAGCGACGTGAACCCGAAACTTCAAACGGTTAAAAAATAACCCGAAACTTCAAACGTCAAACTGTACTTCAGGTTACCAAATAAATACCTGTGAGTTCAATTTTGGTCACGGGCCTTCCACGTTGGTGTAAAAATGTCACAGATTTTTGCCCAAGTACATTCCCGAAATACAGCCCCGCAAGTACTGTATATCTTTTATAAATTAATTGTTATCATAGCAGAGATAACACTATTTGTCCGAGCTGACAATCAAACCACACAACTACACAAGTAAACCTATAAAAGCAAACTTAATGTGCCACGGGATCAATGACCTAGTTAAAAATCTAGTACTACCACAATAAAGAAGACAGCACCATTCTTATAATGCTCACTGTTCTTTTCTCTTGCATTTTATCGGCGATGTCGTAACTCCCAGGCAGTAACTTTGCACATTCTGCTCAGCATCTTAATTTTGGCAATTTGAATTGCATGTTTGTTCTTTTAAGTTACGACCCAGGTTTCATTGCAGTACATCAACACTGGAATTATTAGGTCTTGTAAATAAAACCTTTTATTTTAACCGGCATTCTTTTATTGCGTGTAACACAAGTTACTTTTTGCAATTTTAACCACGCTGAGGTCATTTGGTGTTGAATCTTGTTTACAATGTTCCCAGAGTATTTAAATTTAACTGCAGCTGCCCTTCATACATGTTACATTATAACATAGATGAATAAAACATGTATCACTTTGAATTTGAATCTCTCTTAACTTTTGTTTAAACATCGAGAACCTCTCCGACCGAATAGTTTACAACTCAAATAAATATTTCACAGGTTTTTATTTAGAAGCGTTCAGCGAGGATGGTGTAATACGTTGAATTTGGTCAAAGTTGGTAATTTGATTATGTAAAAAACAGTATCACTTTATTTCAAAAATAAGATATCAAAAATACATTATCATTATAGTCGTTATCGTTGAGGCTTTAGAGCCTCAACGATAACGACTATGAAGTACAGTGATAGCACATATACGGTTGGCCTTTAGCCTATGTATTCTGTACTCTACAAGGCACTCATGCCTTGTAGAGTAAGCCGAAGGTTGTCCCAAGGATACCTACGTCAGCGGGTACGTTACGTCTCCAATACATCTATACTAAGCTGTTTCTTAAGTGTAACAGTTTTAAAATATTTTTCGAAACTCGAGTTGTAGCTTAAAGCAACTGTAGAACAGAAAACATTACCTACTTAACGCAATAGTTGAAAGCTCTTAAGAGACAATTATAAGGTTACGCAACAATTGTAGCCTCTCACATCAACTTGCTAGTGTGGTACCCTTATGAATTATTTTGGACTAAAGTTGCCTTACGTATTTATTATCTCTTCTGCCTTTTTGTTGAAATATCGCTTTTTTATTTTCGAATGTTAATGTTTTTGTTACCCTTCCATGTACAAAAGTATAACTTTTAATGTCTCGGTATTCATGTTTAATGTCACAGAAAATGGCATCATAACATTTTATTTTGTTAAATTTTGGTAAACAATACCCACCGTTTTTATTTTGGGCCAGAATTAATTTTAATGATTTCATTAAATACTGCAATGATTATTCCTGTATATAAATATTTATAAAGTAAAACGTTCTTTATAAATATGTTTAGAACTCTGATAAAAATCTGTATACGAAAGGAAGAAAATGCCTACGTCATTAAGTCCGCCTTTCGCAATGTATTTGCAGGAAGTATTAATAAATAAATAAATATACGTGTAGAGAATTCTTTCGGGAGAGAGAAATAGAATTTCGCAAATGCAAATTGAGGATGAATTGAGGAGCCTGAAATTTAGAATGCTTAAAGTTTGTACATAGAAAAAGAAGAGCAGAAAGTTAAAAGAAAAATAACAATATGTGTTACAAATTTAAAAATTATGGGAAAACGATTACATCAACCTACACGCGTCCAGATTATTGTACGGAAAGTCTAACAATGGCAGTACAACTTACTGGAAAATAATAATTAAAAATAAGAATTATGGTCGAGTTAAAATAAATGCATTAAGTTAATGCATTTATTTTTATAACAGGGCATTATTAAGCGTCTTAAGTTATAAAGTCTTTTGTTACGGGCTTCTGATGTCCATACCGGTTCTTTTTTTTATGGGATAAGGGGCAAACGAGGAAGGAGGGAAAAGGGGAGGGGGGAAGAGGGGGCCTCACTTACTCGCAAAACACAACCTAAACATTGTTTTACTGCCGGTTTTCTGTGAGGCCGTGGTATCACTCCGGTCGAACCTGCCCATACGTGCCGAAGTATGGCTCTCCTACTAGAACCGATTCATCAGTAATTCACTTAAAAGTAGCTTTTACCCGCGGCTTCGATCGAGTTGCTGTAGATTTTGTCAATCAATTTAAGTATCTCTCAAGAGCAGTTCTTTTTTTCTGAATGAAAAGTACCCAATGTTCTTATTTGTCTTCTTGACAACGATTATACAAAATTTCATCATGATCGACTGAGTACCAAACAAAGTCACATTCGCATTAATTATATTATAGTTGAGACTAGTTAAGAAGTTGTGTGTTCTTATAGGCACCCGTCTATAAACACTCTCAACTCCAGTTGTAAACCATGTGTGGCGACGTCTACATGCAGCTAAAACTACGTAGTAATAACTATTAATCCTGAATTGCTGAATGAAAGTTCTCGCACTATTAGTACATCCATTGGGCCGCAGTCCGCCAGCCACGATCACGTCGCTCCGTCAGAGGTTGTTCCCTTTGCGTTGGAGTAACATAATATCCGACCTCCACAGTCTGTGGTGATCCCAACATCATGGGAAGCAGCCTTCAAAGAGTAGAGCAGCAGTTATAATAACTTGAAAAAACGTGACCTGTTATGTTTTCATTCAAGTTAGTTCCATGCCGGTAACTTATAAGATGGTCTGACATTGAGCTGCAAAAAGGTTTGATTAGTTGAAGTTTTGTATAACTCATTACATTATTCCATGACATTTCAAGTCCTGATACTACATACCCAATTTTTTAAAGGATCCAATTCAAGTTAAATCAATAAGTAACATAACAGATGATTAAAATAAAAACCACCATTCAAATCAATGGGAAATACTCAATTTTAAAATGAGGGCCTTAGAAGTATTTATCAATGTCTGTATTAAAGCCAACTGTGATAAATAGGACGTCGCGTCGTCAAATTTGGTGCCCTTTCAAATGTGTACCTATCGGACTGTGAAAATCATATTTCTGTAACTGCTGAGACTTGAGACATTTTCCGAGGCTTAAATTATTTTAGAACTCGTATTTCTTTTGGCAAAATAATACCTATCAAGGCATTCATGACGGGGTTCCAAACGAAATTAATGGAGTTCAAAGAAAGTCTGACTAAGCCAACATGTTTTGAGTTTAAGCTTACGTATTACAACATTCGATTTGAATATTAAGTAAATAAGTACTACATAAATGTTTCATTTGATACTAAATATTCTATTGTAAAAAGTAACTTATATAATACTTAATAACAGACACAAAATACACACAGACTCCGATCAATTATATCTGGGAATCATACAAATATATATAGTTAGTGGGTGGCTAAACTACCTCGAAAATTCCATTCTATACTTTTCTAGGGTGTACCCTAGGCCCGCGAGCCAGACCATCCTAACTATGGTTTAAATGTATTTATTTATAAATACTTACTTATTTAGTGAGATGTAAAAGTCACACGATAGTTAAAATGTATTGTTGATGTGTAAAATACAAAAATATCGATATAATTATATGTTTTGAATAAACCTACAGTATCCCGATTACAAGAATACTATAACACACGTCTCGCAGAAGATGCCACCGTAAAATGTCAAAGTCATGCCTCCGTCCGTCTGCAATTATTTTCGGTGTCATCCTTGAAGCTATTTACGGAGTCACGAGTTCTTTTTTTGTAAGATGTCTTGTTTATTCAGATAGCTATTAAGAAACCGCTATGCGCCAAAGCAGCGGCAGCGGAGTAATAATGAAGCAGAACTTCAATAGCAATAACGTACATGAAACTGTGTTGCATATGTGTACAAACGGCACACGGGTACACAAGCTGCGAGCGTCATTTTAAAACGAGGATACGAACCCCAATATACTCTGCTAAGTATGGAAACAACATAAATTATAGAGGAGAGTAATAAAATAGAGACTTAAACGGTTCTTCTCACTCCGCTTCGCTTTTATCGTGAACCGACTATTAGGGTTGTCGCGCCTCGTATTTAAATATGTACATGAATATTTTTTAATAAATTGCAAATCTGACGACTCGATGTGGAGTTATTAAATTTACGGCTTCCATTTTATGAATATCTTTTTTGTGCATCACTGATTATGGTTTAATGGTTTTATTTTATGGAAAGTGGTTTGTTAATACATAGTTATAAACTGATTTGGTATTATTTTACGATATTTAAAGGGTAGACGGTTATCGAAGGCTATAAACATTTGCAAGAGCAGTGACAATTAATTTACTTGTACGTAAATAAGAAGATAGGCTGGTGACCTGCAGAACGTAGAATCCAGTCCATGGATGCAGAAGACGGGGGACTGGGTGCTGTGGTGCGCATTGGGAGAGGCCTATGTAAAGCAGTGGACTACGATAGGATAGACTATTGATTGATTTATTGAACGATATAAGATAAAAAACAGGGGATAGTGATGCGTATCAATCCTTTGATATGCAACATTTACTTATTGGTTCCTCGCTGTATTACAACATTTTGAATTGGTTAATTGATAAATAGATGATTTGAAAGTATTATGATTTATTTGCAAATGCATAAGTTTGACGACAGCTTTCCCCATAGAACTTAAGGATAGGGCATTTCTTAAAGGCTTGCATTCAATTTTTTTTTCGTGGGTGAGTCATGCTTCTGCATGTATGGGCTGGCTCAACCGGAGTGATACCACGCCCTCACAGAAAACTGGCAGTGAAACAATGATTGTAGCGTCATTTTCTGTACCCCTGGCAGCAAAATGGGTGCAAAATTTCATGATAAGCGTTACAAACAAACAAATAAAAACATTTGTGCTGTAATCTATTATTCAAAGTAAATCAATTCATCTGTTTCATTAACTGTGGATACACATTTTTTTGTGTGCCAAAGTGTATTCCAATACGTTCAGAGTTAAGATTGAGTAACATACACCTTTATTAACTTTCACATTTTTAATGTTTAATATCATCAAAAATAAGTGAAATATATTATTATCTACTTACTTTCCATCTTATAGGAATGAAACTTGTGGCCATAGTCAATGGCGATGGCAAAGTTAAACTCCAAAAACGTTCAACATCAAAACGGCAAAGTCTAGGGTATGCAGGTTTACTCACATCATTTCTTTCTCGGATAGCAAAAGTAAGACGTGCGATCAGGTATAGATTTCAGATCTAGGATCTATCTACTAGTGGAGTAACCACCATCCCAAAGCTGACCATGAAGGACGAATCATGTTAAAGACCCGACTTAGTTTGCCGAAGAGTAGTGAGTTGACTTTGCCAGTTTCAGATCACGATTAAGGCGCTGGCTTCTAATCATTTTAGAAATTCATTGATTTTAATTTCGAACTATTATTATTAGGCCTATGTCCAGCAGTGGATTATGATAGGCTGATTGATTGATTGATTAATTGATCTATTTAAATTACAATAATTATGACTGGTAACTATCTTTTCAATAAAATACTTTTCGCTTTTAACTATAGTATGGAAATTACTTTACAACTTGGCTGTTACAAATTCATTTAAGTTTTGAAATGCTAACGCCCTGGAGGAAACTTATGGCATTACTACACTCTCTTTCTGGCTGGTAGAAAATAAAATCTATCAGTCGTAGAACTTCCCGTCAGAAGTGAAAACATAACTTACATATACACAGTCACACACACACACACACACACATTCATCATTTTTCCCCAAACCAAAAGTGCCCAACGTGCCTAAAGAAGTTTTCACTTCAAAACCAGTTATTCATTTATTACACACTATCTCTACAAACTAATCATTTTTTCTGACGTTATTACACGTCAACTTGTCATCTTTATTCTAGTTGTTTTATTAAAACATTTATCAGTACCTCTTGAGGTAGTCAAGTAATCAGACGTATTTCCACTCCACAGCAAAATCGCAGTTGATCAACATTTCTTTAATACATTTCTGCTAGGGAGTAGGGTCACCAGAGTGCCATTTAAATATAGTTGTTACCCATGACATTCCTGGTATTTGTAGCGTTTTTAGACGATGGTTATCATTCACCAATAGAACCACATGCATTTATTGACTTTTCATCATCCAATTTACTGCTTCAATGCAATTTTCCGACCTCAAATGAAATATTTTCCAAAGTGCCAACCCTGTTAGGTTTAGCGACACCCCGCACAGTTTTATTTACGTAACACACGGTCCGTAGTACACAAGTAACTAGCCATCGTCGCTACAACACGCGAGCTTCCAACTACTAACTACCATAAGTATATTATGTACCATGACTTGTTCAGCTTTCTAAATAGAATCACTTAGTATCTTTTGTTGCAGAAAAAAGGCACTTAAGCATGCACTTAAAAAAAGGAGGTTCTCAAAACGTGATGTCTTCGCCATTTGTGAACCCATTACAATCATACTTAAGGTTGTTTCCATTTGGAGAAAATATTCCACCGCTAAGGATGGAAAATTACGGGATGAAAAATACACCTTATTACAATTTATCATCTCTAAAGAGGACTTGACACTGTGCTACGTGTCTACACACATCTGCCACCCCAGATTACTTAAAAATATATGGTTGTACTCACGAGTGTGTTTTGCAGAAATCTGTCGGTACTGATATCAGATGATTCTGACCGACATGACTGACAGCTCCCTTTACTAGTCGAGCTTCCCCAAATTACACACGTAAATACAACTGTCTATTTTAGTAAAGCTTACCTATTATTCAACGAAAACAATGTTACATACTGTATTTAATTTGTTTTATTAATAAATTGTAGAGTGGAAGCCGAGGTTGCAGATGTCTGGAGATTTAATAGGCAATATTTTATTTTATTCTCTCTTTTTTTTTACAAATTTGATATATATTAACAAGACTTATTGAAAAGATGTATGATTTAAATGAAGGAACCAGACTTAGGAACGAGAGAATCTTAACTTTGACATAGAAGTTAAAATAATTTAAGTAGTGAGTTACGCAGGGTTTAACTATTTGGTAGATCTTAACACTCCACTTAATATTAGTAATATGAAATCAAAATTAATCAGTTTGAAACACAGGTAATCAAACTTTTTTTTTAATATTTGTTTTTTTATATACATAGGTACAGTCGCTGTGATATATCAACAAATGTAAAAAAGTAGTAGGCACTCCATTTTCACGACATATAAAAAAAATTAACCCTTCTAGGATCACTCGTACTGTCTGTCCCTCTGTCACAGCCAATTTGCTCCGAGTGTACTGGACCGATTAAGTTGAAATTATATTACACATATAAATGTACAACAATACCTGTGACTCAAACACAGACATGCATGATAGGGCTTTGTGAGGGTTTCAAATATATATTTTTCTAATTTTAAGATAAGTTTTATAAAATACCAATTGTTATTTTTATATAATACCAATGACGTCATCCGGCACTAACAGCGATACTGACGAGTATCTATCGGCATCCAGTGATGATGCTAGTTTCATTAGTATCCCTTCACTAGCTGATACAATCTCGACTCAATTTTCTGATGTTCCTAGGAACTTTAATGTCGTTCACATCAATGCCCAAAGCATACCGGCACACTTCTCTGATTTGTTGACAACCTTTGACTGTACGAATATCCATGCCATTCTAGTGTCAGAATCATGGTTAAAGCCCTGCCTATCTACCACAACGTACTCGTTACCAGGCTTTCAGCTAATACGGAACGATCGTGTTTGTGGCCGAGGCGGTGGTGTTGCCATGTATATTCGATCTCACATTCCTTTCTCCATAGTAAGTATGTCATCTCAACCAACACCCACAAATGCTGGCGAGCATATTTTCATCGAAGTCTTACTCCAACACACAAAAATACTTCTCGGTGTATATTACAGTCCCTCCCTACGAGTAGACTACTTTTCTTCACTTGAAGTGCTCTTAGAAAACTTAACCCTTTCGTACAGTCATATCATAGTCATGGGTGATTTCAACACCTGTTTACTAAAAAACGATTCTCGTTCTGCTTCTCTTCGATCTGTCCTGGAATCCAATAATCTTTCTATTCTTTCACTTAATCCTACACACAATATGCCAAACCGTAACTCCTCCCTCCTTGATCTCATCCTTATCTCCTCAGCAGAGCATGTCGCTAAATATGGGCAATGCTCTGCAGATTCGTTTTCCTATCATGATCTTCTCTTTCTTTCCTATCAAATCCGTACTCCTAAACCTAAACCTAAATTGCTCCTACACCGTAATTTTCGTGACATGAATCTTGAGGATCTTCGCAGAGATGTAGACAACATAGACTGGAGTGCACTTTTCAACTCTCAATGTGTTGATGAAAAAATTGACTATTTTACAAATCACCTTCTATGTTTATATGACAAACATGCCCCAATTCGTCAAATAAAGGTAAGACATCTGCCCGCACCTTGGATTACCGAAGAAATAAAGGCGACACAGAGAAAGAAAGCAAGGGCACATTCAAGATATAAGAGTCACCCTACTACAGCAAATTGGGAAAAATTTGTGCTTATTAGAAATCACTGCAATAAGATGTGTAGGAATGCTCAACGCCGACATATCCACAAATCTGTTGAAAATGGTGATCCAGTCAAAGTCTGGAAGTTTCTTAAGTCATTAGGGGTCGGTAAATCAGGTCCAAATTTTCCTTCAAAAGACGTTGATCTCGATTCCTTGAACTCACATTTTTCTGCTTCCTCCAATTTTGGAGGAACTACTAAGACTGCAACGCTAAATTATCTTTCTTCTCTTCCGACCCCGGACTGTTCCCCATTCGTTTTCAGTCAATTTTCTGCTTGTGATGTTAAGAAGAGTATAGTGTCAATAACTTCTAATGCAGTAGGAAGCGACAACATCAGCCGTAATATGGTACTTCCTATCCTAGATGAAATCCTACCCGTGATTTGCCACATCCTTAATTATTCCGTATCCACCAATGTTTTTCCATCTACGTGGAAAATGGCTCAAATCACTCCTCTCCCTAAAAAATGTAATCCATCCTCATTTTCAGATTACCGTCCCATATCAATTCTCCCTTTTCTATCCAAAGTCCTTGAACGCCTCATCCACAATCAATTAAGCTTGTTTCTCTCAAAGAATTGTCTCCTAAATCCTCTCCAATCAGGTTTTCGTCCGGGCCACAGTACTACCACAGCTTTAGTCCATATTACGGAGGATATCAGGTTGGGCATGGAGGAAGGAAAGCTGACAGTCCTTGCTTTACTAGATTTTAGTAATGCTTTCAACACCGTTGACTTTGATGTCTTGCTAAGTATATTATGCTCTCTTAACATATCTCCATCAGCAATTGACTGGTTTCATAGTTACCTGTATGGTCGCCAGCAGCGTGCTCGTATTGACAATGTTTACTCCTCTTGGTGCACTACATCTGCGGGCGTACCTCAGGGCGGCGTGTTATCCCCATTACTTTTTGCAGTTTTTATAAACTCAATCACAAACCGATTACTTTCTTCCTACCATCTTTTTGCAGATGATCTTCAAATTTATTCAAAAGCTGATCCTGATAATATAACACAAGCAGTTGATGTTATCAACAAAGATCTAACGCAAATATGTACCTGGAGTAAGGATTATGGACTAATTTTAAATCCGTCAAAGACACAGGTCATTGTAGTGGGTAGTCCTAGGCTGAACTGCAGAATAAACCTTCAGCAAATGCCAGCTATTTATTGCAATGGTTCGGTTATTCCATATAGCGAAAAGGTTAAAAACTTAGGAATATATATGGACCAGTGCCTATCCTGGCGCCCTCAAATTGGAGAAATCAGTCGTAAATTATTTGCAACAGCGGGATCTCTGCGAAGGCTTCGGAATTTCCTTCCTACCAACACGAAAATTGCGCTCGCACAGTCTCTTCTTCTTCCTATCCTTGACTATGGTGATGTCAGCTATCTCGATCTCACCGAAGACCAGCTGAACAAACTTGAGCGGCTCCAAAACGTCTGCATTAGATTCATATTTGGATTACGCAAATATGATCATGTCTCAGAATATCGTTCTAAGCTCAAGTGGCTTCCTATACGCTTTCGCCGGAATGTTCATATTCTTTCTCTTTTGTACAGTACTCTGTTCCATCCTCACACTCCCTCTTATCTTAAGGAACGTTTTGAGTTCCTACACAACACACATTGCAGGGACCTGAGATCATCAGAGAATTTAAAGCTGAAAATGCCGAGACATTCCACTCAGTTCACAGACAAGTCCTTTTCAGTGCAAGCGGTCAGGTTATGGAACAACTTGCCTGAAACAATTCGACAAGCCAAAACCTTGCAGTCATTTAAAAAACAAGTGAAGGATTATTATTTGTCACTATAAATACTTTTTAATTATATTATTATACATATGTATATATATTTTAGTGTATGTGTAAGTAATATTAATATTGGTATATGTATGTGATACGTTTATGGTTATATATAGTATTCAGTTTACAGTATATTAACATAACCTTATATTGTACACCACAGACTACCCTCAATTATATTTGACAATATCCGTACAAAGGTTGTCTGGAAGAAATCGCCGTGTGTGATAAGACCGCCGATTGTTATACCTTAACATTTGTAACTTATATTTGCACTATTTACTAATTAAAGGTGTACAATAAAGAGAAATAAATAAAAAAATAAAATAAATAAGTATTTTAAAAGTTATTTTAAAAATTAATGAAAATTAACACTCTAAAAATTTAAATAAAAAACTTCTTTACTTATACATTACAGTAAAATCTATAGGAAGTCCATAGTCTTAAAATAACATGGTATATCTCTCAACTGCATTTTATCGTATGGAACCCTTTCTACGCGAGTTCAACTGGCACTTGGCCGGGTTTATTTTTATTTTGCACTTTTCTAAACTTATAATGTCCATATTATATGTTGTCTAAACTTTTATAAGTTTAGACAACATATGTATATTATAAGTACATTACAAGTTCACTATTATTAGTTACATTATTATTTATTGGAGGCGGAGAAAGATGATTTTATGTACATATAATATTAGTTACATTACAATTTAAGGTTCGAAGTTCGAGTACCTAATAAATGAAAGTCCATGTTTCAGAGTGCTTCTGAGAATTGTCAGAAACCAATATTTTTTTTATGTTTATGAACCTACTGTCAACCTTTTGAGTGCTGTGTATTTCTATGAATCTTTTGATAAGGGTTGTTATCTTTAATATCCTATTAAATTCGGTCATCATAAGAGTTAATATCAAAGTTTTGAATGTTATTTTGTGTTTGTCTAAAACGTTATTTGGGTATGGTCCAAAACTCAATGTTGTTCCAAACACACATTACATACATTTTATGATATTTTCTAGTGTATATGTAGCAACAAAAAAAAAAACATCTATAAAAATAAGTGCTGAGTCATGTAGTTTCATAGATTATATAAAGTATGGTATTAGGTAGATACTAGTACTAGTTACTACATGGAAAGTATTAAGAAAATTAAAGACACCTTATAATCCATATTTTCAGTCTTCCTTTAGTTCTTCTTTAAGTGGTGAAATATAATTTAAATAACAAGAGTGTAAGAGACAGGGGACTGACATCCGACATAATATTTTATTATTAAGGTTCTCAGGTTTTGATTACTGCTTAAGAAATGAATGCGGAAATATTCTGTTTGCGTCTTTTCAAGAAAAGTAATTTCTCTGGATTAAAACTCAAGCATTGGGCCTGCATTTCCTGTAAGAGTTAGTTGAAAGTACAATCAACATTACATTTAATCTTCTTTGAATTATTTTTTCTTCTTAATGCTTATAAACTCATTTAATTAAAAAGGGGGCAAGCAAAGATTTACCAATCGAGCACTTGTTTTCTGTTTATTCTCTCCTTCTGAGCTACTTCTATTTACACACCTATTTTGGTAAACAGCTACGGCCCCTTAGCTGTTTATGAGAAACCAATGTTTGGTTAGAACTTGTTAAATTTTTTCTGAATTAAATCGTGGAAATGTTTGTTATTCTTGATTGCGTTGCCATTTCTTATTAAGTTAATGATTTCAGTTGTTGACTAGATAAAGCAGTCACGACAAACTTTTGCCCAAGCGGAGCTGTCAACATTACAATTTTAAAGTTACCGTTCAGATTAGCTTGCATTATGTAGTAAAAGGACCAGGTCAGAGAATAATAATAGGAATAATTTATTTTCCATAAAGAGTGTTCTTACTTTTTAATTAAATAAGGTAATAAAACCTAGTTTCTGTAAACGAACGACAACGTTTTACACTCTACTGAAATAGAAATTGTTTTAAAACAACTATTTATGTGACTCTTGTGTCAGTATGTCTACTGTCTTGGGGGTCATCTAATGATAGGATCGATATAAATGAATCCACCTGCAGAGCAGAGTTAATTGGATAACAATTGCTTCGTGCGGTTGAAAAGTTTTATGATGCTATGAATAAATTCAAGAATGTATTCACATAGAAAATAAGTCTGTCACTTATCAATCCTATCTAAATTTGAATTTCAGATATATTCGTAGCATCAAATAAACTGAAATGTAATAAGACATACTCCATTTCAATTGGACTTAGTACCTATACTAACTAGATCCAACTTGAAAATGTTAATTATTTGGTTTGCTAAAGTCGGATACAATTTTATCACCGAATTCCACTGGACGCGGAGTACACGTTAAGTTTTCTTAGTATTATAAATGTTACGTGCACTGTACTTCCATTTCCGAGTTATTTTGAATGCGTATTTGAATACTTATTTTCTTCCAGGCATATAAATGCCTGATTTTATTCAGGCAGGTTCATGTAGTTCATGTTTAAATTTATTTTTTTTTGTTGATAGTAACAAATACACACATACATGTCACTTACTTTACTTGTAATCAATTATAAACTTCTAATAGGGTGATTAATAACAAATTCTTCACTTTTACTTACCTAGTACACTCAGAGTGTTTGTAGTAAATATGTATTTCAGTACAGTCCTGAATTAATATAATGTAACTCTGATCCCAAACTATGCAGAGCCTCTACTCTGTTATCCAGACTGCTGATAAACACATTTACGAGTATATTATTAAATACATACATATTACAAATAAATTACACCCAGACATAGAACAAGTGATCGTGCTCATCACACAATTATTTAATTATGTATTTAAACGTGAATTAACGCGATCACGAAAAGGTATTACATAAATGCTGACTGAGTCAGCCTGTGACCACGGCCAGTGCAACCTGGTCGAAACGTCAGGCAATTCAGAGGTATGTAATACTTTTTCGTAATCGCGTTAATTCCCGTTTAAATACATAATTATATCATGGAACGCGAAAGTTTAAAAGTTAGTATACACAATTATTTGTCCTGGGCGGGATTCGAACTCACAACCTCATGCTCAGTAGTCAACCACTAGAACAACAGGCCTGTCATTATTTAAATGAATTAAACCAGTTTAAGTTTTAAGGTTATTAATTATAAGCTTGTGGTCCTTTAATTATAACAGTGTTTTGGCCAATTATAACGAGTAATTACTGTTTTTTGGTAGAACTATAAAACTAGCATGGCAGCTGTGGTATGTATTGATTTTTAATTTAATTTTATATTGATTTGTATACTTTTGGTGATAATAATAAACATTCATTGAAATAAAATTTATCCAATTCCACATTGAAATCAACAGTCGCGTCGTTACTTGAACTGTGTTACATAAAAGACAGACTTTACAACACAATACATAAAGTGTTCTAAGGAATCTGTTTGATTCCTTGTAATAAAGTTGAAGTTATGGTCGACTATAATACAGATGTTCAACATGAATGCTGGCTGACTGTACCACAAGTTTATGATTGGGGACGTAGATATCGAACTTATAGACAACACACACAAATAACAACATAAACAATATACAGACATCATTAGATAAATGATATAGATTGTCTTTGGCGTCAGACATGAATGATATGGACACGCGGAAGTAAAGGTAGTCAAAAATATTATGTACATAATAATCTGATATTAAAACACAAATATTACTGAATGGGCCGAAGGGGCTTTCACTTCAAAGTTAATTAGTTTACTTAAAAACATATTTATAATACATTGTAGTACGTAACGGTACTAGTATATAAACTTCATATTTAAAAAAAATCTAAATGGTTGGAGCCGTTTTCGAGATAGGCGAAATATACTTATCCATATATTTAAAAATCAATGCCACTTTTCGTTGTAATTTTATAACTCAAGAACAGGCTCACCTATCCAAACCAAATGTTTAGGCTTTGTTCGGAATATTTAGTAGACGGTTTATGTGAAGTTTGCACAAAAAAGAAAACTTAACGAGGGACTTACGCGGGTGAAACCGCGGGGCACAGCTAGTTTATGTATAAAATAATGCATAATATATATGAAGTATAATACTATTTTTATAAAGTAATTAAACTTAGTTAGTTTTTACACTTAGTTTTTATTTTATATGGGGCAAACTTTACTTGGTTATACACGTCTAAACTAGGTATGTGTCTTACGACTCTAGTTTCTTCCAGTGTCACAATAGAAATCATTAACTGTTAAGATTTTCGCACTTATAATCAATACAAATTTATAAAATTGAAGTATCTGAAGAAGATTTCGCCGGGACTTTCACTGGCAGATAGCCGGTGTCATAAGGACTAACTTGGACTACTTTTATTTTGGAAAAAGAATTAGTTAGTAATTATAAATACAAAAACCTTAATTAAACATGTCGTTGTAGCAACATGTTCACAAGAACTGCTCGAATTTGAAATAAGATCTTTCATAGGAATATTACGTGGTATAGTGAATGTAATTAAAAGAAAATAAAATGAAATACAAAAAATAAACCTTTATGTTATTTATTTATAATATATTACAGTTACTTTTTAGATGAATAGACAGTCTATTTTTCTCTGGTATAGAAAGAAATACTGTAAAGTACGAGGACATAAAATCAAATTTGCACTCATTCACGAGTATATGTAGTTACGAAGAACAGGGTACTGTCTCAAAGTATACCATTTTTACAATAGTGATAAGATGTTTTTAGTTTGTAATGTTAAACGTACCTTTGAGCGGGATATATAGTTACATTGCAGTGGAAACTCATAACCTGTCGAAAGTAAATGCACTTTTCAGGTTGGTTGAAACGTAAACGTAATTGTACTATATATATCAGCACCAGCATTTCTCAAACCTGGGGTCACGAACCCCATGCATTTTGTTTATACAACTAAATTGGCAAGCAAAGATACCATCCGGCTGGCTATAAATGGTGTTTGCTAAACATGGATGATATTGTCGTTTGTCAGTCACAGTGCAAATGTTAATAAAATGAATACTAAAATCTATTTAGTATTTCAGTTCGCTAGAAATTTGAGCAACAGGGACCAACTACCTATACTCATTTCTAGACTCACATGTCGTAGAACATTTCAACGCTAGAACACTTCTCTCGGTATGTCGTTGGAACTATCAACAAAATAAGTCAAAAGTACTATTTACCGATTAAAAGTATTACTATGTATATACTTAAAGGGGGTGAAATAGGGAATGGAAATTAGTGTGGGAGAAATTTTACGCAGACTAAGTCGCGGTTTAGTATTAGTACTTTCATCCCCTATTTCAAAAGTAGTCAATATCGTTTTCCAAGGTCCCGCCTATCTCTAATTATTTTTTTATTAATAATTTTGCAGCGGTTTAGGTGTGAAAACGTGGCAGACAAACAGAAAAAATTTCGCACTTTTGAAGGCTATTTAAGAAACTGTAATATACGCTATTTTAAGAAACTATAAAACCATTTTTTTAAGAATAAATGTTTAATTTATTGATTTTGTGGTATGACAATAACGCTTATGTGTCAGTGTCATATAACGTTTTTGAGTCGTTTCCCGGGTAATAAAAAAATTTATGCTCTTTTTTCTAGGCGACTTTGACGGTCAAGATTTTAGTTGGTGATAATTATGTTCTCTGCCTACCTCTTCGAGGATACAGGCGTGAGTATAAAAAAACTAGGAATAAAGTAAAAACTGAACATTTTAGTAGAATATTTTGAAACAAAAACCTACGAAACGTGTGGCGACTTCCACACACAGCCGGAAGACTTACTTCAATGTTATCTAGTGAAGACAAGCTGAACTGAATAGTATCCTGCATCACGCAATAAAAGTTATCGTGTGAATAAGTATTGTATACAATTTCTCATCATCAACCGTCGTGGCTGGTGGAGGCATGATCATCTAGCCTGGTCGAAGGATCCTCCCTTTGTTTCGGAGGGACTGTCCTTCCATATATGCTTTTTGAGTGAATTCTTTGGTCATCCAGATAAGCGATGTAGCAACACTAATGAAAAAGGTATATTAAACGTTTTCATAAGTGTTGTTGTACAATAAGTTTAGATTAAATAAAGCACTCTAAACAATTGATTGAGAACTCCTTTCACAATCAATCACTAGTATTGTTTCCTTCAAATCCATTGTATTAAAAGTTTCCATTTTCCTCGGCATTCATTTTATACAATTAAGGTACCCAATCGACCGAATGATGGCAAGCGGTTAAGCATTGCAACTGACCTTCCAACTGACGTAAATTTAACCCTACAGTTTGATTAGTACAATATAGTCTGATCTTTCTAGTCTACGCGATTCTATACAAAACAGAGGTCATTATTGATTGATTGATTGATTTGTTTTGATCATACTATATACGAAGTACATTGAAGATAGGACGCCTCCCAGCCAGATGGACTGACGACTTGAGGCGGGTGGCTAGGATAGAGGGAGGCCTATGTCCAACAGTTGATTGCAATAGGCTGATGGAATGGAATTGCAAAAACATCTGAAGTTAAAAGTTAGTATTATTGAAATAAGAACATCAACGCCTTATCCAGGAAGATCCTATCTCGAAATAATATTTCGCAAGCATACGTTTTTTGCATCGCAATGATAAGAAAACAATCTGAAAAGTCAGACTTGTCGTACTGACGCAGCAGATTGCGGTACAAATTTCGACAAAGTTTACGAGTTTATGTGTATTGTTTGTTTTATAGTTCCAAGGAAAGGTGTGTATTGGGACGGATATGAATTTTTGTTCAATAAACACATCTGTTACAACTACGTGAGTCTCAGCTTACTCGTGTCTCAAATTTCATTAGAGCGTCACAAACAAAAATAAATAACATTAAAATAATCTACTTTGAAGTACGTGGCGATCACCTCTAATTGAAATGAAACCACTTCTTGTTAGAGCTGTAGAATAACTATATTTTCTGATGGAATACATGAGCTTATGTAGGAATTAATTTAGGTTATCATACGTAGTATATTACGGATCTATGACATCACAATATTATTCACTTAAAGGAATGTTAGTAATTTATGAACTTCCAATCTATAACATTATACGTCACAACCTGCGTCATGACCTACACCATGCACTAAAACTTATAAATAAAATTATGCCACTACGAACTACTATTACATAGTAAAAAGCGTGTGAAAAATTCCTTTGCCAAAGGAATCTTACTATTACTGGTGTTGCCCTCAATTGTAACTGCGTGAATTTTTCCACTCACATTTTACAAACGTTTTAGTAGCACTTCCTTCCCACTAAACTCGATGATCCGCTGACAGGTTTTAGACAAATTCCTAACATAAGCAAATAGTATAGTTATTATTTATATGTACTATTTATAAAGAAAAGCAAACGAAAAATCTCGTAGCTTTTGTCAGTCGCAGATCGAAACAAAATTCTATCCTGGTAACGAGTAACCGCCTAATTTTTGCATTAAATTTGCATCACGATTATAGTTGTATGCCTGTTATTGAATTGAGTCAATTGTATAATAAACTCCATTTCCATCTACAGCAACAGGTTGTTATGAAAAAATCGCTTGAACTTTCAGCGAACCATAGTTTTAGAGTATAAAGTGTTGGAGAAAGACGTGGTATTTTATGGTTGTATAGTACAGCACGTGAATAAAGTAAAGCGATGACAATCTTAGGAAAATTCGTGGTTTTTAACACATAAATCTTATTTTCAAACTGACAAATGAAACTTCAAACTTGATCGATACAGAATGTAAATTCGTAAGAGAGATCACTAACATGAATTAAACTATAGGTTTTAATTACAACGGATGTATGTAAGGGATGGAATGTCTGGATTTTTCCGATATGTCTGTAATATAAAAAAACTAAATCGTTGAAATTGAAGATTCATAATTTCTTGTTTAGAAATGTGCACCTACACCAAAAAAAAAGCATTTTACGCAGACGCATTTTTCAGCTACACATAACGCTCCTAAAGTTTGAACTCACCTTTCTGTAACAGCCTATATATCGTATATATATAGATAATTATTAATATGATTTAAATGTAATTTTCATTAATTTCTTACAATCAATGTAAGGGTCACGTCCGGTCACGTAGCTGTACTGCCGCGACTGCACTGACTCGCGTTGTACTGACTCGTGACGTAGCAATCAAATGCTGATTCGACGCTACGTCATGAGTCAGTACATCGCGAGTCAGTACATTCGCGTTCTCAATTCCAGTTCGGTGCAAATATCGTTTGCATTATTAATGTCTATTGATTTTTATGTATGTTCCTAGAACACATAGTACAAGCTATACGTAGTTTGGGTTTAAATAACGTGTAATAATGTCTCTTAAACATTATTTATAAAACAATTACCACGCAAACCATTTTTGTTGTACCATACACATAGCTAACATAGCTGACAACACCCCATTCGTGAACTAAATGTAGGAGTGCCTGCCATTAGTTTCAGTTAAGTAAATATTATTCAACATGGAAATGTATAATATAAGGCTGTGACATATATAACATAATTAAACTTCAGATTTATCTCTAAGTCAACTTAAAAGCCTGACTTGTGGGAATTAGTAATCAGCCAAACTACCGAGTGACATTAGTATGAATACAAAACGGCTACAGATTTCGAGGTTAAAACACGAAGATTTTACATTCATATTTTTTTTTATGGTGTAGGGGGCAAACGAGCAGACGAGTCACCTGATGTTAAATGACTACCGCCGCCCATGGGCACCTGTAACTCAAGAGTCACAAGTGCGTTGCCGCCCTTTAAGGTGGGAATAGGGGACGAGCAGGGAAGGACGGGAATAGGGGAGAGGGAAGGGTTAGGACCTCCGGTAACCTCACTCACTCGGCGAAAAGCAATGCGAGCATTGTTTCACTGCTGGTTTTCTGTGAGGCCGTGGTATCGAGCGGAGGCGAGCCGGCCCATACGTGCCGAAGCATGGCTCTGCCACGTAAAACATATGCAACATATTATACATACATAGCATACAAAATATTTGTTATACTCTGTCATTACTCTAAGTTTAAAATTGAATTTAAACATTTTGATGTTGTTTATTTAAAAAATACCAACCTACTATAAAACTAACAATTCATAACTATAGATGAAAGGCTTTTCATTCTGATTCAAAAATGGTTAATATAAATTTATAAATACGCAGTTGAAACATTTGTTCTATTGCCTAAAATAAAAATAATTTATTTTGAAACAAAAGACTACGTAACATTTATAGTATCGTAATGTCTACGAATTATAATAAATAGTATAATCAAAAGAAAATAGATAACAAAGGACATTGCCCATTTCAGTATGAAAATCAGTTTCACACTTTTTTATGCTTCGTCAAATAAGTATAAACAGCATTATTAAGCCTGCACGGAGTATTATCTGAAATATAAACGTATATTGTAAGTTTGTAACACAACTTGGGGTTATTGAGAAATTAAATGCCAATATTAAGTTAAAACACAACAAACGCACAACAACGAAAAAGTATTGTGACACTGACGTTAGAGTTTTTTTTAATAATGTTTCTAAAATCATGTTTTTTGACAGGGATACCATGTATAAATTAAGGCAAAACTAACACTGAAGTATACATTCATTACATAAACTACGACTACATACACGAAATAATAAGAATACTAAACTGCGAATGTTACGAATTATTATCACGTATATTATTATTTAACCATTTTATTTTAAAACGATGTTTATTTGAATTCAACCATTAATGGTTTATTTTATACAATGGCAACATTTCACTAAAAATGGAAACGGTCATTTCGTTCTTGTAATATTTAATTTCAAACCCCAAGTTCTATAGAAGAGATTTAGGATCGAAAAGTCATATTAAAATCAATTATTTTTTTTAACATTTGGAATAATGACGCGAACGTCTAAAAGTGAAACAGTGAATGGGCATCTTCCTTTGTTGTAGTTGTAACTGCGCGTTTTAATGTTCAATTTTACAATCTCTGGCACAGTTACGTTCTCAAGCAACTGTCAAATAGAAAATAAACGAATGGACTGAGTTTACGAGAAACTTTTTTCTTTAATTTCAGGTTACCCTTAATAATTATAGAACTTTTGTGACTGGTGTAGGGTCATGAGTTTCTTGTAATGCAATAACTTGAATCCCTCAATTTACCTGTAACAATAAGATATAAATAATTAATTATGTTAGGAAAATAAATATAATATTAAAACAGCAACTCTCAATTTTAACAAGGTAAGAGGTTATCCAAATAAACAGATATATTAAAAAATATACCAAATGAATATAATAAATTCGAACAATGGTGTGCTCATAAATACTATTATATATATATATAGGTATATACATAACCATTCACATTAAATTTAACATAACTATATCTGCGACATCGTAACTCACATTCCAATTTATTTAACCAAAAAGTCTATGTGGATTTAATTCCGGTATCTCTCGGGAACAGTTCTAGTTATCATATGTCCTTTTCATGATGATCGTTTAAGTAGTTAAGGAGTGAAAGAGTAACAAACAAACTCACCTTCACATAACATGTCAGAATATCAAAATGGTTCCCGTATATGCTGTTTTTATAATTAACTAGCTGTCATCCGGGTAAGTCCCGGTGCCATGGGAATATCGGGATAAAAAGTAGCCTATGTATTAATCCAGGTCTCCAGCTATTTTTGCGTGAAAGAGTAACAAATATCCATACATCCATACATCAACACATCACAAACTTTCACGTTTATAATATTAGTAGGGTTGATTATGTCTATAAAACTTTATTAATTTAGAAAAATTCAACCTCAAAGACTAAAAAATATGAAAGATTGTTTTTTTTCTGTCTTTTAAGTAGCGTACCGTCTAAGGCATCGGACAGGATCAAGTGGTTCTGTATCTTTTATTTAAAATGAGTTTTAAAATATTATAAAATAAAGTCCCCCGTCACGTCAGTCTGTCTGAACGCGACAAGCTTAAAAATTACCTAACGGATTTGCATATCACCAAAAGACGGAGTAATTCATGAGGAAGGTTACATGTATAATTCATTAAGGTTTTCTTTGTAAATTGCCTAAAATAAAACGATGATTGTTGAAGATTTATTTGTAAAAGTATCTATTATTTTACTTTTTTTTTTATATTCACAGATATATTGGAAATAAATTCATCAATAATACTACAAAGTAGGATGATTATTAGTTATATTTTCATCTAAACCACATGCTCGATGCAAGAGCCTGACAACGACACCGTGATATAAAAAAAATGTAGGCATAAATGCTCTAGTATAGTGCCAAGCAAGTACAGGAGGGTTGCTAGTACATTATAGAAATATCTAATGATAAATACTTAACGCGATAGTTGTCGCTAACGTTACTAGTTTCGTGGTACGGGGTAAAGGTGAAGAACGTGCGTCCGACTAATACAATTATCCCTGAGGTAAACTAAATAAATAAAAACGATAAGACGAACTAAACACTACATAAAAGTAAGTAATATATAATAAATATATAAGTAATTATTTTAGTCCCTTTAGGCTATATGTTCATAGACAGACTTTTCCCATTGGTGGGTTAATATGAAACGTCGTCATAGGCCAATGTAAATTGGATAACCATGACTGTTGGTCTGGTGTTTAATAATCCTGACTGCTAAGCCAGAGGTCGTGGGTTCGATTCCCACCAAGGACAAATAATTGTGTGATGAGCAAGACCATTTGTTTTGTGTCTTGGTTTAATTTATCTATAATAGGTATGTATTTAGAAACATATAAGTATGTTTATCAGCAATCTGGTTGCTATAGTACAGGCTTTGCCTAGTTTGCCCAGTTTGCCATCATTTGCCCAGTTCGGCCGTGTGTGAGATGTGTCAAACTATTATTATTAATCTGAGCAGCTGATTATTTCTCATAACTCCCGTTCGTTTGCGCCTGGATGATCAGCAGTAATCAATGGAAACTCGTGGCAGTTAGGGACATAAGCATGTCCCTTTGTAGGGGATTGAATTTTTTATAGGGGTTAGATTGAAGTTGGGTACGAGTGAATTAAATCTCTGGTGTAGCAAGCTTTATACCAGGTTCCTTGGAACATTTTCCTTTAACAGGGGTACGCTGGTATGATGAAGTCCGGCCGACTCCTAATGTTTCAGCATACCGTGAGCTTACTGACAGCTTCTGGAAAGGATAAGTTTTGTTCAGGGTTGATAGCCTGTAAGAGTAACACATATGTTTATTGCTTATCATAAAGTTGAGTAGATGTATCTCTTTGATAAATTTGAATTTTGAACTGAATATAAATCACATTGTACAAATGATATTGAAATAACGGTACACTTTCATCAAAGTATTCAGTACCTACGCCGTAGTGGAATGCTTCGCTACATACAATGACAATAGAAATTTGTCGCTGAGCGTTCCACGCGACTGCGCTTACTCGCTTTGTTTCACATCGTGACGTCACGACGGCACATGACACATATGTGTGTATGAATGAAGGGTTGATATACTGTGCAAATTGGGTGTAGGATTTTGTCAGTCAGTTTTGTTATGCGTGAGAATATACGGCCGTAGCGCGTGATAATACATTCATTCTTACATATTGTGTCTGCAATGCTGCTTATACTAGGGCACTACATAAGTTTTGTCGGATTATGTAATATATTATTTTTTCGAAGTATTTCTTTCTTTCTTTCATTCAATTGTTCTCTTACATGCGAAAATAGTGCAAAGTCACATGGCGCTAAATCTGGACTATGAGAAGGGTGTTCTAGCAAATTGATTCCAACTTGGTGCAAATAGTTCTTAGGTTTGCCACCTCGATGTGCAGAGGTGATATCTTGATGCCAAAGCCAGGAGTCTAGTCTTGAGTTTGGTCGTTCATTTTAAGGCTTCTAATACTTGAGGTAAACATTCCTCTGTATACCATGCAGCAGTAACAGTCTTCCTTTTATTAAGCAAAACTGTAGTGAATATTCCTCTCTTGTTAAAAATACAGCAACCATTCTTTTCTTTACGAATCGGAACATTTTCACAGATGTCGGCATTAGTTCGTCTTCAAACACCCACACTTTACTCCGGGAGTTAGTAGGAACATCGAAATAATAGAGCCAGGCTTCATGACATGTAACAATCGGATTCATGTAGTTAGATCGGTGGTCTATAAATTTTGGAAAAACATATCACGAGACCAAGTCACACCTTCCTCTCTCAGCGCATTAGTTATCAAGTGCGGAATCCAGAGTGAACAAAGTTTTCGTACTTTCAAATTATTGTAAAGAATCCGATGGACAGTTGGTGCACTTAACTTGAGAGTTTTCTCAATCTGCCGATATGTCACACGTCGGTCTTCCACCAATAATTTTTGTGCAGTCTCAATATTCGTATTGGTAATCACTTCTATCGGCCTTCCGGATGTTGCATCACGCTCCAAGTTAAAATTGCCGTGATTGAATTAAATATATCACCGTTATATGGTTCTTAGAGATCAACAAGTTTCCCTCAGTGGACTATTCATTTACTGGAAACATATTACAAATATGAAGAACAAATTGACGTGTAAAAGTGTCTAAAACGACCTATTTGCAAAATAAACTCATTTATAGAATAGAGTAAGTAGAATAGAATAATCTTAATTGTACACCAACGACACATTACTTAAAATAAATATACAAAGTGGATAAAGACTGGTTGATTTTTTTTATTCACGCCATCTGCGGATTCTCCGCGATAGTACTGTAATTTGATGTTGGTTGCATTCTAATCATCTATATTTAGTTCGGGCAACTTTATTTTCGACTTTTTACAATATTTCCTATATTTTAATACAGTTTATTCAATCCATATAGGTATATTTATATGTAACGAAGTGACCTGCGTTCCGACCTGGTGTCCCTCACGCGTTTTTTATTTATTTATTATTACTTGAAATTTTGGACAGATAATATTGAATCAATAGAAACCGCTTTGATCGTTGTAAGACGCTTGCAATCAGTAAAATAGCAATTACATCTCAAAAATGACAAAGGAACTCGAGCGAATAATATTAAGAAAACTCCCAGATTGAGAAGAAAATATTTAGGGTGTACACAGTTTAGGTTAGATATACCATAAAATTTTCGTGAATGTGTGTGTATATATGTGTATATAAAGTACAAAAAGAAAACAGAATCAGAAATACAGCCTGATGCCAATTTATAGCTCTTTTTACTTCATCGTTAAAAATAAATACCATGCCGAAATTTTCCCAATTTCCTTATATTAAACGGCACGTCTAATGATTATTAATTAATTCCCTCTTTACCAAAACATTTCCTCAATTCCCTCTCTTACTTACAATTCTTTGAGCAATTTCTCACAAAACGTTTCTCATAAGCTTCTGTAATTTACAAATTAAATGTTCGGTACTTTATTTCTTTCTTATTGGTTGATTCTCCGATCCTTTTATTTTAATTTCCTTCGATGTAATGAAGACAGGAAATTAAGGAGGTAAAATCAATTTGCCGATGGATCTTATTTCTTAAAGCTCAAGAACTCACTAAAGTATCTAAAACTTTCAATCCCAGTAGTCCCTAGCCCATGGAGGGAGGTACTTTGTCTAGCCATGCTTGGCCTGATTTGAATGTTGCGCGATTATTTTTTTATTCATACCTACCTCAAGGGCTCCTCCTAAACGCCTGATAATATTATGGTCAAACATTTTTTTAAAAGTATTTAAGGAAACTAACTGTCGATATTGAGATGGGAAGGGCAGCCGTAACGAACTTAACAAAGAGTCTGATATTTTACATTTTTCTATTGTTTAAGTTTGACGTAAAGAGTAGTCCGATTTTGACGATTTTTAAATGTAGAGGGTTTGAAAGTAGGTTCAGGCAGGTTTTTAAAACTTGCAGATATTTCGAAGCCAACATTTAAATATCGTCAAAATCGGACTACTCTTTACATAACGAACTTAGGAACGAAAATGACGAATTTAAACTTTTTTGTTAGATGAAAAACATAACTAACATACATAGAAAGAATATTTTCATTGAGCGGGAATCAAACTCACGAACACAAACATGACAAATAAATGCAGGGGCCACATAGATCGTCATATGTCTTTGTTGAAATAATACAAAGATCAAAATAGAAATGACCCAAAAATATGATCCCAACTGCGAAGCAGAAATATTTATCCAAAATTGTCTCATGAAAAAAGAAGAGTCTGTAAAAATTACAGGCTGTTACGTCAGGTTCAAAGGCTGTAGCGCGCAAGCACCGAACCCGCACTAATGTGCTAATCGATGAGCCACATTTCCTGCTCCAAGAGTGCCTCCGACCAATCTCTAATACACTTTATTTTACAAAGATATATTTTTGCACTGGATGTGCCTCGGAGTCTAACCTAATCTATCTACAGTATAATTATACTTTCAGGATGCTGTTGAGGCTTACACCTTACTGCAGTGCGTCAAGGATGTTCGCTGATGCACACACGGACGATTTTTATGCTATAATGCGCAAGAACCTTGCCTCCTTACTACGCAGGGTTAGGGGAGCACCAACAGCATTCTGAAAGTGTTTGCGGAGAGGCTAGATGGGCCTACCTTTGGTAGATTCATCAAGCTACACGTAGCTTGATGAATCTGCCAAATCCCACTTATATTATAAATGTGAAAGTTTGGATGGATGGATGTTTGTTACTCTTTCACGCCAAAACTACTGAACCGATTGCGAAGAAAGTAGGTATGTAGATAGCTGGAGACTTAGATTAACATATAGGCTACTTTTTATACCGATATTCTCACGGGATCGGAAATTACGTGGGTGAAACCGCGGGGCACTGCTAGTTATAAATACTTAAATTATTTTAATCTTCTGTCAATGTTATATATAGTTTTAATGCTTAATACTAACAAGAAATGGGCCTTGTTGTCTAAAATAAAAAGGTAAGTATTGTAAGTAAAAAGTTAATTAAATAAGTTAATATGTTTTATTGACTATACTGTGCTATATTTTTTTTTTTTTGTTGTAGTATGAAATAAGCGTATGCGTCTTCAATAACTGTTTATCTATGTAAATAAAAATGAATCGCTAAATGTGTTGCAAAGCGCAAAACTCGAGAACGGCTCGACCGATTGGGCAAATTTTTTTTTTCATATTTTCGTTAAGGCACAAGGAAGGTTCTTATGGAGAGAAAAAACGTAAAAATTGCGAGGAAATTAGTAAAAACAACACTTCTTTTCATAGGAAAAGATTTGTATAGACAAATCACAGAGTCCCCCCCAGCTGTCAAACATTTGACGTCAATCAATACCTTTTGACCGAACGAAGTCTGTCGGGGCAGCTGGTAATATATAAAGTTCTTTAGTTCCTTTACGTTTCACATTTTAACTATACATTTTAACTAACATTTTAAATATTGTATTTTGTATACTCCTGTACATTTAATTTGAAGTGATATAAAGCGGCGGTAGCGTAATGGCTAAGGCGTTGGACTTGCGATCAAGTGGTTGCACGTTCGAACCCCACCCAGAGCGCTACCGACGTGAACGCACTCCTAACACTAGCAGTTAACTTAACTGGAGGGGTTAACAAGAACATCAGTAATGAGTAACAGTGACCCCACGTTGCTAGTATTAAAAAAAAAAAAAAGTAAGTCTGTTCTAAGGAAAGATTATATAGTAAATAAAGTAAGCTTTAATTCAAGTGAAACGTTCCTATTTACTATTATTTTCGTAGAGGATTTCCTATAAATCCGTAGGTATACAATAAAGCTAAAGAGTTTTTTGTTAACCGACTTCAAAAAAGGAGTTTGTATTTTTTTTTTGTATGTTCACCGATTACTCTAAGACGCCTGGACCGATTTGAAAAATATTTTTTAAAAGGGTATACCTCCCAGGTGGTCCCATGGTCATTGGGTCAGGATCTAATGATGGGATCCTGGAGAAATCGAGGGAACTCTTCAAATTTTATAGGCACACTTAAAGCGATTTGGGTATTTTGAGGCGCATTGAAGTCGGTGATACTTTTTTTAAAAATAATTTGTTTGTTTTAAAACGTTAATCTCTGAAACTAGTTGTCACATTATTTTTTGTATCGTTTAAAGGCATGTCATGCTACGATACTTAGGATGTAAGGTAGGATGTAAGATTTAAATACGGGTCAAACTGCGTTGAAAGGCTAGTGATTTATATACATTTGTGGGAACATAACATAGTGCTCGGTAAATACATTGTGAAATATAATTATTCTTATTATACAGTATAATTTTTTGTAGATAATATTTCGTTACATATACTTATAATTGTTCTCGCAGACTCGCTCCCTTCGGGGTAAGACCGCCTCGGACACATCTAGTGACAACAAGCGGCATGATCCTGTGTTATGCCCTGATGCCCCGTATCTACCGTAGTTGTCTACTCCCTTCTATATTTATGTATGCGGGAATTAACGCGGTCAATAGGCATGGAATACATTTGAATTGCCTTACGTTTCGACTAGATTGTACTAGCTGTGGTCAGAGGCTGACTGGCTCAGTGGTGTACGCTCTCCGTCATCAAATCCGTGAGGTAGAAGCAGATTTTCAATATTTTTGTAATTTTCGTTATGCCATCTATGTGACTATAAATGGCGAAGGCGAAACTAAAGAGGGCATGCCTCGCTCAGTGAGGTTGACAGGCTAGTCAACCTGTGACCACGGCCAGTACAACCTAGTCAAATCTTCAGGCAATTCAAATGTATGTAATAATTGATCGTCTAAATAGTCGTCAAATAAGTCGGTACAGAAAGAACTTAATGTTTAAATATTCTAACACATGCGACTTTAGTCAATCCTATTGACATGCAAATTATCATTATGCTTATTGATACAAATAATCATATAATATAAAATTAAATCATGTTTAATATGTCCTTACTAATATTTTTTATAATGTCAAAGTTTTAATACCATTTAATGATGTCAAGCTTTAATTCATTTCAATAATTTGTAGTTGTATTCAGACATGATTTTAATTGTATGCGTGGAATATATTCATAATTTATTTCAAACAACAGAACAATACAGGATTAATGATAATTTCTTTCAAAATCTATATAATTTAATCATTTTCGAAACTTGAGGTAATAAGTAAACGATTTTATTATAATAAAAAAAACGTATCGTTTTTATTTCAGCTTAAAAACAACGTAAATTAAAAATTGAAAATACCGTAGACTCAAAAATCCTATTAACGAATAGAAATGAGCTGATGATCTTCGAACGGCTTCACAGATTTTGCTTGAATTATAGCTAAGAACAATCTAGATGAAGTCACCAGTTTCAAACAAAAAAAAACAGCTACGCTCGTTAACCTTAAAACACCCCTCGTTTTTACGTCAGAGGTTAAAAAAGAGAATAAAGAAAGACATCAGAATCACTTCCAGTATCTAAAACTCTGTACCTGCTGTTCCATTTCACCTAACCAATCAAATGTGTACCATATTGCTTTATATTAAGATCTAAATGAGGTGCTGCTGGAGTTATTAGACGAAGTTCCAACGACATACCGAGAGACGTGTTCTAGCGTTGAAATGTTCTACGACATGTGAGTCTAGAAATGAGTATAGGTATTTGGTCCCTGTTGCTCAAATTTCTAGCGAACTGAAATACTAAATAGATTTTAGTATTCATTTTATTAACATTTGCACTGTGACTGACGAACGACAATATCATCCATGTTTAGCAAAAACCTTTTATAGCCAGCCGGATGGTATCTTTGCTTGCCAATCTAGTTGCATAAACAAAATGTATGGGGTCCCTGACCCCAGGTTTGAGAAATGCTGGTGCTGATATATATAGTACAATTACGTTGGCAGTACCGTCATTGTCCTTACGGTGTGTTCTATTATTAGAAAGTAGTAGAGGAATCTAACACAATACGCGTATTAATTCCGACGGAAACCATATTTTGTTAGCAGTTTTTATTATTTCGGTACAATACATATATATCCCTTAGAGATAGATGCGTAGCTCATTATCTACTAAAAGAAGAAAGTACTTAAATGTGGATACACAGGAGATGTATATCAGCAATAATTATTTCAAGTAATTGAAATATAATATAATTATGTATTTATACGGGAATTAACGCGATCACGAAAAGGTATTACATATCTCTGAATTGCCTGACGTTTCGACCAGGTTGACGTGCTTAGAGAATAGGGACAGATGTGGGAGAGCCATGCTTCGGCACGTATGGGCCGGCTCGACTCTGCTCGTTACCACGGCCTCACAGAAAACCGGCAGTGAAGCAATGATTGCATCGCATTTCGCCGCGTGAGTGAGGTTACCGGAGGCCTTAACCCTTCCCTCTCCCTTATTCCCGGCCTTCCCCTCTCCCCCCTCTTCTCCTACTCCCACCTTAAAGGGCGGCAACGTAATAAAAAATAGAACTAAAATAGTCTAAATAGCTCAATGAATAAGCACACTCCAGCGGCAGCGGGATGGCCATATCTGCCTAAAAACCAACGGCCGTTGTAGTAAATTGCTAGAGTAAAGAGCGAGAATATTTAAAGGTAAGATATGACGCCATGCAGTGTGGTAGCCAGACGACCTGAAGAAGATAACTGGAGTAGATTGAATGTAGAAGTTGTGGAACCGGGTGTTAGTGGCAGAGGCCTAAAAGAGAGAACTAAAATAGATTTTAGAATAGATAATACTAATGGATTTTATTGAATACATATATATTATTTATGCAACTGCCATTACTGCGATGGTGTTCTAACTTGTTCCAAATGTGACCACACATGCCTCACCAAGATTGGATACATCAGCTACTTGTGAGCACATGAAAGGACAGAACAATAGAAAAAAAAAAAACATGAGAAACATGAGCTCCATAAAGTGGTGACGATAACCAAAACCGGTTAAGAGGACATAAAAATATTATATTTGGAATTATAAACCAAAAATAATATTTCTTTCTCAGTGTAAAAACCTATTAACAAAACAATTAACTGACGTAAACAAAATAAAATCTCAAAACTTGGATTGATTTTGGAGCTTAGTCATTAGATTCACTTATGTTTCGGTTAACAAGTTTTATTAATAATAATAGCCGCTACATCAGAACTACACGTATACCAAATTATGCAACATAACAAAAACAACTATTATGAATCACTTTTTAACCCAACCCAACATTTTGTTGTCCCAAACATGAATGGAAAAGTCAATCCGTTATTTTTCTACCTTTAGGGGTACAATTTTTATTTGAATTTTAAATGGGACCAGCACCGAAATGTAGCCATCCATTATCATCAAAAGAATTGTTTAAAGTCGGACATCTCTCCAAAAATATTTGCCTGGTCATACATGAAAAACCTATTCAATGGAGAACTAGCTTTTGTTTTTCAGTTATATAAACAACTCATTTAGTAATTATGAATAAGTAAAAACATAACTCAGTGGTAAAAAACTTGTTTTTGATAAAAATTGTTCTATTGATGTGAAAATAATAGGAGCTGTAATTTCTTCGGTGATTTGTTACTACTTTAATACTTAGTTTCTGACACTTAACACATTCATTTGTATTTTTATTTAATACGATAAAGGAAACGTCGTAGAATAATCTATTCGTCAATTCCATACGACTTTGGGCTAGTCGTTAAATAAGTTCTGAAAGTACATTAATAGATACTGATATTAAAACGTACAAATGAAGGCTTGCAAATCCAAAAATGATTTAACTACAAAATATATAGGTCTCAGTTATTAAGATCGTTTCAAATTGTCGATGGTTAATGTAATGTTAATGTTAAAAACCTGGGTCCCTACCAAGATTTTCTCTAAATCTTTAATATGAACAGATCTTGCTGCACCCGATAAACGAAAACATCTCATTTTTGGGATACACAATCTACATAACATGTATTCATTTCCACAGAAACGTCTCAAAATGGCCTGGAATCAATATTGGTCGGGAATGGGGTACATCCAGTCCATAGGGATTTATAATATAATATCATTCAATAAGGACCGGACCACGGGTGCGGATATTTTTTCGATGCGTCTCCCGACACGTCATTATCCTCATGTTATAGATGGAAGTATTTTGTTAGGATAAGTGTTGACAAAGTTTTTCTTTCCTTTAACTAAAAAAGTAAAGTTATTTTTCACGTACAAGCTGTTACTAGTGCTGTGTTTTACTAGTAAAGGTTTTAAAGTTAAATGATAATAAAATACAAGAACCCACAAACACAATCTTAATTTTAACATCAAATGTAATTAATACACTTCTGCGTGTTTCATCGGGACAATAATCATAAATTTAAAACACCCAAGACTCGAAAATCCCTTCAACGATTAAAAACGAGCTGATGATCGTCGAACGGCTGAACAAATTTTCTTGAAATATATTTAAGAACACTATCGATCAAGTTTAAAAAAAACGCACTTAAATCGGTCCACTCGTTTGGGAGCTACGATGCCACGGACAGAGATACAGACACACAGACCCACAGACTTTCAGACACGTCAAACTTATAACACAACTAACCCTCTATACGTCGAGGGTTGAAAAAGTATGGTCTTGTCTAACTTTTATGTTGGAATACCATTTACAACTTGTAATGGCTGGTCGTAAAAACGACTTTAGAATTTAATGAAAAAATAACTTTTGATACTACTAGCCCATATCACATACTACGTGAGCAAATATAGCATCAGATTCAAGACGCACACAGTTCATTTTGCTTTAAAAGCTTTTTCTGAAAGTTAATTATAGCAACCTCCGAGATATACAGTGTGTTACAAAAAGGTGTGGTCAAATTTTAGAAGTGTTACGTGTAGTCAACAAATAGTTAATTTAGGTTGAAAAAAAGTGGATATTGAAAAAAAAAAGTCAGAAAAATATAGACATTTCATCAACATCCTTGGTATTAAATACTCATAGTTTCATTTATGTCAGCCCTCTCCCATATGAAATATCAGCTTTATCGGTCAATTTTGAAGGCTAATTCATTAGTTTTATAATAAGACTTCTCTTTTAAAAACCACGAATTGTTAGCGCTTTGTGTTATTTACGGGGTCTACTATATGACCCTAAAATATGTACACACCATTATGTAACATTCTGTATACTGCATGTCGTTGACGATGTATTACAAAAAAAAACAGTCAGTCTAAGGACTGCACGTCAGAAGTGAAAACATAACTTCACAATGTATTTGCATAGACATACACACACACATCTGTATATATATAATTAGGATAAAAATATCATAGTAGTAGTAGGTAATAACATATCTAAATGTATACATAGGGTACACTGGAAGTTCTCCGCTCCTGGCCGCTCATAAATGTTTGAATTTCGAATGTTATATTTTTTTCAAAATAAGGAACTCACGTGTCTTGACGCGAGTTTAACATTTTTACCCATCCCAAAAAGTGCACAACGCCGCTAAAGAAGTTTTAACTTCTAAAATACGTATCTTATATGAATTTTGACAACGGATCTAATTTTTCTATCGAAACCAAAATAAATGTATAAAATGACACCCATATCCATCCATAAATATCTTAAATAGATATCATTTTTATAATCAGCACATCCAGCAACCTTGGAAATCAAATCTACATAAAGTTTAAAAAAAAAGAACGAAAATGTACTTAAATAATTATAATTAATGTAATTCGTAATCAACACTCTGATAAACCTGCAGTGTGACAGGTGTATCAATTTCTTAAAATTAGCAATAAGTTATAAAAAATAAAACCTTTGTTGCAGTGGTTGAATTTTTTTTAACTCCGACACTAGATCCTAAAATCATATCAATATAAGTGGTAGTGAATAATACGGCGAGTACGCGAGGCAAAAAATATTGTTCCGTAAATTGCCCGCGAGCAATAATATACCATATGACATGAAAAAGAGGGGCGTTATTTATTTGTCTTCAAAGAGTAAACTTCCTGTAGTAAACTTTTATCTATTCTGTGCTCTAGTACATTTCATAACAATAATCATTTTAGAACTAAAGTATCAAAACTTGATGTATGATTCTTCCTAATTATAGTAATGCTATATTTTTTATTATTTATTTATTTTTCTCTTTATTGTACACCTTTAAACTGAAATACAATACAAACATAATTTGAACATTTAGCTAAATCAATCGGCGGTCTTATTGCTCACGGCGATTTCTTCCACACAACCTTTGTACGGATAATTATCAAATACTAGTTGAATCGCGCAACTTCGTCCACATTTGTAAATTTTCTCCGTTTTTTGTAACATTTTTCATTGATGCTCCGCTCCTATTGGCTGTAGCGTGATGTTATATAGCCTATGGCCTTCCTCGATAAATGGGCTATCTAACACTAAAAGATTTTTTAATTAGAACCAGTACTTCCTGAGATTACTGCGTTCAACCAAACAAACAAATAAACTCTTCAGCTTTATAATATTAGTATAGATAATTCATATTATCTTGCCTATCTGGAGTTAGGCTCAAGGCGTGAGGGTCTTCAGAGGCCGATGATGGGAAGAAGTACTGAACTCGCTGTGTAGGCTGGGGCGTAAGGGACCTTGACGTCTGTTCTTTTCATAATGCGCGTGGTGTGCGGGGTGCAGGGTCTCCAAGTGGGATGTCTCGGTGAGTAGTGGTGGTACCCGTGCGACAATATGCAAATATTTAACGGAAGGTAATTGTATTAAAAAATAAATAGGAATATACTAAAAACTTTTTCACTTAGTTTGATAACTCTGTGATTGTGTTAAGGTAAACAATAATTATAAAAATCTTTATTAACACAATTAAAAGGATATACATACAGTTAACTAAAATAATTTCAGTTTAACATTTTGATAAATCAAACTTAGTAGAATGTAATTATACGGTACAATGTTGGTAGTACGTAGTTGATCAAGAAAATGTTAACACACGTTATAAACCCTGTCTCTGACATAATAAATAAATATATTATCATATAATGAAATTGAGTAGCAGTATTTCCCTGTATATTTGTGACATAGACTCTCATGATTCATAAGAATCATAAGTCACAAAGACACACAATACATGGAAGACAGAGAAAAGGAAATTAAGACAAATAATGTGTCAAGACGCTAATATTCATTTCAAAGAAAAAAGAACATCTGTATATCAAAAACTCAGTCATAACTTGCGGTCCGCCTCGCATGAAACTTCCCATTCAGGGAAAATCAAATATCATGGCGGTACATCAACATTTTTTGATACCCTACTGCGGTTCGCCCTCCACATATATTCGTATTATTACCGTGTACTTTACGCTAAATTGCGTTGAGTATGCGCAGATTGTTTCCTTGATGTGATGTGAATGAAAAAACTGATACCATTGTCACGGTTGATTTAATGCTGCACAGTTCATTTGATTTAACCAGAGCACCAACTTATCTAGAGTTAGTAGAGGCTGATATTCTGTCATACATGTTGTAGCCACATCAAAAACTCTTATTTATTTTATTAAAAATAGGTGCAAACTATAATAGATGACAACACAGTTCACTATTTAATAAGAATAAGTTAATAGACATTATTTTGACTGGTTATACCGGTAACGCAATGCTGTTGGTCGATTGATAAATATTGATGAATAGTGGGGTTATAAAAGGGTTCGTATGTATTATAAGTGAAGAACTATCACTTGAGTGCGAATAGAGGCACGAAGAACTTGGCAGAAACTGTTAGTTAGTGATTTTCATAGTTTAGTAGTTTAAGTAGTTTATATCAGTGGTTGTGAGACTGTTTCTAACATACAGATCTGGCTAATACAGATTGCCCAAACAATAAACAATGACACTTAATTCTAAATTCTAGCATCTAATTAACAGAAAAAAAATTATATCAGTCAGAATAGTTAATGTCACAGGTTTACCTCTTGAGATTAACTATTTTTATAGCTTAAGATCCGATTTGTACTACGTGAGGAGAATTCTTTGTAACGCATTATTTTAGCAAACAGGCACAGAAAGGAACGTAAAATTTGGAATAGTTAAAGTTTTTGAGCTACAAATTAAAACAATATGTGCTACAAATTAAAAAAATATGTAAAAATGGCAACATAATGTTAAAGGGGTCCAGTATATATTTTGACCCTTCATGGTACAAAAGTCTATACAATGACAGTTCAAGTTATATTAGTCCTAAATAAAACAAGGCATTCAAAAACGGTCGCAATCCAATCGCCAGGCGATTGGATTTGGCGACTGATTAGAATGCAGAGTGTCGATTTTAGATATAAAATTTTTCGGAAATAAACCGATTACCTAATTACATACCTAATAACATACTAAATTACGTTGATAGTATTCTTAAAAAAAAAAAACAACCACATGCCTTGTCTTATGGTAAACGATTACTAGCACCTTGAAACGCTCAGAACAAAAACAGTGTAATTCGTGTGCCGTTAGCCCTACCTCCTCTTAATGGAGATACCTCATCGTCAGAAAAACATTACGCTATTTTGTCGGTTGAATGCGGTGACTAGCAATCGAGTATTTTATAAAAACAATAGGAAATGAAATCTACAAATTTTATGTTTTTTTAGGGTTCCGTTCTCAAAAGGTAAGAATGAACCCTTATCTGTATCTGTATGTCAATACTAATAATAGCCTTTTCCTCAGGTACGCGGCAGGCTGGAGGTTTCAAGTTGAAATTAACATCAAATACTCATGTCTGCGGTCACTTGAAGCTCTAAAAAAATTAAGCTTCTAAGTCAACGTAATCAAAAGATACAGCCATTTAAACCTTAGATTTTAACTAATTTGAACATTTCGCAGGTAAATTAAAACCTATAGGGTTACTTCCCATTGATCTAGAATCATGAAATTTGATATGAAGCAAGGTCTCACAGTACAAGTAAAGAAAAAAATCTGAAAGTCGTTAATTTGTTGTTATATCACATAAAAAAAAACAAAATTACATTTTACGGCTGAAAAACTAACTGTTAGGTACATCGATGTAAGGGAGAGTATTTTTAGAACTGCAAAGTTAAGGTTATCTTTCGGGAAAAACCGGTAACAAGTTACCAATTAAAAACTGCCAAAACATTTTTTTTTTAATCTAGCATATACAACGTACTATTTATATTATAATATAAAATATCAAGAACTAACATTAATAAATGAAGTAACACTTAATTAAAGTTATTATTGTAACAATAAAAATATGTTTAAGCAATTAACATGTTATTATTAACTACATGGATATAGTTTTACCTTTAGATGTTACTACTATTTTGTGACACACCATAGTTAGTGCTTTTTAAAATACTTAACAGCATATACATAATAAGGTAGGGGTATATATTCCACTAAACAACTCTCATCATCATCATATAGAAGTTCCACTGCTGAACATAAGGCCTTTTGTTAAAAAGCCTCTCACTCCCAATATTAAAGTTAAATTGATTTATTTCTGTATCAATAAAAGAAGAAAAACAAGTTGTTTCTCCGTCAGTTGAGGCGCTGATCCGTTATGGAGATAAGATTGCAGATAAGAAATAAGAGTCTTTAACTGGACTTTTGTACGGACGTCTACTTTTACATACTTCGTTACATGCTATACATAGGACTACGAGTGAAGCTGTACATCATTTAGATGTAATAAGTCATTTATGGTTAACATTCCTAGTGCCTTTACGTCACACTATGTTTAAATACTAACGATAGAAAAGCATCAAATGACACACACACACCTTAATATAAATTTGCACAGGTCCTTGAAAGACATATAGATAGAAAGTTAGTTATATATTTAAGCAAAAAAAAGGAGGCAAAATTAAGAATCTTTGATTGCAGTTGGTTTAAAATAAACATCAGCCTATCAATGATAAGAACTCATATTCTATATTTGTAAAATAATATGTAGTACGCTTTTACGCCTTAATTTAATTTTGGACAAGGAACATTTACACCTGTAAATTTATCTCAATGAAGAAAATGTTGAAAACGGATTGAAAAATTATCGCGAGAGCTTGATTGATGATTCCAGATATAGTCTGGAACATAGGCTTCGGTTCCTGCTGTTATCCGTCTGATTATCGTTTTAAGGGAAGTGGCGGATGAGAAACTCAAAATCTACAAGCAATCTTTCAACAGTATTGTGATTTATTTTGTTTTAAGCTTTGAACAATAAGAAAGAAGCAAAATAAAGTTTAAGAAGAAAGAAATGGTTAAGTTTATGTCTGAGTTTAAGAAAATTATTAAGAAATAATTTTTGGGGCATTTTAAACTTTAAAATGGCTAGATATGTTTGTTTTGTTACAATGTCGATGATTTTTGAAGGTGAATCGAACTACCATCAATGAATTCGTGCACTCCCTGCTACTCACTCACTGAATTCTTACACAGTTTTTTATCAGTTGCGTCAATTGTTTGTGACATTATACTTTATAGATGTAACAGAGTATATTAATTTTAAAATTGATGCACATAAACAACGTAGTGAGAGAGCAGAATTGAATGAAGTTTGGAAACGTGATTTAAGTGGGTAAAATCTATTATATTACAAATGGAAAAGTTTGTAAAGACATTTGTTACTCAGTAATACTCTTACATAAGGCTGATAGAATTAGGATAAAATTTTGTAGACAGATATAATGTGTCCTGTAATAACATATAATAACATATAGATATACGAGAATTGATATTCATGTGGGTGAAAAAAAAAAATACTAGTTTAAACAGAGATTTCTACAAAAAATTTACAGACGTAACAGTGAGCAGAAAATAAAAGGAAGGCGTTACTTTGCAGTTTGATACGTCTACTTGTGTTATAAAGTAGGTACTACTACAACCTACATATCATAAACTTAACTGACTAAACAAATCCTCTTTGATCTACAAAAATAATGACATGTATAAATATAATGAACTGTATAAACAAAACTTGCAGTTTGAATTTTTAATTCAAACTTTTCAGTTTACAAAGTCCATATAAAATTAGTAGTGTGTGTTCTACTGTTTGATTTGTGTGATTTCTATTGACAATTTCTGTGAAGGATTTTTTCATTTTTACCGAGCATGAAAACCATAATTTATTTGTGATTATGTAATCATAATGAACATTAGATGTAGATTGTATTTATTTTTGTAAAGTCTCTTACCTGTAGTAGTGGTTTCACTTGCATAAAAAATATTTTTCTATCCCTCGGTAACATACGTTCTGTACCCGTGACGTGCAAGAAAAAATTGCTGATGATCGGTTAAGGGGTTAAGGCGTGACAAAGAAATCAACAAACAAACTGACATTCGCATTTATGATATTAGTAAGGAAGTTAGGATACGATAGGTACCCTTCGTAAATTATAGAAAGTAATGATCAAGTAGTTAGTGTTAAAGTTTACGCGCCTAAGTTGGAGTCACCAAACATTGAGATTAACACATCCTATAATAACCTTATAATATACTGTTCTAGTAAAAGCTTAAGGGGTAATGTTATATGAGGAACTCTTGTGCTAACCCATCATCTACATAATCCTGACTAATATTATAAATTTGAAATTGAGTTTATTTGTTGCGCCTCATGAAGACGTAACAAAAAAACAAACTTAACTATTGAACCGATCTTCATGAAATTTTCCGTGAAACCTTCGGGTGATACCGGAAGGTTTCCACGCGTTAAATAAAGGGCATGCGTACTAGTTCAAAGCCCAGGAGTGATACGCATCGATGCATCGAACCGTACCTTCTAAATAATCTTAATTTCTGTGGAGTTGTTTTATTCTGTTGCTACTCCACGGGATGGGCAATTAATTACTCAAAGATGAGCTGTGTGCTTATTAAAATTGGAAACTTTATTTAAAGGCAATACCACCAGTTGAATCTTTGTGCAAGTACACAAGGATTCAACCAAACTACACATTTTCAAACATTTACATTTACTGCGCTAATAACCATACAATAACATTGTAGAATGTACTGTAATATTCGAACGGCTTATGAAAATTAAAGCAATTTAGAAGCGCAGTCGCGGATGAGAGCTTATTAAATACAAAGTTAAGTACCTACTGGCGCAAGATTAGTATTATAATATAATGTTTTTTCAGTATAAAAGTACGACTAATCAGAATTAGTTGAACGTTAAATGATGATGTAAATATTTCTTTTTATAATATGCTATTTTGATCCGTGTCCATCCATTTCTAGTTAAATAACATAGGCTGAACGTGTAACTTCGATGTTAACGTAAAGAAGCAAAGGTAAAAAAAGAAACGTTGTTAGCAAAGTTGGCCAAGTTTAAAATCAACCCGAGGACAGTGGGTTTCCGTGCAAATATAAAAAAAAATAAAGAGACACAATCTATTGATCGCTGTCATTAGATTACGACACATCGACTAGTCACGGGAGCACGCGTTAACTCTAACGCAAAGATACATAGATAGATAGATTTTAATATAGGATGTAGTTCTCGTACATTAAAATAAATTATCACACTTATGTCCAAAAGTTACTAACTAACGCATTAAACATTCCTGTGTATTCCTTGTTACTTTATGTAAAACAACGTTACACAGAATAGATAATAGTACTTTCACAGTAACACGAATAGTGGTGTCTGAAGTTTCAGACATTTTCCAGCGCAGCGGGCCAGACAATGCGATTCGTTTGATATAGTTCCTGATGAGGGTCGACATGTTAGTCTAAACTTGTATTTCAGCACAAATTTATATGTAAAACTAGTTTTTCGTATACATAGAAAAGTTAATTTGATGAAAATTATGTGTAATAAAAATACTAAAAGACAAATGTAGGTTAAGTTTTAAATTTCAAATACGTTCCCATTTCCCCAGCTCACTATTGAAGTAAACTTCTATTTCACAAAAGTATTTAACTTACATTTACAAATGTTACTTTATTTTGACTTGAATTAAAGTATGTTACATAGTTTGGCTGTCAATCAAGCAAGAATGCACATCGTTTAAGGAATTTGGTTGGCATTCCCTATCTGTGGAAATTCAATGATGTACATCGTTGGGATTTACAAACCGAGGGTGCGTGGTGGATTTAATTAATTTTAATGATGAATTTCCGCCAATGAATGCTTAATTCAATCAGTTTTACAAACAAAGGTTTGGAACCGTTTCCGAACAATTACTAGCATATAGAAAATTTGTAATTAAGTACAAGGTCGAGTCAAATCTATTTTGGCCAACTTTTGCCAATATAATTAGATTTATATCTATTCAGCAAAGCTTAATAAACCTTTCTATTGTAGAAGCAAAAAAAAAACAATCAACAAGTATCCATAATCCAATACCGGTTAACCAAACCTCTTGAAGTACATGAAAAGTATCAAAGGCTAAGCCGAGATCACTAGCCACTGGAACGATTTACAGCGTACCTTTCACCTAAAAAGTTATTGGTTAGTTTGCGGTGTAATACCAGATTGTTAGAGACGGCTTAAAACTCTCTGAAGTTTATTTTGGGCATATTTACTGTTAGCTGAACTATATGTCAAAGTGTTGAACTTTAATAGTTTTGAATATTTCCGGGTTTTGGAGTATATGTATCGGTGTTGTAAAAATGCAATCTATATTGCGAGAATTACATAGGTACCTATACCGAAGTGTTAAGCTTTATGAACTTGACGTATAAAACGATTGGATATTCTGCGGTTCATAAGCGTTTATCGAAAGTAAAACAAATAATATTTACCGTTATGTATTCAAACGGGAATTAACGCGATCAAGAAAAGGTATTACATACCTCTGAATTGGCTGACGTTTCAGCGGTGACGGTACATAGCGAAACCAAAATATCAAAAATATCGGAAGTGTGCGGGTGGAAGAAGAACCTACTACCTCACAATCTCGACGACCAGTCACAGCAGCACACAGTCAGCCTGTGACCACGGCCAGTGCAACCTGGTCGATACGTCAGGCAATTCAGAGGTATGTAATACCTTTTCGTGATCGCGTTAATTTCCATTTAAATACATAATTATATCATGAAACGCGAAAGTTTAAGAGTTAGAATATTTACCGTGTTTCAGATAGCCGAGATCGCTATCTGCCAGTGTCGATCTATAACCGTCCAGTTCTAAATACTTGAGACTTGTGAGAAGAAATCGGGCAAACAAACTCAAGGCCATTCTTTTAAACCACCAGATAGTATAACAATATTTAGTGAAATGTGATACAGCACTTCAAGTAAACTTGTATCACATAGATCCAAAACTATGAAGCCGAAAGCAAACATTATATCAGATTAAAACCCTTTCCGATAAATGAAGTTCCAAGTCAGAACTTACCTCCAAGTTTGAGATTGGATAGCTTGTTTCAAAACTAGTCATATTAGGACTTCGGGTCTAGTCAAGGATTTCTCGTGTTTTAATACTTAATACTAGAAGAATTAAATCAAGCCTTATTATGTGTGATGTTGGATTATTGCATTTAAAAAAATATTATTCCAACTCCAAGTTATGCGTTAATAAAAGTTGCCAATATTTTGAGTTACCCAATTTTCGGTTACTGGCTGCTCCTCCCTTCACCTGCTTTAAATTTGAATTAAGTACATATTAAAAGGTTCTTATGAGATTTAAACACTTGATTAGCAAGATGTGTACTTACGTGGCATTTCTCACCTAAACGTATCGCGTACGATTGTACGACATCTTTGTAATTAAGTAAAATTTTCACTCTTCATCTCATTTATGCTCCGTGCTTCGGTATCTATACCATTAAATACCATTCCCGTCAAAAATACCCTAATACTTTTACTTTATCTTTCTAACACCATCTCAGTAATAATATAATATAATCACGAGCCTTAAGAACTTTATTGTTATTAGCTTATTTGTCACCACCAGGCACGGAAAACACAATACCCTAGTTATGAAATGATCATATTACTCTGCCCTCTAAAGCTTTTCTAACAAAGACACTAACCCTTTCTTATCATGTCTCATTATTTATTTTACAACCTCTCATTGTGTGCTTATCATTACACAAGTCACATATGTTGCAAATTTACGTACTTTGACCGATATAACAAGTTAATTATAATTCTAGGGTTGGGTGATGTATGAGTATAAATTACTAAGCAAAAACAGCCTTGGTACAAGTGTATATTTGAATATAATTAGCTATGTGTTATGTTGGATGTCGTGTAAATGGTAGCAGTGAGCTTTTAAAATATTTTTTTCAATGAATATCTGTTAAAATAATACAGTCAGGCGATTACGGACTTCAACTGTTAAATTCTCAGTTACTTAAAACAAGTCACTTAGACGAAGGCATAATATTATCTATTTAAGATCGACGTATAGATAACTCGTATCATTTTATATATATACCTAATAAAGTTTTTTAAAAGACGTAGCAAATTTGATTGACATGTGGAAACCCCCACGGGTCATCATTTCACCGGAGCTAACGGTGAAGTATTATGTCGGAATCAAACTGACTAAAACCACACGGTGTCCCGTCACAAGGATGGAAGGAACAACTGATGCTACTCACTAGATAGTAGGGTCTTTTGTAATCTAATTCCATTAGAAAACTGCTGTGCCCTTATTAGGTACGGTACGGTACGGTATGCAGGTACTTGCTAGTTTCTGCTCCCCTTTGAACTCACAAGTAGGTTATTGTAACTTAAAGTTTTTACGTAAATTTTTCTTACAGGATAAGAACTTTCATTGCGCGGTATAGAATCAGTAGTTACTATGTAGTTCGACTTGCCTTCACTAGATGGCACTGAAGTATGTTTATTTGCTAAATGTGGATGTCGCCGCAATGTCCTATTAGACCCACTTGTTTGAACGCCTCCAGAAGAATTCTGTTTTGTGTTGGGTGATAAGGTCGCAGGAAAAATTTAACCTAGTGAAGACGGAAACTTATTGCATAGATAGATTATGAAGAATCACAAATCACTCGTAATATTATATACTTCTGTGCAGAAGTGGCTTTAAGAAGTCACTTAATATCGTAAGAGTTTAATATGTTCATCATATCCCCGCTTCTTATTACTTTTGCAGAGGTCCCGAGCTCTGTTATCATATAATTATTAAAATAACATTATGTTTTAAGACGTCGACACGTGCCTTGTTTTACGGTTTCATATGCAATAAACTTTTACTGCCATCTTTTGGGTTTTACTCTCTATATTTTAGTGCAGTATTCTGGTATAACGTTTTGGGGTTAATATTTTCATGCTGTTTATTTTATAGCACGATGTATGCTTTACTCGCGGTAATGCACTATGCACTATGTTCTGATATATCGATAAAGATTTATCAATTCAGTATAGAAACAATGCTAAGAATTTATAGACCATGGTAATTATAGTCGATTTTTTTTACGCATGAGAAACTGCCGATTAAATGTTCTAACGGCAAGGGAAACAGGCATAAGAAAATAAAACACGCATTACCGGCGAGCTTATTAAAAGGTCTGTTAAATGTTGAAGAGGAAAACTGTATATCAGGATCGTGCAAAATCGGGCTTTATCATCTCTGTCTACCCGAGACAGGAACAGAGAGTGAGCCTATGTATTTACACATGGAAAATATAAGAAACCTTGCTTATGTAAGATTCACAATAATGATTTCGAAGGTATTTGAGAGCTGCTAATCTATACTAGTGCAACGCAAATTGGGTTTCAAACCGTAATTGCCACAAGGAGTCATTTCAAATATTGCTTGTTCCATCTCGTCCTGTCCTTATATATGAAGTAATTTAAGTAAAGTTGTATGCACATTTTAGATGATTAAAAACTATTTATAACACTTTGTTTAATAAAGACATGTACTAAATTAAGACATTAACTTAATTAACTAAAATGTATACACGTATGCATTACAAATACTTACCAAAATACACAATCGTGTACAACCGATGTGTTCAAACACTAATACCGTCCGGTTCTGCACAAACCTATGACTATTTTGAATAAATTCCCTGCTTAATTTAAAAAGATGAAATTAATGTTTCAAATTAAAATAAGGGTATAAATAGAGATGGTGATGAAACAGACAGACAGTGAATGAAAACGTAATTAAAATGCATGTTATAAAATGTTTGCTTTTTTAACAAAACTACAATTCGTGACATTTCCATTACCTTCTCAATCCTTTTTCTTTTTTTTTTATATTATAGGGGGCAAAAGAGCAGGCAGGTCACCTGATGGTAAGTGACTACCGACTAAGTCTTCTGATTGAGATATAAGGCTTTCCTTATTTCATTAAAATCCCCCATACGCATGTGCTGTAGCATATATAAAAAATAACAAATAAATCTGGCTAACTTGTTCTATTACATAAAGCTGAAAACCCAGTCAACTATCCATTTTCCACGGTACTAAAGACTTTGTCGGCGAGTTTGATCACCAATCGTCCAACTTTCAATCTCAACTTGTTTGTTACTTAATCACTTGTGATCAGTTTCCTTTATTCCTAGTTAAAAAGTATGATACGAGTCCAACTTAGCGAATAAGATTGATAGTTCTAAAGAAACAAGCTAAAGTTTTAAAGGAATAATGAATAATGTACAAAACGTAGCATAGTGATTATAAAATCTTATTATATGTGTAAATGTCTTTTTGACTACTCGACGTTTCGACCGATTTTCACCAATCGTGGTCACGGGTAATCCAACCGCAAAATTATTTTGCTTAAACATAGTTATTTGGGACAATCATTTCTTATTTAAATTAGTTAAAAAAAAAGTTGACAGTCATGGTACAGACAGAAATGAAAACTTAAAACGATGTGTTGCAAATCCCATCCCAAAACTCATCTTTTGAATAAAGGTTTTGCTATTGAGCACTATAGGCGTTATAAATTTTTACCTTAATTACAATTATGTTTTTGTTTATTTTACCATAATTATGAATTACGCATACAATAAGTACTTTATTGAACTAATCTTATTTTTAAAGATTAATTAATAAGAAGCTGATAGAACTCAATGTTTAGATTAGCGCCCTCTAGTGGATCTATATATGTATTATTATCGTGATGGTCACGAGCTCAGTACTTTTCCCCATAGCGAAAGTGCACAACGTGCCTAAAGACGTTTTCACTTCAAAAATCCCAGACTGTGGGAAAGACCCTCAATTGCACTTTTGAAACTACATGTTATTATGCTTTTCCTCTGTATCCAATTTTTCATCTGCAATAAAGAGTTCTATTAACAATGCTAGAAAATTTATAAAGAGGAATATTGGTTAACAAAGTTGTTGCATTTTTACAATAATTAAAGATAAACGATAAATTTCCTCAACGAACTGCTTACGGTTTTTCCACATTAGGAAAGTTAGAAAGTTGAATTAAAATTAGAAATAAACTTTTAAAACACACTTTACCCGTAACGTTAAACAATATTATAATAGCTTTGTAATTAAGTGCCTACGTGTTTTAGGTAAATACATTTCGAACTGTAAATATTCATTTTCTGTCTTAGTTGCATTATAACTATTATCTTGTGTTCGATAGTTCATCATACTCTCAACACAGTAGAATGTCGCACACTTACTTCTTTGGTGAAGTTAAATCTGTATAATATAATATGTAAATGAATCCCTATTTCCCTTGGTCACGGCATCACGCGTGAATGGTTACACCGATTTCGCTAATTCTTTTTTTTTGTGTTTGTTATTGTCAGGAGAAGGTTCTTATGAAAGAAAAAATTAAGAATTTAAGGAAACTTAACGAGGTACTTACGCGGGTGAAACGGTGGAGCGCAGCTAGTGTATAATATATTAAACAGCTAAACGTGAAGTAGAAGTAGAAAAATACTCAAATAACAAGTTGTTTGTGAATTGTTGTTATCTCTCATATTGTATTATTTGTTACAAGTCTACGCTTCGCTCGCGTAAAAGTTATCCAGGATAAAAGGTATCCTATGTACTCTTCTGTATCCTTGACAACGTGTACCTATGCAAATTATTTTTTATGAAATTTTAGTAGTTAAGCCGTAAAAGCGTAACGAACAAACAAACCGAGCTATTTTCGCATTTATAAAATTAGTATGGATACATATCCATACTAATATTATAAATACTAGAGATTACCAGTGGTCGAAATTCAACCATAAATTCATATATTTAGAGAAAGAAAGAAAGAAAATGGTTTATTCTATAAAATAATAGCAAAGTATACAAAAAATGAACAATATACAAAAGAAAATAAAAAACAATTAAAATTTTATCAATAGGTAACATTCCTCAATGTGTCATTGTTACTTAACACTAACAATTGACATGACACCTCGATGTGCCACGTATCCGACCACGTTTCTGTGAAATGTTACTTATTTAAAACAAAACACTTTTTATGTTATTAAAATAAGTAAATAGGTAGAATAAGTAGTAGTATATACTGCGATGGATAAATGCCACCTGAGTACTGATTTTCAGTACCCACCTTGGCGCCGACAGCCGTAATTGCTATGTGGTTATGAAGTATACAAGTGTTACACTCTTGCTAAGTACTTGTGGTTCTATTTATTACCTCCTAATTTCCAATAAAAGTTGAAGTGTCATTGTTAAACGTTCCGTGCCACGACCGTAAAATATACAGTATTGGACGCGTGTAGCTTGATGAAGTCGTTTTTACGTAATTTTAAAATTTGTTTATTCATTTATATATATTTTTTTTCAGAAGAAAAGAAAAACATTTCCATTAATTACAAAAATCGCCAAAGTGTAGGACAGTTTGTTGGCTATAATGGCACTCGTTTTTATAACAAATATTTACATAATAATATTTGAGTAATGTGTCAGTCATTTTTCTTTACATTGGTAGATATTATTTTGTTGTTATTGATATTTAACATACATTGCTTAAACATTATAGCTTTCTGCACTATTTCTATGTATAAACACAACTTTATCTATTCTTAATTTCACGCTCCTCCACGTATGGAAGGATTCGGGATGACAAGGAAAAATGTAATTATTCTCTCTTACATTAAAGTATGAATATTTTTAGTAGCCTGAATTCCTGTACCTCTGTTCTATACGTGTATTTGGACCATTCATGTGATTTATTCTCGTTTTTCCTCTTGCCATTTTTTTCCGCAATTTCCTCTTTCAATAAATTACCTGTTATAACCACACTTAATATCGTGAATGTGAAAGTTAGTTTTTTGTTACCTTTGAACGGTTTATCCACTAAACGGCTCTGAGGAGCCAGTTTCAATATTTTTGAAACATATTTAGGTATATTTACTAAGTCATCATCATCCTCGTGCCGATTCTCATCAGGGTCGGTATCATGTATAACATTGCAAAGGCTGGTTTCTTTTATGGCCGGCCACCTGCCTTACGCCAACCCTCCTTGGGAATGTAGTCATTTTAAGATGGGAAAGAAGAAACAAGATAAATTTGTATAAGAAAAATGGGTAGAGAGAGAGGAAACTAGGATCAGCGATACCGCAAGTCTCGGTTGGAGAACGGGACTGAGACTACAACAGCTCATAGAGGCCGTGGTTACGCACCCAAATGTTCTGTATTTCTTGTGACTCGAGACGAACAGGAACACTATCACAATCTGGAGAGGAACAGGAATATCTAGTTTATGTCATATAAATAACCAACGTGGTTAAGAGATATCATATACCGTAAACAGTCATTCCTGCCAGTCAACCATTGGGTGATGCCGAGAAAACAGGAAGTAGGTGCGTTTCAACTAAAATTATTTTAAGAAACAAAAAATTATCTAATCACACTAAATATACTTTGTAATACGTTACTACATACATAAATACCATACATACATATACACACATACAAATATATATATATATATATATATACATACAGATACTTATAACAACGATAGATGACAAATTATGGGCAAGTTGATTCTGCCAATAGTTTGAAGAGATCCTTTACTTTTGCTTTAAATGAGTAATTGTTGGTGGCCATCCTGATTTCAAGAGGAAGCTTATTCTAAAGAAGAACTGACTAATGAAAAAGATGATTATCTTATCTATCTCAAAATAAACCACCTATTTGATCGACTCAGTCCTACGATTATTTTTGGTAAAACATTTCTGATTCAGTTATTTTTAATGTCTGTTTTATCGCTTTCGTGGAATATTTCACTCGGTGTACGTGAAACGTGGCAACACCCTCGAAATTTTCCTTAACAATGCATTACACTCACAAAAATATTGAAAGAACTTAATTTTCGTATACTGAAGTTTATGTGCTTAAATTTATAAATTTGTGTATGTAACTACTCAGATTCCATTTATTTGTAGTTACTATTAAGCCTGCATCGCGCAATGAATGTTTTCATACTGATTAGCACGTACATAACTTCTCTACTTCACCTGTAAGGTCTCGGTCTACATTACGTGATCACCTGGATGTTTTACAAATATCTTCAATGTATAGTTTTACTGCGTTACGGTTTTATTACACGTATCGATTAGTAACTAAAAAACATCTAGGTATGTCAGATTCGAATTGTGTCATAGTGAAATCATTAAATAATAAGTTCTACATAGATATATGGGCATTTCCATTTGTCAGTGCCGCTGACATTGGGTGAGATTGAATTAAGCTGTAGGTACCTTGCGAGAAATACGAATAAATGAGACATTTAATTTTTCATGATTTTAATTTCAATAATGCAGTGTCGAAGTACTTGATAATGTTTATAATAACAGCCTCCATTTAATAGAAGTAATAAATCAGTATTTTTTTTTTCTTTTTTTTTTACAGATTACTAGTAATGTGGGTCACACATTACTAGTAATCTCGTTAACCCCTCCAGTTAAGCTTAAAGCTTGTGTTAGGAGTGGGTTCACGACGGTAGTGCACTGGGTGGGCCTTAGCCATTACGCTACCACCGCGTATGAATTGTTGTATTTTTTTTTCAAACCAGTCTTTTCCATAAATGCAATGAATATTTTTACGCAATAAGGCATCCATTGTCGTCAAATCCTGTTTAAATCAGGGTGCTTTTAAGTTTCCTAAAAGAAAAAACAAGAAAAATAAAATAAATAATTAAAAAAATCAAAAACTCGACTGCAAAAAAGACAATTCAAAAGTAATACACTAAAAAGACCGAAACAAGATTGAGAATAGAAAACAAAATTAAAATAAACCATAAACAAAGTAAACCCTACTTCAGTTTAACAGACTATATTGTGAGCTGAAAACCTAAGTTAAATTAGCAGGCGGGACTCAATTGCAAATTATAAAGCGAAAGAAATTTAATGGGTCCCGCCTGTTACAAAAGTTAATGCGGGTATTTATAAGTAACTTAGGCTTTCAGCCTAGTTAGTTTACTTTGTTTATAGTTTATTTTAATTTTGTTTTCTATTTTCAATCTTGTTTCGGTCTTTTTAGTGCATTACTTTTGAATTGGTTTTTTGCAGTAGATTTTTTAAATTATTTGACTTTTTAGTGTCCCGGCACACTCTTATGAACAAAAACTGTGTTACTTATATAGGTCGAACATGTAGGGATGATTGCATGACAAACAAAACAGTTTATTTACAAACAATTTATTTGTGCCGTTTTAAATGAAATATGATTGGGCTACGGATATTTATAACTATTCTAAATTTCATATGATAGCACGGGGTCCGACACAAATATGGCTTGTTTATATGCTATCAATAATTTTTTGAACCAATTTATTATTTTTAATTAAATTTAAACATGTAACTTATTTATATATATATTTGTAATCCTCTTTTAATTTCCTTTATTTTAATATCTACACGATAGGTTTGGTTAATTTTTTTTTAACATATTACTATTTCACGCCAAATTATGGTTTTTTTTCAAACACCTATCTAAGGACACTTGGGTTTTTAAGAAGAATATAACGATACCTTAACTATAGAAATCCATCTAGCCATTTGGGAGATACGAGGTATTAAAGAAATTTACAAACATACAAGATACGTGCGAGAAACATAACCCTTCCTTGGCAGTCGGTTAAAAACAATGGAAAAATTGTTTTTCGAAAATGTTTTTTTTCTTTTCTGATTTTTATATTGCAGTCGTACATATGTAACCGTGCCTCTATACGTAAGAAAATATTTAATTAACATATAGATTGTACACACGTGTATTTCAGAGATCCCAACTAGTTACGGGCCTATTATTAAGATATAATTTTTACAGAGAAATGATAAAAACTGATAAAATTAAATCTAATGATATTATACAAGCTTGTTTGATAATTTTGTTTACATTTCATTATTACCCGGAGGTAACACATACACGAGGTACATATTATTGCTATACATAGAGATAAAAATACAGTTTTATAGCTTTCAAGGCCGCGAATCTTTTCGAATTTTATTGGAAGAAATTCTAGCTCATTGTCAAGTCGATCGGTGATAAAAGTGACAATCGATGTGATTTTCCATCTAAACGTGAAGTATAAGAGAGTCTAAAAGATATTCGGTTTTTAATTCTATACAGCGGAGAGATGGGTGTTGTTGGAGTAGTTACTTTGTAAGTACATGTTATATTTGTAACGTTTCCAAAGAGCGTGATCGCAACTAGCAAACTTAGACCGCTCAGCGGTCCGTGAGCGTGAACCTCAACCCTCTGACCCGCAAATTTCAATCTTTGTCCACCTACCAACTTGGCCGACAATTAAAAGCTTTGAGCCAAAACGTATTGACGTAAAAACGGTAGGGTTGAATCTATGAATTTGTGAATATGTTACGGTTTAGTGGTTAAGCGAAATTTGAGTTGAAAAAGACAAATAAAATACTGAAATTTAATGTTGGAATTTTAAATAAAGTGCTAGTCACTTAGTAGAAGTAAGGTGGGTGAAGGTTTATCAATTGATATTTTATAATTGGTACAACTAAATACCGCTCAAATTTGATGTGGGAGAGCAATGCTTCGGCACGTATGGGCCGGCTCGACTCCGCTCGTTACCACAGCCTCACAGAAAACCGGCCGTGAAGCAATGCTTGCATTGCATTTCGCCGCGTGAGTGAGATTACCGGAGGCCCTAACCCTTCCCTCTCCCTTATTCCCCCCTTCCCCTCTCTCCCCTCTTCCCCCCTCCCCCTCTTCTCCTACTCCCACCTTAAAGGGCGGCAACGCACTTTTGACTCTCGAGTTGCAGGTGCCCATGGGCGGCGGTAGTCATTTACCATCAGGTGACCCGTCTGCTCGTTTGCCCCCTATACCATAAAAAAAAAAAAAAGAAAAGGAGAAGTAAATCTCTTGCTAGTGGTTAGTATAAAAATGATTTAATCTTATAAGTGTAACTGTTACCTTAATGTAATTTTTATTACATGTTTTCATTATAGATTCATTTATAATTATTTTTAGAAGAAATTGATTACAACCGTCAACATGCAATCATATTTAGTTGAGTGGAAAAAAAAAAATTGTAATCATACTACGACTAACATTTTCTGATTTCCGTTTTTTTTATATTATAGGGGGTAAACGAGCAGACGGGTCCCCTGATGGTAAGTGACTACCGTCGCTCATGGACACCTGCAACTCAAGAGTCACAAGTGCGTTGCCGGCCTTTAAGTTGAGAGTAGGGTAAAAGGGGGAAAGGGGGAAGAGCGGGAAGAGGGGAGGGGGAAGGGTTAGGGCCTCCGGTAACCTCACTCACGTGGTGAAAAGCAATGCGAGCATTGCTTCACTGCTGGTTTTCTGTGAGGCCGTGGTACCACTCCGGTCGGATCGGCCCATACGTGCCGAAGCAAGGCTCTCCCACGAACAACTTACAAATTACTTTAGCTGTATTTATATAATAGAATTTATTTGACAATGTTAATTTTATTTTCACTAAACAGAATAAGTGAATGTAACAAATTTTGAGATTCATGAGCAAATCGAGTGCCAACATCTGCGTAAATATAAAAGGAAAGGCTTCGGCTATCTTGTTTCAAAGAGGTCTTTTAGCGTCTTGATAAAATGTTGCGTCAGCTCCGTTGCGTAGTTGACTTGACATAGTAAATGTTGCGTCTTCGACGTACACCAAGACCGTATATATATAAGGTATATATAGAACTTCCATGATCACCTAGCCTGGTCGGTGAATCCCCCCTTTGTTTCAGAGGGACATTTCATCCGTTCCTCCACATGTAAATGCCGATTCAGGAAGCGAAGCAGGAACTCTTGCATGGATCGTTGGTGATAGTCACTCATTCTTGAAACAACAATTTGATGTGTTTGTGCGTTTATCTATACACACAGTAGCATAACACAAATCTGTCCTCTTTGCAGATGACATATCTATTATCTTGTCATGCGAAAATTATATAGAAATTCACCATACAATTGACACTGTAATTAAATGGCCACATGACAACAACTTGCATGCAAATCTATCCAAAACACTATACAGACAATTTTAAACGTATCAATCGGTAGTAAATCCTAGAACACTTACTCATGACACATCAATTAAAGAAATAACACCCACCAAATTTTTTGGAATTGTAATAATATATACAGATATTGCAACTTGAAGAAGCAAAGCAAGTTTACTTTAGTAAATAGCTTCGTTTACGTGAATATACTTAGAACAACATCCACCTTGCAGACATTCCTTGCATATCATGGATATCTAAGTGCCGTAGAAGTACGGTCTAATATACTAACTTTTAAACTTTCGCGTTCCATGATATAATTATGTACTTATATGGGAATTAACGCGACCCACAGGCTGACTCTTCGGAGTTCGGAGACTGTTTGTATATATTCATATTGCATATATTGTGGAGGAACTCTACTGATGCCCAAATAATGTTTCTGTCTCAAAAGACGTTCGAGTCTTGTAAATCTCACTTCAAAAAATTAAAGATATTGCCTTTACCTGGATTGTACATCTTTGAAATTTGCGTATTTGTTAAAACTAATCTTCAGATACTTTTGAAACTAAGAAATGTTTATTCTCGTAACTCGTAGACGACTCGTAGTAGAATTTGTCCCTAAAACTATGTTGTTTCAACGGAATTGCTATGAAACGTGTGTAAAAATATTTAATAAAGTGCCATCAGCCATCCAAGAGCTTCATATTCCTATATTCAAAATAAGGCTAAAATTGCTACTCCTTGAAAATAAATTTATTCAGTGAATGAATGGTTCCAGAATATTGTAATTATTTTTTAGTGTTGATTATTGTAATGCCTACATTATATTTTAGGTTTGACATTGTATTATTATTATTATTCTTTGTCGTTTGTATATGTTTTTTTATTGTTATTCCACCTCTCTTTTTCATTGTATATTGTTTTTTTTTATTCTTTTGACATATCAAAAAATATGTTAAAAGTAAATAACTAATTTAAATGTATGACTAAATGTTTGAAAATTTGGAACTGTAACACCTTTTTATCAATGCTTTATGCAGATAAATGATTTATGATTTATGATAATGAAAATATTTTACATATTTTTGAATAATAATTAATACTAGACATCGCCTGAAGGTCGAATTTCGACTGTAATAAATTTTTGCTTTATTTCATTGGCCAATATAATTTGAACTGTCATTGTATACCTAGATCTACGTACCCTGACAGATCAATATGGTCAAGTGGACGCGTATAGCTTGATAAAGCCGTTTTCACGTATTTTTAATTTACAAATTAAAATATTTAGCTTTCTGTGCTTTTTAAATGGGTAGATAAACTTTAATTATTTCAAATTTAATTTTTCTGCGTTCACGAAATTTTCTTAAGAATGCGTACAAAGATTTCTATTTACGTTTTAATATATAGTGGCTGGCTACACACACTATTTGTCGTAGGACAGCCATGCTTCGGTACCTATGGGCCAGCTGGACCGTAGTGATACCACGGCCTCACAGAAAACCGGCAGTGAAGCAATGCTTGCATTGCTTTTTGCCAACTTTTCAATTTTATTCTAAAATATGTAGATTTCCGATTCAAAAACACTTCATACAACAACAATATAGATGTACCTCTAATACTAAATACTTCTTAACAGCCCTTAGAAAGCAAGCAGGTGCTACAACTATCCCCTAACGGCATACCATTGTTGAAGTTTGATATATAGCTCAAACTGATTGAAATTTCATACAGCCTGTGGGCTGGACTTTGTAATTGGCTTTACTGATTCAAGGCCGGACTCACCCGGAATACATTTAGTATCAGTAATTCCAGTCCTTCTACATTACATATTTGACTGCTGCATTTGGTTAATTGCGGTACACATGTTCCAATAACCATAAAAATACATATACACTTATAAAAATAGATGTACGTATGATATTTATTCTGGTTTCAAGTAAAATTTAAATCAATACGGTTTGGCCTCCTCCTGATCAAGAGGCCAAGGAGTGCAGGGATGTTGTCGGAGATTTCCCTCTTGGGAGATATCTGGGTCCCTCGCAATAGTCAAAGTTGTTAGAAGACAATGTGTGTTAAGTCGGTTGGATTCTGACAGGATATTTTACCGTTAGCCCCGTTAAAAAATTATAGATTAAAGTAAGAACACGCAAAGAAAATACTTGAAGTATAGTTAAAGCGTTTTCTTTTTTCCAACAATTGAACTGTGATAGCTTTATTTAATTGTCACTAAAGCAATCTAACACTTTTCAATAAAACTATTTTGTTACTCCGGTGCCCAGGATTAGGCCTAATCCGCAATTCATTTATTTGATAGAATTGTATCCAAAAACCAACTTTTTATCCATCGTGACGAAGGTTCACCGGCTACAAAATTTATCGCTTGAAATTGTCTATTATATAAATTACCAAAACAGTATTTTGGAGACAAAGGAAAAGTTGTAAGTGAGATTTGTGAAGATTTGAGCTTTCACTTGTAAATCTTTTAGGAATTAGAATATTTTACTTCATACAGTTCTATTTTATATTATAATATTTTATTTCTATTAAGTAGATGATTAACGATTGAAAACTAACGCTTTTATGGCTACATTTATTTCATGACAAAATGGAATCGAAATGACAGTTCAAAGTTGTAATACACAAACCATCTCTTTTATTGCCGTAAACTGAAGTCACTGTGTTTTATTTTCTGTAGTTTAATTTTAAATAAGGATATGGCCTTTATAATAACTAGTTTTTGCGCTGCTCATACTCTTGGAATACAGTTCTCAGTAATAGGGAAGACATTTTAAGATATCATTTACAGCTAATTAAATAAGTTAATATTGTTTAATTAGGATTAGAAAGAGATTAGAAAGGTACACACAGGTATAGAACTAAGTAGATGATTCTTATCGATACACTATTAGTTCCGTTATTCGGCAAAAGATGGCACCTTGTATTCGGGTTAATATTTTGAAGATTAAAAAAAAATACAAAGGAAGGATCCTTCGATGAGGCCAGGTGATCGTTCCTGCAGATCGTGGCCCGAAGGTTAAATGGAAGTTGTGTATGTACTAATCGGTGCAAGAACTTACATTTTTATTACAAGAGATAGTCCGGTTTGTCTCAGCTAGATCACGCTGAAGTATATTTTTCTCTATATGTGGATGACGCTACGGTTTTGCATTATATTATTGTAAATAGACTTAGTATAACAGTAGTATTAGTAGTAGAAACAAACCGTATTTAAACATTTTAAGGACTCAACACCCACACTTTGATATTTTCCATAGACTTCAGAAACAATACCAAGTTGCCGACAATTCCACTGTAAGCAGCTCAAATAAATCTCAGCCGGCAAAAATTCTTTATTACAGAAACAAAATGAAGGTACAATGTTTGATGTTATTAGGCACTGAACAAACAAGATAATACATATATTTGACCCTAGGGTTCCGCTTTCGTCGACTCCCAGATTTAAATGGATTAACCCCAGATAATGTATTATTTGTATGCAAAATAGGGTGTGGAAAGGTTTCTTTTACTTTTTTAGCATACTCGGCACGTGTATAGGTTTGTGGAGTTGTTTCAGGGAAACAGTTGACAGTTTTTAAAAGACGCTATAACGAAGGAGGTTTTCAAATGAACCCGTTTATTTGTTTTGATTTTTTATATACGACCACGCATAACGACTTTCGATAATTCTATTTTTATTTGGAATGGTAAAGTCACATAGCCATCTGAACTTCGTCTGAAAAAAAAGGAAAAGGACCCCCCAAGATTATGCGCTAAAATTCCAATATTAAGGTAATGTCAAAATTAGCTTTTGCCTACCATCACATTTATGTAATTCTCAATATGTTAGAATGAATATGCAATCAAATAGTCTGGATGAATGAACATGCAATCATATGTAGTTCTAATGTCTATACGTAATGTTCTAATGTCGGAATGAATGAACATGCAATCATATGTAGTTCTAATGTCTATACGTAATGTTCTAATGTCGGAATGAATGAACATGCAATCATATGTAATTCTAATGTCTATACGTAATGTTCTAATGTCGGAATGAATGAACATGCAATCATATGTAGTTCTAATGTCTATACGTAATGTTCTAATGTCGGAATGAATGAACATGCAATCATATGTAATTCTAATGACTCTAATGACACTACAACATGACGGAGACCTGTAGTTGATTTGATGATGGATGCGGAATCCAGTCGAAGGGACTCCTCAACGGTTTACACACTTTACACCATCAATTTCGTGTTTGTTCTTATTGATATATCTTAATAAGAACTTTAAACCTAAAAAGATTGTTGAATATCTTTTGTTTAAATATTTATAACAAATAATAATGTTGAAGTACAAACAAAAATTGAAATTCGAAAACACTTCGGCAAAAAGCCGTGTCGCGTCACCGCTGCTATCAATCACTTCATTTACGTATTAATGTAATTGCTTGTTTCTATTGGTATTGACATTAGTGTCGGAGTTAAGTTAGGTTAGTTTAAATTAGTTTTATTTTTCGCTTTTCAGTTCCTGTCTTCTTTTGTCGGTTATTTTTTTGTTATTAAAGGTATTCTATTATTGGCACCTTATTCGTTTTATCTATGTGGGTTTCAATTCATATATTTCAATTGATCTTCGTACCCTAGGTTTTCAATTTCTCTATTTGCTACTAATTTTTATAAGAAGATCTAGACTGATGTATCTAATTAATTTTCGCTTTTTAATTTAATCAAATATTGTACACAATTGTCATGGATTACGAATTATAAAGAAGTAACCCTTTATTTACGTTTGAAGGCTTTTTAAAAAGGTTCTCCATAAAAAGCCCTTTTTCTCACAAATCGAAGAGCCATCTTTCTTTGCCAATCAAGGTTACGGCTAGATAGCCACAAAGGCACACCTAAAAACAGAATTGTCTAGAATGGTTGCATAGACAAAATTTTATTTCCGAGCAACCCTGATGGAAACTGCTTTGGCAAAGATACATAAAACTTTTGGTGCCGTCACGAGACATCCTTTCTTAATGTTTTTTTTTTGCTGTGTATTCCTATTTTGTATTTTTTCTCCTTGTGTTGTTATATTTAAGATCGTCTTGTCATGCCGAAATAAATGCCTTTTTTCTTTCTTCAACCTACCTACAAATTAAATTAATTAACGAATCAATTCATCTGAAACCAATAAAATTTCTAGTATGTAAAAAGAACCTACAAATTCACTTACATCTTAAATTCGGGTAAAACCCTTAATATTTGAACCTACCAACTAATTCAGCAAATCCAAGTGCTCCGAACCGAAGCACATAATTTTAAAAAAAGTGGTCGCATTTGTCGATCAGTCAGGTCATGCAAAATGTAAGGAGGGCCTCAAGATTTGGTGTCGGGTCACGAGTTGGGCAATAATCTACTAGTGTATAAATCGGTGAAAAAATATACCGAAGGCTGACCTCAGGGGAAATACGGCAGATCTTGTCTAGTTCTTTATGAGTTTGGAATATTTCGGCATCAGGAGCAACGAATATTTAAAGGGTAGTGTAATTTGTGAGCTTATAATTTATTGTTAGTACTTACTTGGATTTTGGCCAGTAAAAGTAAAAGTATTTGATTACAAGGTAAAGGTGAACCTTTCCATAATTTAGTCAGTTGGTATTGATGGGTCATGGTACAGAAATATGAATAAGATCAATAATAAAAAGGAAATTGAATAAGTACTTATTTGTAAGCGGATCATTATCTTATATTATACATTACTGAAGTAGGTACAGAATATTTTATTTGTTACGATAAACTTACTTCTGTAAATTTATATATTTAGGTACCTTTTAAAAATATTTATTTATATTAGTTTGCTAACAGATGTAACGATAATACAATCACATTTATATTATTGCATAACAGTTATTAGTACAAAAGTTATATTCTATTACAAGCAAACACTGCATGCATAATACTATAGTATGTTTCACACAATAATAAAGAAAATAAGATTACAAAAAAGTGTCTCATAAAAAAGGAAATTACAAAGTGTTAATATTTTTAAAAGCTTTACGGAAGCCAGTTAAAGAATCTGCAAACACGTCTACAGAAACACTACAGTGGTTTAGTACCTTGCATAACCTAGAGATAGGAGAAGCAGAACCAAAATCTGTTATTCTGGGTAGTGAGTAAAGAGGAGTAATGCGTGCACGAGGATATTTAAAAGGCACTCTAAAATTAATTTTTGAAAGCAAATGCGGACAGTTTATTTTATTTTAAACTAGCTGCGCCCCGCGGTTTCACCCGCGTAAGTCCCTCGTTAAATTTTCTTTTTTGTGCAAACTTCACATAAACCATCTACTAAATAGTCCGAACAAAGCCTAAATATTTGGTTTGGATAGGTGAGCCCGTTCTTGAGTTATAAAATTACAACGAAAAGTGGCATTGATTTTTATATATATGGATGAGCTTGTATGTACAAGAAAACTAAGTGAATCCATTTTGAAATTATTAAGTCTGTCTTTATAGGAGATTGTTCCTTTTCCGATAAACTCGAGTTACTTAAGTGCCGTAAAAATCTTTTTTCGAAAGAAAGAAAGAAAAAAGATATATTTGTTTTCTTTATATTATTTCTTTCCTTAGAATATGATATTTTTTGTATTCTTTTCATCCTTAGTGTATGAACAGCATAATCCACACTCCAAACTACACTACAATATTCCAGAATACTTACAAAACTATTGTTTTACAAAATTTTAGTTCTTGCGGTGCGAAAAACTCTTCCATTCCTTATAATTAAGCCCAGAGCTCCTGATGCTTTTTAATTTTCAGTTCGAAATTTGGTATAAATGTTAATTTTTTATCCAAAATAACACCCAGATTCCTAACACAGTGCACTTCTTTCAATGGCATGTTGTTTATCTTATACCCTGATGCTATTTAATTTGGTTTACGGGTAAATTTTAAATATTGACATTTAGATGGATTTAACAACATCCCGTTATTTTGACACCATTTCAATAGCGAGTCCAAGTCCTTTTTTTAATAAAAGATTACCTACCAATAACGCGGGTTACACATTACTAGTAATCTCGTTAACCCCTCCAGCTAAGATTAACGCTTGTGTTACTAGTGGGTTTACGACGGTAGTGCATTGGGTGGGGTTCGAACCCGCAACCACTCGATCGTAAGTCCGATGCCTTAGCCATTACGCTACCACCGGTTGCTTTTGAATTAGGTTGACATCCTAATCTGATGTTACGGTCATAAAAAATTTAAGGTCATCTGCGAATAGAAGTGGAATAGCATGATTAAAAATAAACAAATATACAAATAATAAAGCATTATAATTCTTCTTTTTTCTTTTAAAAAAGACAACTCCCGCATTAGGAGTTACTCAAACTAAACATACACTAAACATAAACTAAACATACAAACAACGGACACAAAGAACACGCAGACTCGGGTAGAAATCGAACCCACGACCTATGACATAGCAGTCAGGGTCACTAACCACTAGGCCAACAGGCCAGTCAATTTCAGTCACAAGCATTATAATTATGATGACTGCACGGATGGCACAATGGTTTAACTGGTCGCTTCGCCACTACGCCGCACCGAGTGTTGTGAGTTCAAATACCAAGGAAAAACATTTGTGTGATCAACAATTGACAACAACCTTGATGTGCGAGAGCCATGCTTCGGCACGTATGGGCCGGCTCGACTCCGCTCGTTACCACGGCCTCACAGAAAACCGGACATGAAGCAATGCTTTCATTGCATTTCGCCGCGTGAGTGTGGTTACCGGAGGCCCTAACCCTTCCCTGTCCCTTATTCCCGTCCTTCCCCTCTCCCCCCTCTTCCCACTCTTCCCCCCCTCCCCCTCTTCTCTTACTCCCACCTTAAAGGGCGGCAACGCACTTGTGACTCTCGAGTTGCAGGTGCCCATGGGCGGCGGTAGTCATTTACCATCAGGTGACCCGTCTGCACGTTTGCCCCCTATGCCATAAAAAAAAAAAACAAATAGTTGTCCTGAGTTTGGGTGTTTTTAAATGTTTGTGAAGCACAGGAATATTCCTAAGACGGGAGTTGTTGAGATACAACTATTTTGCATGAATTTAATAATAATAATAACTTGACACGTCTCACACACGGCCGTCTGATCCTAAACTAGGCAGAGCCTGTACTATGGTAACCAGACTGCTGATAAATAAACTTTTATGTTACTAGATACATACACATTATAGATAAATTACACCCAGACACAGAACAAATTATCGTAAATTAAAGCAAAACATCATTTATAAATTCAACAAAAATGTAGCTGTAAATTCAAAGCATTAATTTCAGTTGTGACTTTAAAACTTTGCAAAACTATTTAGGGGATTTCTGCAAAATGTTTAACTCAAAGTCGATTCTTTGAAATAAGGTATACACGAATTAGTTTAAGTTTGATCTAAGTTGTTTTGAATTCTTATTGTCTGATAATTTCGCTATTATCTGAGTTGGAAGCGGCCATCGTTATCAAGCCAAAATCTTATTGAGAATTACCTGGCATGACAAACGCTCTTGTTATCTTAGGATAATATAGAGTTCTATAATTCTTGTGAAATTAATATTTTAAATGTTATTTTTTATATTACAAAGAATGGTAATATTGAACTAAAATCCTACTAATATTATAAATGTGAAAGTTTGGATGGATGGATGGATGGATGTTTGTTACTCTTTCACGCAAAAACCACTGAACCGATTGCAATGAAACTTGGTATGTAGATAGCTGGAGACCTGGATTAACGCATAGGCTACTTTTTATCCCGATATTCCCACGGGATCGGGACTTTCGCGGGGAAAACGCTGCTAGTGTTTAATTTATCCCTTACAAAAATTGACTTTTACGTTGGATCCCTAAAACTAATAAAGAAAAACAATTTGTCATTAGCAGTACAGCAACGTTTGGTCATAAACGTGAGGTAGGTACGTCATTAAAATAAAATGCATTCTAATCCTGCCTTATATTAAACGTGCGATGATAAAATCAAAATCCTCCCAACATAAAGCTCACGTAGAATTGACAGTTTGAGCTAATTAAGCACTTTAAGCGCTTTAATCTGCCTAAAGTACTCTAATAAACATGTAACGCTGGTGTATCAGCGCTTTATTAATGGTACTTATTTATAAACGGTGGACGTAAATATTTTTTGAAGGAAATTAGGCCACTTTTTCTATGGTCTCTTTCAGGTGTACATAATGCTATTTATGCGGGATAAAAAAATATTTTGCGGTGTATTACTTTAATATATTTTTTGATACAGATTTCTATGTAAGTAAGTATGTATGTATATTTGTTTCTTAATTTGAGGACAACAAATTTTCATGAAATACTAAAATAATGCAAAACTGGCACGGTGGTATTTTCTCAGTTGCCTTTTTACCACACATACTTGTACAATTATTATAATAAAAACTTTCGCTAGTGGTATTCATATTTATTAAAGACTAGCAAGCCGCCCCGCCGGCGGCCCCGGCTTCGCACGGGTAGCAGAGACATCTTCAACAATCATCATCATATTTGAACAAATTTAAACAAAACCTTAATAAATTATATACCCAAACTTTCCTCATGAATCACTCTGTCTATTAGTGAAAACCGCATGAAAATCCGTTCAGTAGTTTTTCAGTTGACAGACAGACGCGGCAGGGGACTTTGTTTTATAATATGTAGTGATATACATCCGTCGCGGCAGGACTCTTCACTTCAGAAAAGGCCTCCGTTAGGTCTGAAACTTTTCGGTCATCCACAAAATACACACGTAAATGATGTGAAAATGATATCCAAACATATTATACAACAAAAGTTTGGAAAATATTCATAAGAAAAGCGTGTTTAATCGAACCGTGCAATTGCTAACAAAGACGAGTGTCTGATATTTTCTGGTATTTTCTTTGCACAAGAACTACAAAGTTCTGTTTAAAAAATAAAGGATAGACATTGCTATTCTCTCTCTCTCTCTCTCTCTCTCTCTCTCTCTCTCTCTCTCTCTCTCTCTCTCTCTCTCTCTCTCTCTCTCTCTCTCTCTCTCTCTCTCTCTCTCTCTCTCTCTCTGACTATGAGCCATATAGGGACTACAATTAATTTTGTTTAAACTGTACCTTTTAATGTTAGTTTTCCATTTAAATCAAATATATTCTAGTTTCTTTACAGTTCTACAAGCCAACTGTAAAGCGCCGGCGGCGAAATGGCTAAAGTGTTGGACTTGTGATCGAGTGGTTGTGGATACGAAATCCATCCAGTGCACTATCAGACAGACATAGATACAGGTTCCATCTTTTCTTTGTCGAAATACCGAAAAATCGCATTAAACGCTTAGACAGCTTCTTTTTGGTTAGAGTCGCCATTGTCTGGAATGAATTGCCTGCGTCTATTTTACCAGACAATTATAATACGGGAACCTTCAAGAGTAGATTAAATAGGTTCCTATCAGGTGAGTTTGAAGACAAACTCCTATTCCTTTCCTGAATAAAAAAACTATACCCCTGAACCAACTCCTACCGCAAGCGTTTAGCTCAGTTGTAGTAAATAAATAGTACTAGATAATAAAAATAAAATAACTAAAGGTGACGAAGACTAGTTTACTGGAGAGTTACATAAGATGAGACAGTTCTTTGAATATATGTAAATATTATGAGACATTCTATTTTCAAAGCGGTCTCAAGTCGCGAGTTTACCAAACGTCGTCCATAAAGCCGTTTGAAGACATCGTCTATATCCAAACAGCTATTACTTTACCGTTAAAAAAATAATGTCTAAAACCAAAAGAAAAAGGGCCATAGAATCTATTTTTGCCTACTCATCATATACATAGGCTTATTAGATCTTTGCTACAGACAATTTTAAGGCCTACATAATTTTTCTCTTTTTGGTAAAATGAATCTCATCTAAATAGAAATTAGGGACTTGTCACTTTATGCCTTGTAAGAGTTTTTAAGCACATTCACCTATTTTATGTTTAATACGTTTTTATTTTTCTAATTAATAAAATAGCAAAGTTTAAAAAAAATTTGAGAGTAATAAAAAAATATTTATATTATATTTAGTCTTTGTTCAATCATTAATCATTAGGCAATCTGACCATTATATTGTTAAGTTGTTCAGAACTTACTTCATAAAGATTCTCAATATTATACGTATCTAGTGTTTGTATAGTCTTTGCTCAACACAACCGCTTTTTGTGCATACAGATGTTTAGAGTTAACCGTAATTTGTAACATGTTTTGTAAACAATCATAAAACATGACACGTAACATTGTAGTACTATTTTTTGGTCGTATGGAAACCCCCACGGGTCATCACCTCACCAGGGTTACTGGTGAGGTGATATGTTGGAATTGAACCGTCTAAAACCACAAGATGTTCTATCAGAAATGAGTCTACTGCAAGTACATTATAGTACTTAAGTAGTAAACATTTTAGTTATTAAGAATTCCCATGAAAATATGGGACCTAAATGGGATCATGGAGGATGAGCACGATAGTTTCTAAAAAAATGTATGCATTTTTTATGTTATGGTGTTCTAATGTATGTAATGTATGTATAACTAAAATAACTTTGAAACAAACAAAAAGTTACCATTAGTTTTGTCAAAACCTTATCAATTTTTTTTTTTGGTATAGGGGGGCAAACGAGCAGACGGGTCACCTGATGGTTGGTAAATGACTACCGCCGGCCATGGGCACCTGTAACTCAAGAGTCACAAGTGCGTTGCCACACTTTAAGGTGCGAATAGGCGAAGAGGGGGAGAGGGGGGAAGAACGGGAAGACGGGAGAGGGGGATTAGAGGGGAGGAGAAGGGAAGGACGGGAATAGGGGAGAGGGAAGGGTTAGGGCCTCCGGTAACCTTACTCGCGCGACGAAAAGCAATGCAAGTATTGTTTCTTTGCCGGTTTTCTGTGAGGCCGTGGTATCTAGTGGAGTCGAACCGGCCCATATGTGCCGAAGCATGGCTCTCTCATGTAATGACTTGATGAATTTGAATTATCTTATAATTTTAAGTTTGGCCTTTAGTATAGTTGTAGAAGCACAATTTAAATTGTGGTTCGTTGCTTAGCTATTTATTCGTTGATATTCTGGCGGTTTGCAGCGGTTCATAGACGATAGTTACTGATTTGCCTAAATCTTCTTCAAAGGCTCTAACAGTATTTATAGTTGAAACACGTTTTTAATATTCTGATTTGTTGCTAAGTGATATCTCCAAAGTTACACAGTCAACAACAGATTTTGCAAGTAGAACAAAAAGAATCAATGCGAACATGGCCTTACTAACTCTGCAAAAAACAATTTTCACCAAATTTTTTGTAATAAAGATTTTGGCCAACCGCAACATCCAACCAATCTGTTAAGTATCGGCTCGTATAGCTGTCTCGCTTTAGCGTGGTTTATTTGAAGCGGTTCCCCTCATGTGGAAAATCAAAGCGTGGCCTATTGGATCGTGAAGCCTAGCGGGGCATGCCGGTTGCACCCCGAACCTCGCAAGATGGGTACCGAGTGGACGTTATGCGTTTTCCATGACAGTATTGACAGTATTTTTAGATCATTAATTTAGGCGAATAATGAAAATATATAACTGTTAAATAGCCTCTGATTTTTCAACAAGCAGCTATTTATAAAGAACGCAATAAAATATTCCAACTAATAGTTCACCCACTTATAGACGTCAAATTTATTTTGAATACCCAGGTATTCAATATAAACATGAACATCGATTGCCAGGATATTTCAGATCGGCTTGACCCTTTGGCGTTGCGTAGAGATATAGCTGCACTCTGCATTCTCTATCGCATGTATCATGGGGAGTGCTCCGAGGAATTGTTCGGCTGATGGAGCAGTACAATTTTTTTTGCAGGTAACGTAGATAGATAGATAGAATATTCTTTATTGTACACCATTAATTGAATTATTAAACCAGATCATAGCTTAAATAAATAATTAAATTAGAGTACAATAATTATCTTTATTTTTTTTATCCTTTTCAAACTTTTTTTTAAAAGAGATTATGCAACAACGACACCTTTTTTAACATTAAGTAGGAACTTATCAGTGGTCATTGAGTCGTATCTGTCAACAAAAAAAAATCAATTCTTGTATTCCGTATTTCTTTTCATAGACCATAGTTTCATCATGGTATTTCTGGTATGGTATGTCATGGTTATGGTGTAGTACGTCACGATGAGTTCCTAAACAAGTAAGTAGTTTTTACCCGACTGCACCAGAAGAAGTGTTATGCTTTTGATACATTTAATTTTATTAGGAAACGTCTAGCTAGACCACATAAATGCATACACTTATTTGCACTGACCAAAAAACCACCGCACCACATAGGTAATCAAAAGTGAAATTAGACGGATATATAATGTTCGTTGTACTAAAAAATACCACTGACGTAATGAACATCATTACTCTTTATACTCTATAAACCTCATTACATCACAGAGTACGTAAACAAACAAAAATAACCTCCATGTTATGTGCAGACATAAAAAAAATTAAGGTACAAGTAACAATTTAACAAATTGCTCCGAGCATTCACTCTAACCGCCGCCTGTTAATCGCTTGTCTTTAATCATCCTTGTATAATCTCAACTCAACAAAAACTGTATTTAGACTAAACAAAGAAGGCCCGTGGGACCTTAATGCTTAAGACACAATGGGCACGGACAAAACCGTACCCAAAGTGGTAGTGAATGGACTGTATTTTGGAGATACGAACTAATCTAGAAAGGCTCAGAAACTAGATTTGTATATAAAGGCCTGGTTTCAAAGCTAGATGAATATGTGAATTGAAAGGACAATGTATTTCCCAAGGATTCTTTTTGCTTTGACAAAACAATAGGACGTCGTTTTTTTAAAGAAGTTCAAGGAGATATAAATAAAAAGGGGGGGGGGGTTAATTTCTTTTTCAAATTTGATGTTATCCGAACGAGGAAAGTCTTCAGGTTACGTATGATGAGACCATAACTGTGTCCAACTAGGGATTAAAATAATTCAGCTATCGGTAAAATTTTAGGCGGGGCGGTATGAGATTGTCCGGTGTGGGTGGTTGGTAAGAACTGGACATTATCTAAAATATTTACTTGCTATTCAATTAGAAGCATAGGAATCGCAATGGCTAAGTATCGGACTTACGATCAAGTGGTTTGAACTTCACCAATCATTTAACTTGTTACAGGGGTAACAAAAATACTAGTGTTGTGTGACCCGTGTTACAAGTAGTCTTTTCATGGGTGGAGCACTCTCACTAACATAAAATTAACAGGCATAATTAGCATCAGAATAAATAGCGCCCACAGCGAGTAGCGTTCAGAGCGCGCGAAACACCGCACGCCACTCCACAGTGCAACGTGTAAATGGGGGAATCATTTAGTAACGCGTCTTCGTTACAGACCGCTTCGGAATGCACTCTATTTGAAAACCACGTATTTATTAACACGGTGCACACGTTCTAACCGTCCTTATGAAAACTTTTCTGGAGTTCAGTTTTCAATCAATCAAATAGTAAGCTGTTACTTGTACCTACCTATTTTGACATCGGAACATCAGTGGCGGGAACATTATCTGTGGCTTGATAACTCGATCCCACTCCCTATGGAAACTAAGTGGCCTCACTTACCACCAGAAAAACAACTGTATGCTAAACTTCATCCCCGTGGGCTTTTTAGAATTTTTCCTTTCAAATTTGTCTTGCCTAAAGCAAGGTGATATGGCTACCGTAAAATTGTCTATCATACCATAAATACAAAATTATTAAGACCTTCAGATACTAAACATGCCATTCCAAATCCCTAGTAAAACCGTCAGGACAGCTTTAGAATTGCAGTTTGACTTGCCGGTGTGAGACATATCTATTTCAGTGCTTTTTTAGAAAACCGATCGTTTCAAACCCTTTCAGTTTCCAATGACACTCCACGGAGCACTCAGGAGGCTACATGTGGGGGCTGCTAATAAAGCCACCCCTACTTTGTAAAGCTTTTTTTTCCTTTTTAACGACTTTATCACGGAGAAAGTTTTCAATCTGCTTGATAAAATATCATATTATGGCGGTGTTCTTGAAGTCATTATTTAACATTAAAGACCCTGACCACAGAAAGGGTACAAAGAAATGCTACCTAACATAATTTTACATTGACCCATCTTCTCCAACTGTTCAATTCAGTCGGTGCTTTAGTAATGGAATAAGTTCACTATCAGCGTTATTTTGAAGTGACTAAAAAATTCATTAAGGTAGAATTTCGTAAGCCGTACTAGCCTACTTTAGTAGTTTCAAGAAAATATCATGTACGATGAGAAATGCGTGTGTTTTTTACGTTGCGTTGTAACATTGTCTAGTTTTCGGCAAACATGAAAATACGCGTCATAACCTCAACTAAAACTGCCTCTTAGACATCGAAAATAATTAGATACAAGCCTTTCCCCGCTGTGTCACCCAAATTTTTGGCTACTGCTCCGTTCCTGAAAATCATAGCGTGATGTTAAATAGCCTTCAGCCTTCCTCTAAAATTGGGCTAACAAAATTCCAGAGATAAGCATGTCCGACAGGAAAAACTCTACACCTTTATTATATTAGTAGTGATCATCATCATCGCTTCAGCCATAGGACGTCCACTGCAGGATATAGGCCTCCCTCAATGAATTCCAAGAAGACCGATTGAAAGCGGCATGCATCCACCGTGGACTTGGTCATCCGTCCATCTTGGTGTTGGATGTCCTACTACGCTACGTCTATATTATTAGTATACATATATTTGATAATGGAAAACTTACGTAAATCACTGAAACATGCAATTACAAACAGGTTTTTTGAAAAAAAAAAAATAGCCGTAAGTATACAAGTTACGACTGTTTGAATTCCCAGGTATTATAATCTCAATTTCTCATAAAAACAGGCGGAGTGTGTAATTCTCGGGGACTTCCTTCCTAGGGTATACCCGAGTCCCTTGCGATAGACTCACTTGTGACGGAACGCCGTGTGGTTGGTTTGATTCCTACATACCACTTCACCCAATAGCCATGGTGAGGTGATGACCCGTGGGTTTCCACACGACAAAAAAAAAGGGTGGAATGTGTAAAGTTAAAGATTTTAAGAAGTACATACTTTTTATTTTGGAACTGTTATTGAGAAAATCCACAAAATCTATCTTTTTTTTAGTTATTTTTTATGGATTTTCATAGAAACGGAATGAAAATTATTCAATTATTAACTATTATAATATGAATACTCACAGATGTTATCAAAACTAGGGAAATATAATATGCATTTTAAATACTTAAAAGGGTCTAAATCATGCGTAAGTGGATGTTACGAGTCCATCAAATGAAAGTCACTGGAGACCAAGATAATATAATCTACATACGGTACATGTATGTTGGTCTCCAGTGATTTTCATTTATTCGGTTCTAATGTATTTCGGATATCAGGTTTAATTACTTTGATATCCTTGTATTTATTTATGGTTGAATAAGGTCACGAGACCCACGAGTGTACCACTTATGGTGACTGACGAACTTGCTATTATCATATTATAAATCTATAACTACTAGAGATATTATTATATTATCTAATCTGAGGCAACTCCTTATTCTCTTTTCCATCGACCGGTTGCCTAGAAGAGATCGCAAATCGTATTAAGGCCGCCAATTGTAAATTTTTTTTTCAATTGATTTTTTTTCTGTTTTTTTTTTCTTTTTTGGGCTTTTGGTTTATAGGAATGTGAGCCTTTGTATGCAAAATTGTATCTTTTTTTTGTACAATAAAGAATTATCTATCTATCTATCTATGTGTAATCTGATCTCACATGTAATCCTTAACGAATATTTGACTGAGTTAATCCATTCAGAGTGAATGATATAAAATTATAGAATGCTTACTATTTAGCAAAATTTTAATAATAACTAAGTTAGAGGTGCTGGTTGGCATGTATTTTTATGAGGTATTTTGACCGGAAACTTGGAAAGTGTGTATGACACACAGACAGAATTAACTTATTTCTTAAAATATAATAGTGTGTACTAGCTTTTGCCCGCGGTTACGCTCGCGTGACTGTAAACTTTATCAGTCAATTTAGGTATCCCCCGAGAATAATACTTTTTCCTGGATGTAAGGTACCCTATATAATTTTCTGTACCCTTAACAATGTGTCTGCAAAATATCACAGGGTGGGTTCAGTGAAAGGGTCACAAGCAAACAACACACACTCATAGATGGTTCGATTCCCATCCAGGATAAACAATTGCGTGATGAGCATGATCATTTGTTCTGTGTCTGGGTGTAATTTATCTATAATATGAATGTATTTAGTAATATATATCTAAATATGTTTATTAGGTGTCTGGTCACCGTAGTGCAGGCTCTGTCTAGTTTTGAGATCAGACGACCGTATGTGAGATGTATCAAGTTATTACATTGTTATTCGCATATAATGTTAAGTTACAATCAGCGCTTAAATATCACACTTACCACTGATTGAAAGGCTACTATTGCAATTTAACATATGCATACATGCATACACATATTTGCACTAAGCGGGTGTCGAACCCGGGATCCCTGACGTGGGAGCCAAAAAACATTGTTGTGTAACTAACAGAAGCAACGCAGAAAAATTCTGGAAAAAAATTAAATCGACCTATCATTCAAATAGCAGATTAAAAAACCCACACAAAAAATTACAGCGGCCTATCAACCAACTAGCAGATTAGAAAAAAGCCACACACAAAATAAAAAGAGTTACATATTATATCCAAAGACAAACTTAATATAAAGCGTATAAATATAAAGGTGTAAGCCTCTTTCATCGCATAAACCCATTAATTACACCAGATTATTGGAATATCGGTCCAATACAGCTTAAATTAAGCGCGATTATAGGAACCAACAATTATGATACTATATCTGGTATTTCTTACCAACATATTAAAGTATGTAAATGTGTTTAGTTAAATGTCTTAATAGCTTTTGAACGGTACATTTTCCTGAATGAAAAGTACCCTTGAGAGAAAAGTGAAACTTCAAAGTGTCAGTTAGTCATTTACCATCAGGTGACCAGTCTGCTCGTTTGTCCCCTATACCATAAAAAAAAGTAATTCTGTGTAGAGTATTAAAGATTATTCTATGATATTCTAGACTGGTGAGGTGTTTTTGAAGTGAATACTTCTTTAGGCACATTGGACACTTTTGGTATGGGGAAAACGCTCTGAATTCGCGTGACCGTAACGCTCAGATACGTGTGAGTGTTTTCACTTCTGACGTGCAGTCCTATTTTTCTGTGTTACAAAGTTGACCAATTTTTTGGTATATATAATTTATTGCAGTTACCTCGCTGGGGAAAATTGTTGTTCCCGTTGATAGTCCAGCATCAGTCCTATTTCGTCGTTTACTTAGGCTCCAATATTTATAAGGGTGGGTTCTCAAATCGAGAATTCAGTGCTATGCATAGCCAATGCCCTATCTTTCATACGGAATGAACCCTGAATTAGATATTTTCTTTTACTATTCTGCACTAGGTTTGATAATATTCGATAGACTCGGACTTAACATCAAAACTTCATATCTTATTTATCGTTTTGTTCGAATGACATTGGTTTTGTACCAGTTGTCGAGTTTTCCAAAAAATTCTTCACAATAGGTCTTGTTATGATCCCTAGACCCCAAAACAACCGCCAGTTAAAAAGAATATAAATATATATGTATATATGTATGTACCTTAATTTTACCGGCACGACAAAGGTCGCAATTATGCACCGATTGCTTTCAAACTTGGACGAAAAATCAACAGGGCAAAAATGAAGGTTAAGTTCGTGACTGGGGGATATTCCCCCAAAGGGGGGGACTGGGGGGCAGATTTTCAAAAAAATAAAAATAACACGAAATCTACCTCTGCGGGCCTGCTGCGGGCCCGGATTTTTTAATTTAAAGACACTTGCACAAGAATTTCAAAGGTAATTTAAAAAAGTGGTTACATAAACGGGGATTATAACGTAATGGTGTGGGTATATACATATATTAGAAGTAATTTGAACTGGCTGACCATGGCCAGGTCATTTGAAAGGTTAGGCAGTTCAAAGTTCAGTATATACATAGTTAAAACGACATATTAAGACGGGATCAGCAGTACATAGCAGGTCAGAATAACGTCAAGATTAAACAGTGTGACTGAGACTAAGAATTTTCCAACCCGGAGACTAAATCTAGTACCTACCTTACAATTAATTACACGCTAACTTAGACGAAATCTTATTCTAAGTGGCTTATTCTAATTCTAAGGCTGTTTAGAAATTATAACTCAATTTGGGATCAAAAACTATATATTATCTAGCATATAAATATGACTGTAAGTATAGTCCCGAAGTAAAACACGAACGTAGGTATTCAGTGAATTATCGTGATACCACCAACGTGACCCGGCTTCGCACGGGTAGCAACGCATATATTGATTTTTTTTCGACATCTTTAATCATTGTCAAATTTCCGCCATTTTACACAATTCCTTAATTAATTATACACCTAAACCTTCCTCATGAATCACTTCGTCTATTGGTGAAAACCGCATGAAAATCCGTTCTGTAGTTGTTGAGTTTGTCGCGAACAGACAGACGCGGCGGAGGACTTTGTTTTATAATATGTAGTGATGTAGTGATACAACTAGTGTAGTAACAGTAATGCAACTTCGAATGCTGAGTAGTAAGTACAACATGTGTATTGTACAAAGAGTTCGTATTAAAACTTGAAGGGAAACAGATTCAACGGTAAATCGAGCGTAGTTCAGCTGAAACAATAGGCTTCAAGCGTCGGATGGAAGCACCGGGTGATAAGGCACAAATGTACGCTTTTGTCTTCGGTGGAAGACCTAACTTATTTAAATGAATGTTGCTTTCAACTGACTACTAGTTCCTCAACAAAGTTACGAAGAAAAGTAATCGAATCTTGTGAATAAATGTTCTTGAATAAAGTCTTCAGCGACGTGGTGCTGTGTAGGTATTTCCTGAGAATATTTTTATGTTGATAATTTTAAATTTTACATGAAGCAAATAACTATATAATTGAGGAAGACTATTTGTGACATATGTAAAAGCAGGTAATGGTAGAACCATAAGAATAATAGTATGGTTCATATGTCACAGAACTATTTAGTTAAGTTAACTTTTTAATCGTGGGAGAGGCATGCTTCGGCATTTATGGGCCCGGCTCAACTGGAGTGATACTACGGCCTCACAGAAAACCAGCAGTGAAGCAATGGTTGCATTGCTTTTCGCCGAGTGAGTGAGGTTACCAGAGGCCCTAACCCTGCTCTCTCCCCCTCTTTCCCCTTTCTCCTACTCCCACGTTAAAGGCCGGTAACGCACTTGTGACTCTTGAGTGTAGGTGCCCAGGGGCGGCGGTGGTCATTTACCATCAGGTGACCAGTCTGCTTGTTTGCCCCTATACCATAAAAAAAAATTGACTTAAACTAAGCTTACTATGGCCTGTATAGTTACATTTTTTTGGCTGGAGGCATTCTCGTAACCCTTAACACAATCTTCATGACAAACAGGTTCTTAGAATACAGCGTCAGAAAACTGCTGACGTTAGATAATTATACAGTAACAAAATAATATAAGTACTTAATAAAATATATTTATTTCGTTTTCCACAAAAACCGGACAAGTGCGAGTCTGATTCGCGCATCGAGGGTTCCGTACATAATTGTATGTAGATAGCTCGTCCATGTCGGGAATCGATTCTCGAAGATATCTATTGGTAATTTTAACTTTGCCATTCTAAACATACTCTCCCATACATTGGACGTACGTTGCAGTAAATTTTCCAAGCTCAAAATATAAGTTAACAATAGCAAAAAAAAAAATATTATATGATAATACAACAAACTAACGACTTTCGGATTTTTTACTTTACTTGTGCCGTGAGACACTGTTTCTTATGAATTTTCATTTTATAGATTAGGCAAGAAGTTTATAGGTTTTGATTTATCTGCGAAGTGTTTTAATTAGTTAAAATATAAGGCTTTAATGTCGGTATTTTTATCTGCGTTAACTTTGCTTTTTGTTTTTGCTTTAAGGGACCGCAGATATAAGTAATTGATGTTAATTTTAAACTTGATACCTCCACGGTTTCAACGACAGACGCAGATAACGAAGGGACCCTATAAAGGTGCCTTTTCCCTTTTGGGAAACGAAAACCTAAGAAATAAATAACAAATATCCAATGTTACTTCCTTTGACATTTATTCAGTTATTTTTATTGATTACTTACCTTTGTTATTTTGTGACTGAGTAATTACCTGACGTCAGCTGTTATTTGACGCAGTATTTTAACAACCTGTTTGTAGCTAGTATGAGAAAATAGGTATTGAAAATCAAATAAGAAACGTTTTATTTAGAAAACAATACTACACTCTTTGATTTAGTAAGTTAAATTGTACAGTCAGCAAGTCTTAGGTACTGCTCAACGAATTACAAAGTATTTATATTTTAAAGTTCGTATTTTTTTTATTCAGAAGGTTTATTTTGAAACTGAAAATCTGAACTGTAAAACTTACCGATAAAACTAATATTCTTTAAGGCTTCCTAAAGACTTGAATATAAGGATGAAATATCTAGATTTGTGCTCTAACGTCTTCAATAAAAATAAATGAATAAAATCACCGAAATGGATATGAAAATTGATGAAACCTAAAGACAAACCATAATAAAAGAAAAAAAAAAAAATCAAATCGAGACATTTTAAGAGTCTTCAAAAATGAGGAGATTCTAAATTCGACTGGTTTTTTTATGTTTGTATGTTACCTTATATCTTCGCCATTTGTCAACCTTCAATAGCACTTTTTTATTGATTTGATTACCTCTAAGGGTGGAAAACTAAGGGATGAAGAATACACCTTATTACAGTTATAATTAACACTATTAATGCACGAATTGAGCAATGGTCAAAGTGGTCGCCATGCCACTAAGCCGCCCCGAGTTTTCGATTTCCACAAGGGACAAAAATTTGTGTGATCCACATTAGTTGTCCCGAGTCTGGGCGTTCTTTGTGTCTGTTGTTTAGATCTTTGTAAAGTCCCCCGCGACGACGCATGCCAAGTGCGGGAGTTGGCTTTTAAAGAGTAAAAATGTATGATGAGGATTTAGGCAGAAGTCACGACTTCTGCCTAAATCCTCATCATACATTTTTTTTATGATAAATTAATTTCTTTTTACAAATAGGTCATTTTAGACACTTTTACACGTAGATTTCTTCTTTAAATCTAGATGGTGCCGAGATTTCCTATAATTTCCTTCAGAAGAAATGCCGAAATCAACTCAAGGATCCTAGTCTACTTAAATTCAAACGTGTAAGTACCATGGAGGCGTCCGGGGTGGTCTTTATACGAAATAACCTTTTCAGTTGTGAGCGAGAGGTTACCGACTTATCTAGTCTACTGGGTGTCGTGACTGGTCAAGTCACGACACCCAGTAGACTAGATAAGTCGGTAACCACGGAACACAATCACATGTTAGGCAGCTCCACGACTCCAACCGTGCTGCCACCGCAGACACACATTTAGGCCAACAAAATATTCAAAGCTGCCAAAAAAAGTTAATTATCAGACTGACTCAACTATTTACTATTATACTATTATACTATTTATAGTTTATTATTCATCTCTGAAAATGATTGACACTTCTAGATAATTTTCTTTGAAGTGTAACATTACCTTTTCAAAAATATTTAGCTTTCACCACTAATTACTTAATCGTTATTAGTGTGTTCAAAATTTCCTTGTAGCAAACATTGTAGCATAGTAAGTAGTTTAGTAGTATTTTGTAACAAGAATTTGTATACTACGGATGAATATTATAATATACAGGAACATGACCAGTAGGTAGATATGTATACAACCAAATAGTCTTCTCTTTGTGCTCTGTATGAGTAAGGGTAAAGTTTCACTAGCACAATGTTAAGAAGTAAACATGTTTTAACACAGCTTATTTTAACTTTGGAGCCGGTGTTGCTGCTGGTTAAAGTTAGCTAAACACTGCTGTCAGCTTCTCATGGAAACAGTACCTACGAGTATTTCAGAGTTTTAATAATAACCTCACAATGTACATTAGTTTTAAAAACACATATCACTTTTTCTTCTTTCCCTTTTTCCCTGCTAAAAAATTACTTGTGTCATTGGTAATGACACAATGAAAGTAATTTTATAAAAATATAAAGCATTGACTCATTACTTTATATGTTGCTTTATTACGTTTTTTTTTTTGTAAGGCAATATGAATAATGACAGGTAAAATCAGGCTAAGGCTAAATTTTAATAGCATTAATACTTATATAAACTTCGTAATTTATCACATTGTCTGGCCATTATAAATATTGCTACATAACAGGGCAATGTGATAAGCAAGGCGCTAAAAGCACGAACACACATACATAATATATATGGAAGAGCCATGATTATTTCCCAACACGCGCTGCTACAGAGCGCAGTTCTGTTCTATTCAGTTCAGAATTAAGAGGTAATAAAGACGGATCGTATATAGTATTTATATCTGGAATTGAAAACAAATAGGTTTCAGGTTAGGTCACCTATGGTTTTAGTCATTCCCAAAAAAAAAATGTATCTGAATAGAATAAAATACATCTTTAATTTACCCATATTGGGCATTTTTCAAACTGCTTGGCAGTATGAATAATGCCCTGTTAATCACTTGGTCCATAACATATTATACCCCTATATGTTGTAGCATGTATGCATGCAATGCATATGCTTATTAACGTCGGGAGTTCGATTCCCGCTCAATATAAATATTTTTATGCATGAATAAGTCCATATGCATTGATCTAGGTATTTCTATGTATAATGTGTGTGTAATTACAAAATAGTTTTTTATGTAAGTATGATTGCATATTCTTACCATCTGCTCGGTTTGGGTGTAGAAATGCTGTATGTATGTTATTATTACATAGTTATTATACTATTATTATTATGGTTATTTTGTATTTTGGCTATTTTAACATTGGTACAAGAAATTGTACAGACACACAGACACGTCAAACTTATAACACCCTTCTTTTGCGTCGGGGGTTAAATTAACAACAAAAATGGTTAATTTAAAGGAGGTATTTAGAAATCTATTTTTAAATATATTGCAGGTCTTAATTACACAAACAATTTTTAAAACCACTTTCGAACGCCGTATGTAAAATATAATTTTCCTTATCCAAACAAAAACAAAATGGATCATTTCCAATTTAAAAAGGTTCTTAATTAAAAAAAATCTGAACAGATGGATTTTTTTTCTAATCATAAGCCTTTTTAACACTTAACCCTCAAAACCCTTAACCACACGATGCTTATTATAAAGGTGGACAAAACAGAATATTCACAAGGTACTACATCTACATAAACACATATATTATCTCAAAATAAATAAAGTTAGTTATATATAAAGTTAAGAAGTAGACCTTGTGACGGAACACCGTGTGGTTTTTGTCGGTTCGGTTCCAACAAACCATTTCACCGTTAGCTCCGGTGAGGTGATAACCCGAAAAAAAGGAAACAGGTTCTGTGCGAGACTAAAATGGCCGCCATCTCAGCATATGCTGCATGTTTAAAATGCAGCGCTGGTTTACGGATGGGGCCCCGAAAACATACGAACATAATGAACGTTGGCTTAAGGGCAATCAATCACTGAACGATGTTGATAATGATAATTTGTCCTTGTATTACTTAAATGTAAGGGGAAGGTATTATAGAGTTACTCCAGACTTCATTATAAGATACCTGATTCAGGAATGGAAGATTCTCATCTTCATCAAGATGATTATCTAGAAGATTTCGAACTGAACAATACAGAACTGACTATTGTACCATGACTTTCCTGAACAAATTGTATATCGGAGTTGAGGTTTTGAAATGACCCGGTTTAATAAATTTCGACTCCCAATTCTAATCTAGTTAAAGGGAGTGGCGTTCCAGAAAGTTTTAATAAACCTTCGTATAAACCAGGTAATTGGTATGTTGAGTAATTAAAACGATAAATTGAATTTTTTTAGTTGTGTGTTTTGGTAATTAAAGGTCAGGCTCTTATTATGGCTTATATTCATTGGCAAACGTTCATCGACAAAAATAATATCCTATTACAGGTACTAGAGATCCCCCGGTGGTCAAAGTTCGACCATAATTCATATATTTTTTACCAATACGTTTCCACTGTAAGTTGAACTATCATTATGTAGACTTGACGTACCATTATAGGTCAACATATAAATCCAAATTTCACGTTCCTCTGGTACGTACAAAGAATTCTCTTCACGCATTATTATAGAGATAACTAGCGACCTGAAAAGGCTTCGCACGGGTAGCAGAGACATCTTTTTTTTTAAATATATTATAGGGAGCAAACGAGCAGACAGGTAACCTGATGGTAAGTGACTACCGAGGCCCTTGGACACCTACAACTCAAGAGTCAGAAGTGTGTGAAGGTTTGAAGGTCGTGTCGGTCCAGAAATACCGCAGGCGACAATTTGTCAACAATCATCATCATATTTCAATCATTTTACACAAATTTTTAACAAATGATACACCTTAACCTTCCTCATGAATCACTCTGTCTACTAATGAAAACCGCATGAAAATCCGTTCAGAAGTTTTTCATTTTATCGCGAACAGACAGACAGACAGACGCGGCGGGCGACTTTATTTTATAATATGTAGTGATTTGTTAGTTTAATCAATCTACAAATCTAATTTGTTCATTGTTTTTTCATCCATGCCCTAGAAACCATAGTTTGCTATGCTTAGTTTGAGTCTAGATAGCTCTGTGTCATAATGACCCAGAATCTCCTCCTTGCGTCGTGTATCCTCAATGCTGAGGGTCGTGACCTTGTTGTTACTCTTTCGGGGACTATTTTCCGCCATCGCATCCTGTCTTGAGCGGCGTGGATGGCATCGTGGACTGTGGTACCCAGGGTGGAGATGGACTGGTGTGACCAACGTATGGCTTCTGCCACGGAGTCTTCTACTTTGGCTATTATGAGTAGTTTTACATCTATGTAATAATTTTGACATCTATATATCATAATTCAATTCAATTCAAATTGAAGTTTTTCTTCTTTTGGCGCGTTATGGAAAAATGATGAGAGTAAATTTTTACGATGCGCGCGCACGCCATCACGAAAAACCGACACCCTGAAGTTAGCTAGTCAACATTTTAGTTATTCATAAAAAGTTACCAACTTCACGATAGTGATACAAATGGTTTTTACATATTACTTTGAGTATGTTTGTAGAATTTGAGGTTAGTTGACGGTATGTATTATTTATGATAATTTACTGTGATTATAACTGATAAAAATGGTTTTTACATATTACTTTGAGTACGTTTGTAGAATTTGAAATTAGTTGACGGTATGTATTTAATTATTATAATTTAAATAAACTTTATTTAACTATATAGACCTATAACTTCTTACGTGCCTACATATGTACACACACACTTTTTTTAAGCAAACGCGTACAGACAGGAATATCAAATTTGGAATATTTAAAGTATACGTAAAAAAGTGCAGGTAGCTAAAATTTTTAATCAATATGTGCTTTACAGTTAAAAATTATGTAAAAACCGTAACATAAAGCCATAGGGGTCCAGTATATATTTTGACCTGTCGTAATACAATATTCTGTACAATGACAGTTACAGTCCAGTTACACTGGAAATGAAACAAAACAAGACATTCAAAACGGTCGCAATTCTAACGCCAGGCGATCCCTATCAAATAAAAAGAGAATTTCATATTACGGGGTCATATTCATTTATTTCTTCAGTTCTGACGACTGTTATTATGTGTTATGTAATAAGTGGAGTATTAGATTTGTATTACGGCTCTAATGTATTACAGTAATATGAGGTTAGGTATTCGAGAAAGAAAAAAATACCAAATATAAAATAAAATATATTACATACTAGCAGCGCCCCGCAGTTTCACCCACGTAACTCCCGATCCCGTGGGAATATTGAGATAAAAAGTAGCCTATGCGTTAATCCAGGTCTCCAGCTATCTACATACCAAGTTTCATCGCAATCGGTTCAGTGGTTTTTGCGTGAAAGAGTAACAAACAGACAGACAAACCATCCATCCATCCAAACTTTCACATTTATAATACTAGTGGGATTAGATTTAAGATCGTGATGAATCGATTGTAAACATCCAGAAAAATATGGTGGAGCCATAGTCAATGGTTTTGCGTTCGGAGGAGCAATTAAACCCCCGCAGTGCAGGAAAGTTGAAAATTTAATTTTGCTGAAACAATTTCGTTTCTCATCGTGTTTCGGATACGCAAGAGATTTATTCGCCAACTTTGCGCGTATTGGGTTTAGCGTATGTTTTGGTTAAGGATCTTTTGTTGGTATTTTATTAATCATTGGAATATTGAGTTGAAAACTTCTTTGCGTCGTTACCAAAGAGAGACTGAGACAATATTCTTTTGCCATCTAGTTATTCTTTACAACAACTTTTTACGATGAAATAAAAAAGAAATTAATTTAAATATTATACAAAATTATTAGACACTGGTAACATCTGCTTCTTTCTACTTTCATCTAATTTTAAATTTTAATCTTTTTTTTTTTTTTAAAGACAACTCCCGCATTAGGAATTACTCCTGCATCGCGGGGGACTTTACAAACATAGAAACAACGGACACAAAGAACACCTAGACTCAGGTGGACTACAAAATATTCCCAGTTGAAGATAATTGTCTATAATATTTTATTATAAATTAAACGTTTACTACACAGTAAGCGTCTACATAGTTAATTTCTTATCGATCTTGAGAGAACCTTCGAATGAATAGAGTAATCAAAGTTATTCTTTGGAAAGGCTGTTTTAACAAAAACTTTCTGCGTTCTGTAGTTTACTTAAATTTCACCTTGTTAAATATTATCAAATGTATAAAAACATAAAGTTCAGTTTGACCGTATCTTGTGCATAGGTTTCGCGATATATTCGCACAGTCAGAACAGATTTTCTTAGTTCTTAATTGACCTGTTGGTCTAGTTAGTTTAGTCGGTCTGGTTAGTGATTCTGACTGCTATACCTGAGGTCGTGAGTTCGATTCCCACCTAGGACAAATAATTGTGTGATGAGCATGATCATTTATTCCATGTCTGGGTGCAATTTATCTATAATATGTATGTATTTATAAATTTATAAGTATGTTTATCAGCAGTCTGGTTACCATAGTACAGGCTCTGCCTAGTTTGGGATCCGGATTGAGGCGAGTGTAAGATATGTCATGTTATTATTTTTAGATATTTAAAACCTTCAAATCTGATGAACAAGCTAGGTCAACCTTTTTAGCTCTATCACTTTGACAAAATTTCAAGTGCTCACCACACAGCACTACTACTTTTAAAGTAATTGTCACTAAAATCCACAAAAATTGGTGAGCTGATGCTCTACAAAAAGATTTTTTTGTAAACATGCTCTTATATCTGTAGAAAACAAGTCATTTTCACAACCGTAAACTACTAAAACAATAAGTAAAAAAATTGTGAGTAACATAATCAACTTCTAACCCTATAATCTACGTTGCCCACAAGTGATTGTTTCATATAAAATTTATAAGCACTAAACACATATCAAATGTTCCAAAATACACGTAAATGAAATACAATGCCAATGGCGCATTCCGCGTTCCGACTCGCAGAGCAGGATAAGTTTCAAATATTTATGCTTGTTGAGGCTCAAATTTTGCCAATTAATGAAATTAGTTAGACCCAATCGCCGTCGGAGATCTTGCCAACTCCAGTGTTTAATCAAATTAAATGTTTGCTAGAAAAAGACATATTCTGCAAAATGAAATCAGCTTTGTTGATTGGTTTCTGAACAATTATTCAGAAATCTTGCGGGATTTTGCTAAAACCTACAGAATTTTCAATGAACATTATTCTCCTCGACTTTTGCTGCTTGTCGCGTAATTTTAGCACTCGTAGTCAAAACCATTTATTTGGACCGCATTAAAATTATTCGTACACAGGAATAAATTAGAGACTAGAGCGATAAATTCGTAATGAACCAGGTACCGAAATATAGATACTTGCTCATCTGGCAAATTAGGTTTGAAATTTTAAATAAACCAACTAGTGTGATCAATGAAACTAGCTGCCTTGCCTGATGATGGTGGATCGGTGATTTTTCAGAGACAAGCAACAGGCAGTAACAATCGTTCTTCCGGATTGCTAGAAAATTAACATCAGTTAAAATAGCTGAACGGCATTGTTGACGGGGAAAGGGCTGTGCATTACTCGATCACTGACGCGTAGAAGAGAAAAACGCTTTGTTCGCCTCCAAGTGGCTCAAAATAGCTGGTTACTATTTGTCGACCTTTCGGTAACAGTTTTAAACAGGATATGTGGACTAAAATATGATATTGAATTTCACCAACTACAAGACCTTTCAACCGACCATCACTATTTCTCCAGAACGTGAAGCAGTTAAAATAAATAAGCATAAAATTTTCAACTGAGAAGATGGATACCGCTTATCAACCTCTTGGAATCCCGTCATTAGCAAATGCTATTTGTCAGCGAATCACCCTCGACATCATTCAGGGGATGTCGTAAGTGTAGTGTGTTGAAGTGCCGACAGTACGAGTAAATATAAAAATAGTGAAGACCAAGTGCGGGTAGTTGCTGAAACTCGCACTTCACGGAGCCGTTGCTGAGCTCTCATCAGTCCACTCGTAACCACGATCGGTGTAATTCGATTGAAACGTCGGGTAACCAAGAGGTATTGTACCTTTTAAATATTATCTCGATTAAGTCCCGAGATACACATCTAATATGTACTCCTATTTAACATCATATGATGTTAAATAGGAGTACCAATTTTCAATCGTGATGAAAGGTGGATAGTCAAATTATTCAGTTCTTTGTTAAAAGCATTTGTCTTATGCTTTGGCCCTATTTAAGAAATATCAATTCTTACCTTTAGTGACAAGGTTCCGATATTACCTTAGTCCGTAAACTAACGTGGTCATAGAAACTTGGACCAGCAAAGTAACATACCTTGTTTGTCTCAGATATAAAGGTTTTTAAACTACATAGACGTCTTACTACTAAATGTTCTGGGCTTTTAAAATAGATACGCAATAAAAAGATATGATATAAAAAGATTTGAGGTTGTGCCAGTCTAATCCGTCTAGTTTATTGAGGTAAAACCGCATATATCAATTGCATTGTGTTTTAGCTGCTCACTGCTATTTAAAATCAGTACAGTCGCTTTCCCGTTCTCGAATTTGGGTCCCGAAAATTGATTAAATGGTTGGTCATCGACGCCAAAAGTTTCATGTGGGTGATGGGTCTAAATTGGTTGTTCCACTGACAAGATAATCCCGCATTAATCTTTATGAAGTTCTGAAGACTATGCCAGAATAACAAAAACAAAATAAAATACAACACAAGGTTTATTTTGGCCGCGATATACTGGTTTTAAAACGTGGCCTAGATATATGGCGTCACCAAAGCCTTATCCATATAAACCTGTCATTTTTCTGTTCTTTCTGCAGGAAAAGCGGGATTGCGCCGTGCAATAACTCTCGGTAGTAATTTAGTTGAATTATTAATAATCAAAATCTCTTATTTATGTCGTTTCCAATCAGTACCCTTAAAAACTTTGAACACCTGGAAAGTTACTATAACTATCATTGTGCAATTTTACAAGCAATGTAACAAGTAATTTTGTAAAAAAAAAACCATGTTGAATGAGAGTGTCCTTGGAGTTTTTTGCCTGTTCTTCTCCATATGATCTACGTTTTGGAACAGGCAACTAGCTTCACGACCGACTTATACTGACTGAATCCTCACAATTCAAAAATACCTACAATGGGTTTACTTGGTTGATATAAATAAATAATTTTGATTTTTAAAATAATTAAATTAGCAAAAATTGTCCTCCTTTAGCTGGACATGGTTTATTACACGGCACTGCCCTAGTGCGAATATGCAGACTTCATAAACCTTCAAGAATATTTTGGGGAAGCTCTCTGTTACTTCAAGATCTTTCCCTAACTCTTGGAGCAAGTGGTAATTCATATCTTATAAACACAAACTTCGAAAAATTTAAGATTAATCTAGTATCAAATTTAAAACGGCATTAAACAAAACAAAAATAACTATCACGTCTTGAAAAAAAACAGCAAATTTCAAGAAAAATGTATTTCCTTTTATTTACACACTTCTAATGTAATATCAGCATGCTACCAGACCGTAATGTATTATAACGTAATACGTATTCTTATTTAAACTTCGCATCGAGTCTACTATCCATGCATACACGTTTCGTATCGATACTCGAATGTCAAACAGGATATTGGAATCGATTTTGAACACCGTTCTGATATACCGATCGGTTTTATATTGTTGATTGAGTTTTGTTGGCAAATCGTTTTGAATTATGTAAAGATGTAGGGCATGATATAGTCGTTCTTTAGTTTAGTAAGGTTTGATGGTCTGTTTTTTTAACATTCTTGGAATAACTTTCATTGTATTTCTTAAAGTACCACTTGTTGTACCTCGATTTTTTTGTATCATTTTGATGGTATCAAGCGCAGTATTTCTTGTAGCAAGCAGTTACGATAGGCTTCTCATTTCAGGCATAGTATGGCACACTGCATGGTTTAAGTAGGTTTCAGTCCGACCGCCTCACATACGGTTTCCACACAAAAAAAGGCTATAAACGCTTGAAACGCCATAGGAATCACTCCTGTATTGGTGCTTCTTCTAATGCCTTTTTGAACATCCACACTATATCTACTTAAATTCACAGTTCGAGGGTCCAGAGTCTAGCTGAATTATATTTGAGATATAATTTCTATTGTTTATACGTAAGTACAAAAGAAATCAATTTGAAGTTTCAAATAACTACTTACTTTCAATATTCAAACCCAAGGCGTTTACAAATCGATTAGTATTTAACAAGATTACACTTGTTAAATGCCTACTGTTGTTAAATTTACAGAAGACTTTACAAATTAATCGCTTTAAAATGTAACACCGGTGATATCTTACCCTCCCTATCCGAATGTAATTTCTCATTTAATTATATAGATTTCGAGGTGTAACACCCATGTGACAACGTGTAGAAAAGCTTCAGTAGACAAATTTATTATCCCACTAATATTATAAATGTGAAAGTTAAGTTAGTAGATAAGTTAGTAAGAAAAGAGTAACAAACATCCATCCATCCAGGATGGATGTTTGTTACTTTTTTATGCAAAAACTACTGAACCGATTGCGATGAAACTTGGCATGTAGATAGCTGGAAACCTGGATTAACGCATAGGCTATTTTTATCCTGAAATTCCCACGGGATCGGGACTTACGCGGGTGAAACCGCGTGGCGCTGCTAGTAACTTATATATTTGATAGGGAAGCATTTCATGACTAGTAGTTTTGAAGCCTTTTGGTGATATTGTTTAACTTCTTTATAAAGTACCTTTGTCGCATAAGCCGGAAGCCAACGTCTGCATGCCATCACTGCGGAGGCAGTTGCAAGGATACTGCACTCTACACTCTAGTGTAGTGCTCAGCATGGACGAAACAGCGCCGCAATCTCGCGTCGGCTATTGGGAAAGCCGAAGTGGGAAGCCTCGCGCTGGAGACCATGGTTCTGTTCATGGTCCAAATTGAGAAAGCGTGGGAATCCACCTCTTCTTTTTATGAGAAACTGATATCCGCTAAAGAGGCGACGGAAAGGGAACGGTAGAGGGCTAGTACTCTCCCGTCGCGATAAACTTCATGGCCAACTACAACTCTCCGGCCTTCATGAGGCCTAGCCTGGAGGTCTACGGGTGAGGCTGCTCTTGTTACCCTAGGGCCTAGAGGAAATAGGCCTGAGACGGCATCGCGTGAAGTGTTCCGAGCGCGCTTCCCTAAACTGGAAGGTGGGCAAGGTCCTACGCATTCAATAGTGTGGCTGTCTTCTGTTCAAGAGGCGGCTAAGGTCTGCCAGTATTCTTGGGGACTTCCTTCCTAGGGTATATCAGAGTGCCTTCCAATAGACTTACATACCACTTCACCAGTAGCCCGGTGAGATGACTCATTGGGGTTTCCACACGATAATCGGTCTAAATTTATCACTTCATGCACGTTGGCTTAATCTCAAAGCACTAATGTATCTTAAATAGTAGAAATGCTTTTGCTCGGAACCTATTCTACGTAAAATAACTTGTACAATGTAAGTTATTTGTCATCGCGTAACGTTCACGTAAGCAACTTAGATGAGTATTTGTCAAGTAATTTAGCTGGAAGTGTCTCGAGCTCAAACACATCCCCCTTTTCCGTTACACACTGATATTATTCAGGCCGCAACGTGTTAATAACGTGACAGGGTGGAGCCTCATTGTCAGAGATTTCGGACGTGTGTAAAATGATGACACACTTTAAGCTTCACCTAATCTTATGTCAGAGTTATGTTATACATATGAAGTCTTTGAAAGTTTGAGAGATTTGGTGTAAAGAACCTTCACACCTCAAAAACACAATATTCAACAGCAAAGGGCGAGAAATAAAAAAGAATATAGATTTCCACTCTAATTGAAGCCTCCAACTGAGGTACCGCCTTATAAGCATGTGTTAATAAGGTAGAGACAAGGAATGCGTTGGCTTTGTTGTTTCACTTGGTTGAATAAAATCCTAATTATTAACTTTTACGTTTTAAACCAATACTAAACCAAAACCGCTCCGTGCTCCGCTACCCTCTTCGCTCACACTACCGCCACATAGAACAAACATCATACATTTAATACATTTATGTCAGTACATTTCACAATTGACACCAGGAGCAACTAACTATACGAGTTCACTTTGATTCATTACTCATGAAATTGTTTAATGAACATTACTGTTGAATTATTCATTTGTCGAATTATGTGGTAAAAATTTTGTTACGAAATTAATTCTTCAGTAAACAATCCAACTTACAGTACTTACACGAAAAACACTCATCTTGATGAAGTGAAACTTCTTTAGGATCGTTTTGATTTGAAAATATTCATAAACAGGATTTAGGCTACGAGAGAATGAGATAGAATATAAGTATACAGTGTTTCACATAATCTTCGTATGCTATCACGTGTCTTTGCGCCTGCATACTACGACGAAAAAGAGACAAACAAATTCATAAATAGGATTTAGTCTGCGAGAGAATGAGATAGAATACAAGTATACAGTGTTTCCTATAATCTTCGTATGCTAGCACGTGTCTTTGCGCTTGCGTACTACGGAGCCTTCAGAAAATGTTTATCTGAAATTTCACTTTTGCCGTGTGTGAAACAAACCTTTTTGAAAGATTTTTCTTTTCTGTTTTATACAATTATTTTGACAAACAAGCGTTATCTATGTACGTACAATCAGGAAAACAAGTTACTGAGTATATAGTCAGTTACAATTAGTCTGTGCTTTAAACCAGGCCTATAAATAATTAGTTTCTTATACTAGCGAATAGATAGACGTTGTCCTGTCTGAAAGTAATTATATATCACTCAATTATGGATTTTCTTCTTGGTGTCATAAGTTATTTTGACAAAAAAAAACGAACGTTTTGAGAGGAACAAAACTGTTTGTGATTAAATAAAAAGACAAAGTTGCGTTACAATGTATGCCAAGTCATTCAAGATACAGGCACTACAGGAATAATAATTTATTTAAAATAACAAAAAGCAAATAGAGCTAATATATATCTAATAAAATACCCCTAACAACCGTATAATGTTTCTAATACAATGAGGCCAAAACACAATATCAACGATGTTTAGGCAAAATGTTCAAGCCATCTTTTTTACCCTTTTATACCAAAATCCCAATACATTATGCAATCTTTTTAGACGACAATATCAGAGAAATAGTCTGAAAAGCCTCTTGCATAAGTAATCGGCAAGTGTTCGTTCGAGTCCTGTTTCAAACAACGATTCGATACATAATAGATGGCGCCCTTGTCTTTCACGTACAGTCGATTAGTAAGCATCGAATACCGCATTTGGAATTGTATTTTGATAGGTTTACTTTATGTAAGTTTAAAGTTTTAGAACCTCTAGTTAATAATTACCGCCATTATCCCCGTATTTCATAGCAGGCCTATGTCATCGTCACGTCGATATACTTGCGCGCGCTAAATACCTACCGGCCGCTCGTCCGCCAGCGGACCTTATACGCAGTCTCGCGCAATGGGTTGCCAACAGCTGCATCGCGCCACACGCTTTTATTTTTAAAGTACAGAAAACGTAATTCGATGTCGTATTGATTATATTCTTTGAATACTGTAAAATTTATAGTGAAAATTTTCATGGTTGTTTATGTGCAGTATAAGAATATAGATAACGTAAGAGAAAAAAAAAGCCTGGCAACGCTATTTATGTAATGTTTTAAAATTAACCTTTGCAGCCTTTGAAGTCCTTGTTTTTTTTTAAGGTTAGTAAAGGAACTTTTTGTAAGATTTAAAATATTTTCCACCATACTGTTTAATAATCGAGATTTTAGAAAAGGGAAGAAGTTTATTAATCTTTACAAAAAATAAAACATGTAGGATTTTTGTATACTAAAACATTGGAAATGAAAAATAAGCGTTAAGTACTTTATTTACATAACAATTCTATTATTTTGATTTCAAAATTATTGAAGAGGTAACCTTACATACATTTTTAAGGCCCGGAAAGAGTAGGCAATCTGTGATAATAGTGTATATTACCTGTGTTTTATAATGACAATATCTCGAATATTCTAGATATTTGATAATTACAAATTAGATGAAAACAAGAAAGAGAACATGATGTGAGAAACAAACAGCAAAGGCAGTATTTTAATAACATGCTTAAAATACTCATAAATCATTGTTGTTGTTCTTTTTCGTGTGGAAACACCCACGGGTCATCATCTCACCGGAGCCAATTCAAATTCAAAAAGATATAAAAAAGAAATGGTGAAAAAAATTAAATTTACTCGTATGAAACCTACATATCTACAAATAGGTTTCTAAAAGTCAGGATAAAATAGAATATGCTAAGATCGTATCCTTTTGCGTGTAGCTGAACTACTGCTTAAATAGATAAACATAAAATTGAATATACATTTTTGGATCCAACAAGGTGTATTGGCAAGATTACCTACAGGTTTACATGGCAACATTTTATCGTTAGGTAAGTGAGCCAAGTTTTTAGGTCGCAATACCTATTATAAAGATAACAGTTTAGAACATGAAATATCAATATATGTGTAGAAGGAGATAGGTACATAGCAGATGTCTGTATGATTCATACATTTTCATAGTCATTGAGTTTGTGTATGAAAGTGCTATTTGGGATAGTAATTTCAAGCGTAAACTTCACAACAGTCTGATAGTTTTATGTGTTTTTATTGGCCTGCCCAAATATCTGATTGCAGTGGCGAACAGGTGGGAATCCCGGAGCTTCTTAAGATGTGGTTGAGTTCCGTGATTACCGACTTATCCAGTCTACTAGCTGTCTGATTAGATCAACTGGTTCTTTTTTTTATCCTGTGGAAACCCCCACGGGTCATCACCTCACCGGAGCTAACGGTAAAGTGGTATGTCGGAGTCGAACTGACTAAAACCACACGTTGTTCCGTCACAAGTGGGTATATTGCAGGGGGACCCGGGTATACCCTAGGAAGAAGTCCTCCGGGAACCCCTGCAGACCTTGGCCGCCTTCAGCAGACGATCACACCATGGAGTACGGGGGGCCTTACCCCCCTCCAGATCAGAGAGGTGCGCGTGGAACACATCGCGCACCACTCTGAGCTGGTCAGCCCGACCCGTTACCCCAGGCCAGCGCTCATGGAGGCCGGAGATCATTTTGCGCTCTGAGATCAATTAGTTCTGTTAAAACAAGATGATGGTGTTATTTCCTAGCCTTAAAAAAACGCTGAAACAAATTCAAGGATCTAAGTCTATATAAATTCAAAATGTACAAGTGCCATGCAGGCGTCCACAATGATCGTTATATGAAAGAACCATTGGCCTCATCATCTTGTTTCACCAGAACCAATAGACGTGTAAAAATGTTACGGTCTATTTGCAAAATAAATTCATTTAGCATTCAAAGACGGCCATCAAACTATCATAATACAAAATACTACAGTAGAATAACACTATTAACCCATATTCATAGACCTAGGTCTTGAGCTGAAGGTTAGTGTTCTCTATATCTGTTGGAGAGAAATAGGGGTGAACAATGCCTGAGTAACACTGAAGTTATGAGTTTTATAAAGGCATCTATAATCACTTAAACACGTAACCCATGGGCCTTTTTATAATAGGGAGTACCTCAATAGGTCTAGACTGACTCATTCTTGAAGTTTATCACATTGTTATTTTCCCGATTATCTTAGCCGATTTTACAAAAACTCTTCAAGGATCACTTCGACTCTATAATTGTTATGTGTATGTAAACAAATATGATGTATGTATGAGTGTGTGTGTAAAATATGAAGTTTTTTTATCATTGTTAATAAACTAGTGTTATTGTTTACCAGTTAAATGTTTTGTATTTAGTAGTTGTTGTGCATTTCAATCTGCCAATTGCCTATGTCCACCCATAGGTTCTCTGTAAGAACTCACCCTATCTCTACTCCCCTAGAGCTCTTGTACTATCATATATATACTACTGACCGGCAGTTAAACAATTATACGCCAGTAACCATAATTAATTAACAGCAATCTTCTGTGTAATAAAATAAACTTCTTCGTATGTTCTTTCTCGGATGTTCAATGCGAGCAGAAATTAATATCTTCCAAATTATAGTTGTAACTAAACACTTGACTATATAATGGTATTTTACGAATACCAAACGATGATAATATTTGCAAATACCTGCTAACATAACACTTTTACACAACCCTGGTAAAGGCCCAGCCTAAATAAACTTAGCAGAGACTGGCCTTTTGATATTAAAATGTAAAACAGACTTTGAATATTCTCGTGCAGAATAAATACGTTCAACTTGGCCCCTATTATTTTAACGCTTTAAAATTTAAGATGCTTTGGGCTCGTATGTGAAAATATGCTGATAACTTAAATGTATGTTGTAATTCCTTTGACTTTAAATCACAACAATGCACTTGTATACAAAGGTTGAATTGTATCTCAAGAGCTTTCGTAGGTCAAAAGATTTAATTTAAGACCTTTGGACATAGCTTTATAATACGTTTAGCTTTTATCTTTCTACGAATATTTGGGCTCTTCTTATGTAAGGTATTGTGTGGATATAATGTGGAGTTGAGAGCCAGATTCACAAAGAAAATATTTAGAAGCGAACATTTGAGAATAAATGTTGCCATGACTTTTGTAAAAAAGTGTGATTATGCTGATGTAGAAAGTTATATACCTATGTATACCTACATTTCGGGTAGGACTTTGAGGTATTTGTGGAAATCCTGCTATAGAAGACTATATTATAGAGAAAATCCCAAATTATACTGGGTGTATCTAATAATACGACACTTGTTTAAATCACTAAAAGGTTATCTCCTCCGCTTCTCATAAAAGTTGATGAAATGTGTATTGCTAAAGGTTTCAAATGGAACAATTTTTTTATTTTGAAATTTTTCACTCCGTTTTGGAGAAAATCTGATATCCATAAAATGTTAGTATTTATGAATTTTCTTACTTCCACCTGCTTTTATAAGTAATGGGTTTGATAATACCTGGAAATTGAACTTTTAAACGGGAATTTTTTTTAATTATTTTTGAAACTGCATGGTAGAGTTATTTAGTTAGGTAGTTCGGTGATTCTGTTCCATTGTTGGAGGATACGCTGTAAACAGAGTGTTACAGAAAGGTGTATTCAAATTTTAGAAGCGTTATGTGTAGTCGAAAAAAGTTATTTTAAAACCAATACACGCGGACAGTGTACCGGTATATCTGCCATTTGTTAAAGGAATGACGGCCAAAGTTGGAACAGTATCGAAGAAGTACCATATTAGGACTGTTTATAGTCCGCACTCAAAGATAGAAAATTCCTTAAAAACACCGAAGGATGTTGCTCCTCTACAGACACCAGTAATTCGTACACCGGTCAAACCAACCGTACGATGGCAGAACGGGTCAAGAACACATCACATTTGCTGGAGTCATGTTAAAGCCACTGGATTGAACTTCACCAACAATATCTCCCGAATAGTACGTCAAGCAGTTCAAACAAAAAAACAAAAATTCCAACCAAGAAGATGTGTTCCGCTTATCTTGGAATTCCGTCATCTGCAAATGCTATCATCAACGAAAGTGCAGTGTATCAAAGTACCGACAGTACGAAAACAAATAAAAAAACTGTCATTCGTAAGACTGCACGTTAGAAGTGAAAACATAACTGACACACGTGTCATATGAGTGTGATGGTCACGCGAGTTCAGTGCTCTTTCTCAATACCAAAAGTGCCAAACGTGCCTAAAGAAGTTTTCATTTCAAAAATTGTTAATACGTAATTGTGAGTTACTGATCAGAAGTGTTCATTTTTGAAGAAAGTGATGCCATCTACTAGTGACATCCATCAAATTGACGTACATTCGGATGAAATTTTAATAAAGGTTCTGCTATTGAGCACTATAGGCGTTATAAATTTTCACCTTAGTAACAATTATGTGTTTGTTTATTTTACCATATGAATTCTGCACACAATAAGTAAATAGTTTATTGAACTAATTATATTTTTTAAAGATTAGTTAATAAGGAGCTGACAGAACTCAATGTTTAGATTAGCGCCCTCTAGTGAATCTATATATGTACTATCAGAGTGACGGTGCGAGTTCAGTTCCCCATAGCAAAAGTGCACAGCCTAAAGAAGTTTTCACTTCAAAAATAATGAAGACCAAGTGCCGGTAGTTGCTGAAACTCGCACTTCATGGAGCCGTCAGCTTCAATGTGCTCTTACCAGTCCACCCGTGAAACGTCAGATAACAAAAATGGTATTGTACCTTATAAATATTATCGCGTTTAGGTCCCGAGTTACACATCTAATACGAAAAAGATTGTAAAGATGTAGTTTTTCAATTTGCTTAACAATTGCATAAATATGAAAATACTAGCTGCACCCGCGACTTCGTCCGCGTGGAATAGTGTATTTATACTAACTTTTAAACTTTCGCGTTCCATGATATAATTGTGTACTTATACGGGAATTAACGCGATCACGAAAAGGTATTACATACCTCTGAATTGCCTGACGTTTCGACCAGGTTGCACTGGCCGTGGTCACAGGCTGACATCTGTGTGTGTGTGAGTCACGTGTGTGTGTGAGTTTCGTGATCGCGTTAATTACCGTATAAGTTCATAATTATAGTGTATTTATATCAAATCAATAGCTTGAAAAATAAATTTCAAGCTTCTAGCTGTAAATATGACGATACTTCCATACAACTTTTCATCCCCACCTTTCAACCCTTTACACCCCTTTTTTCGCATTAAAAAGTAGCCTATGTCCTTTCTCAGGCTTTAGACTATCTGTGTACCAAATTGTCGACAGACAGACAGACAGAGTTACTTTCGCATTTATAATATTAGTAAGGATAGTAAGGTTTTGTAATACAGAATATAAACAATTCTTAACGTCTAAAAACATTAACTTTTTACAAATTCTCTAATTATAACCACAATACAACTAAAGTATGGTTCCACAGTTACCCTGCGGTTATAACTAATGCATAATTTTTTTTTTTTACTTTATGCACATTTGGTACATTGGCGGACTTAATGCCTACGGCATTCTCTACCAGTCAACCATTGGGTGCCGCAGATAAAAGATTAAGTGAAATAATTGTACAGTAAATGGAGTACAAACTAACATTTTTCCACATAATACACAAATATACGTAATACGTATTATCATCATCATTATTTCAGCCATATGACGTGCACTAGATATATTTAAATACGAGCCTAGACGGAAAAAATGTAATAAATTCAGGATAAAATCACTTAAAAGTTTTTTTTCCCAATTTCCCCACTTTCTGGAACTTTTCCAATTTATCTTTCCCTAAAAACCTTATTTGCATTATTTATATATAAAAGAGAAAATAGTCAAATCGGTAGAGCCGTTCTCAAGTGATGCGCTTACCAACGCATAAAAGAATTTTAATATTATTTTTTTTACAAATAGGAGCTGATGCCCGCGTAGTAGTTAATAATTTCTCCAAGCTTTCATCAATCTCTATATTAATTAAGTAATTTAAAAAATAAAAAATAAAAGGATCTACGTCTTAATAAGTAAATAGCATACTTAGCTTTTTACTTATCCATCTTTTATGGTTTTACTAGGTACTCCTGAGCACGCTACAGATATTTACGCCTATGAGATTAAAGACTTTTTTTATTTGCGTCATCACCTTACCGGGGTAATGGTGTGGCTGTGGGCTCTGTTGGACTCGAACCGACTAAAACCAACATCACCTCTTCGTAAAATGGAACCGTCGTAGAAAAGACAGACCCATAGTCTGCACTGAGAGGCTTTTCGACACGGTGTAGTCCACTAAATATACACTTGCTACTTTCAATGCCTTTCCTTGAGCTTGGTTTATTATCATTAAAATTGGATCAGCATTTTAAGCATGAAAATGTAACTCTCGCATTTATAATATTAGTATAGGCATAGAATAGAATAAACTATACTAGATGGAAATATGTAGATTTACACTTTTTTTTATGGTATAGGCGTCAAACGAGCGGACGGGTCACCTAATAAATGAATACCGCCACCCATGGGTACCTGCAACTCAAAAGTCACAAGTGCGTTGCCGGCCTTTAAGGTGAGAAGTGGGGGAAGAGTGGGAAGAGAGAAGGGTTAGGGTCTCCGGTAACGTCACACGTGCGGCGTGAAGCAATGCAATCATTACTTCACTGCCGGTTTTCTGTGAGGCCGTGGTATCACTCCGGTCAAACCGGCCTATACGTGCCGAAGCATGGCTCTCGCACGATTAAATTCCACAAAATCAGTAACATGAACTTTCTTTTATGTAAAAATTAAACAGTAAATACCAAAGAAATTAATTTCGCAAAATACCATGTTAAAAGGGTCCTTTACTTAAGGGCTCGTACAACTTATTACCATAAAAGTATAAAACGATTTTGGGTTCTGTAGGGTTTAACAATCAAAGGGCTTCGATCTTGGGGTCCGGGTATTTCCGGATACTGAACCCTTTTTGTCTGAGATTTACATATACAAGGAATGTTATTAGGTGACCTCAAAATGAAATCTTCGAAGAGAAACGCTTTGCCTGTCCATAGTTGAGAAAGGACAACTTACTGATCTCAGAATTATTGGCTGATAGAGACGAATGACGAAGAGAAAGTCTTTTTTACAATGTTTGCCAATGAGACCTTTTTGGGTTTCAGACACAGAATTGTAATTGGAGAAAAATAATCTCAGGAAGTACTGGTTCGAATTGAAAAATTATTTTAGTGTTGAATAGCCCATTTATCGAGAAAGGCTACAAAACATCAGGCTACGACCAATAGGAGCGGAGCAGTGACCATAAAGGCAGGCGAAACTGCGGGGACGGGTAGTCAATTTATATATCACCATCTTTTCAATCGAAATTTGAACTGTGAGAATTTTCTAAGAACCCAATGACATGTTTTGGTTCTACCCTATTTGGTATTAATTTCGTTTATCACAATAATATGCAAGAAATATCTAGAATATAAAGAAAAAATGCTAGTGCCTTTTTAAGTGCATCAATTGAGTGACTTGACTGAAAAATTAGAAAATTTGGAAAAACTGAGTTATTTTTTTTCTATAAAATAAAAAACATTGCATTCCAATTTATTGGAAACCGACAGAACAGCGTCTTTCGGATCAACTAGTAAATAATAAACAAATAAAATAGTGCGAAAACAAAATACTTCAACTTATACAAAACTTTTACATAATCATTTTCTTTAATGCGAATTTAGTAATTGCGTAACATGATATCGCAATTAATGTATTGTACTCTTTATTTATTTTTTAAAATTAGAATATATTTATTTATATTTCCACATATAGGTGAAACCTATGTAATAATAGTGTATATTTCAACCGAGACGTGCAGCAAAATACACTCTAAAAATATTAAAATAAAATGATATTTTATACTCTCAAGTTTCCCAACACCTATACCATTATTTCAGCTGTCATCTAGCTAAGTGGATGCTACGAGCCAACAAGGCTTTCCAATTTATCCAACAATGTTACATGGGGAAAATTATGTTTTGTAAATTAATAGCCATTTAAAGCAAGTGTTTGAACAAATAAAATAATGTGACATATTATACAGCACCATCTAGACCCAAAACAAGCAGAACTTGCACTGTGCAAATAAATAAAACGGAAGTGTCTGTTTGTAATGTTATTCGCACGATACCTAAACAAAACATCAGTTATTAAATTTTTTGTCCGTCTGTCTGTCTGTTTATTCTGCTCATCTCAAAAAGAGGTGGACCGATTTCCACGGGACTTTCACTAGCTGGTGTCAAAAGGAGTAATTCAGACTACTTTTATTTTGGAAAAATATTTGGGGTTCCGCGAAAAATATATAAATATGTACTACTAGTTACACATAAAGCGGGTAGTGGCTAAGTAGTCAGACTTGCGATCACGTGGGTCCTAACAAAAGTATTTAGGTTAAGTAGAGGGGTTAACAAGTATACTAGTATTGTGTGATCCAAATAAATTAAAATCATTTACTTCCTTAAAACAGTCATGCGCATCATGTTTCGCCTGTCTAACGGTATGCAAATTTGAATCACGATAAGAAAATAATTAATTAATAATATAAAAAATTACAATTACAAAATAATAATTAAATAATAAATGTTAATATAATGTCAAATTTCTACAAACATCAAAATTATTTTACAATAAAAACTTTCGTACTCATGTTTATTAAAGATATAGGGTTTTACTCACGTTTGTATTAATGTACTAAGTCAGAGGTGGGCTTTTTTAAAAGCACACGAAACATCTTTAACCCTGAAACCGCTATCTGGGTGAAAATGCAGGGTTGAGTCTATAAGCGATATATGTGATGCCTTGAAAGATTTTGCAAAAAAATAAAGCAGACTGTCAATTGGTTAGTGAATTCTACAGAAAAGTGAATAGTTATATATATTATAAGTTTTAAAACTATATATTTTTTAGCATTTCTAGTCAAGCTTCAAAATAAATATAGGTTCAATTCAAGTCAATTCCTCAAAGGACAAGGGTCTCGCAATTCTCGCAAAGATCTATCGCCCGAGGTCTCGCAATGCCCCTGTATAACACCTTACTTCCAGACACATTTGAATAGATAAACATTTTAATTGGATAATTGGAAAAGTCTGGTCGTGAGTTTTATTACTTTATTTTACTCAGGGATTAGACCTCGCTGAACGTCGAGGTAGTTAACGATGGACATTATTCTGCCCTATAATAAAGCTGTAGAATTTTTTGTTTGATTGCTTGTTTAAAAGCATTAATCTCTAGAGCTATCAGTCAGATTTGAATGGTTCTTTATGTATTGGATAGAGTATTAATTAAGGAAGGTTATAGGCTATGTAACATCACGCTACGATCCTTAGGAGCGGAGCTGTGGACATAAAAGCAGATAAAACTGGTGGGAACGGCTAGTATTGTTATTTTACTGGCCTGTTGGTCTAGTGGTTAGTGATTCTGACTACTGAGCCAGAAGTCGTGGGTTCGATTCCCACCCAGGACAAATAATTGTGATGAGCATGATAATTTGTTCTGTATTTAGAAATATATGAGTATGTTTATCAGCAGTCTGGTTACCATAGTACAACAGGCTTTGCCTAGTTTGGGATCAGACGGCCGTGTGTGGGATGTGTGAAGTTATTATTATTGTTATGAAACTAAAAATAAAAGTTGTGTTAATATTGCAGAAGTATTTATAGATATTTTATTTTTAGTGGAAGACAGAAATATAAATAAAAAATATTTTCATATTATTTTTATTTAATTTTTTTTTTATTATCAAACATTTATCAATTTAAAAAATTCCAATTAAAACACAGTTTTTCTCCGACTTCAAAAAATGATTAGGCCATTAAATCGTTGGATTTTTTAGATGTATGTTCCAGGATCGACGAATTTAAAAAAAAATGTCGTTTTGTTGGGAAGGGTATACCTTCTATTTGGTCCCATTGTCTTCGGGTCAGGTTCTGATGATGGGATCCTCGAGAAATCGAGGGAACTCTTCAATAGTCTGTTCTTTTTGTGAGGAGATATAAGTAAAGATTATTATTATTATTATATGTAAAGTGGAACTGATATTGAACACCACATTACCTATTAATTATATCTGTATAAAACCAATCTAACCCAATAACTCTAAGCATGGAAAATGAAAGGATTATGTATACGGGTTGTTTGAATTCACCATGAAGTCATGATTCATTCAATAATTCTTTCAAAAAAATAACTTCAAAAACCGACTTAAAAAAAAACTATTCATGGTTATATGGTTAGACTTATATGGTTTTCTCATGGATGCCATTGTCAGAACTGGACCAAACTGAAATACACGGGAAGCACCAGCTTTCAAATAAAAAAAGAGTCATCAAAATCGGTTCACCCAGTCGAAAGTGCTGAGGTAACAAACATAAAAAAGTGCAGTCGAATTGAGAACCTTCTCCTTTTTTGAAGTCGGTTAAAAAATTCGCATCAAAGTTGAGTATACTTTTTTCAAAAAATAATGATAATAACACAATGTTTATGTTACCTATTAAATAACTTATTCCCTATTACGTCATTCGTAATTGTTTTATTATTATATATAAAATGTTTAATAGTGAAAGTTTAATTATGACTATTAAATCAGCTCTAAAATTGTTTTTTTATAATAATTAACTAAAGTATAAAAGTAATACTATAATGATAAATGTTATGCAAAGCAATGTATAGTTTAGAACAATACGTTACATTGTCCTCACATTTAATTTGCGCATATAAGCAATGTAACCAATAAGTTGTAAAAAAAGATGTTGAAAAAGAGTGTCCTTGGAGTTTCTTGCCTATTCTTCTCCACAGGATCTACTTATTGGAACAGGCAATTAGCTTCACGACTGACTTAGTCTGACTGACTACTACTCCCGACAATTCAAAAATACCTATAATGGTTTAATTGAAATAAATGATTTTGATTTGATTGATTTGATTTGAATGTGCAACTACAGAAGTGACTTTGAGACAATTTTATATCTAGAAAATATTTGTAAGCGTAATATGTTTGTGAAAATATTTGTTAGTATAGTCAAAAAGTCGATTTATAACCTAGTCTTCTATAGTAAATTTATTTTGATGTTATCAAATAATTTGATAGAAATACACAAAATCTGCGACACAGAAATTGCTATTAGGCTTATTTAACTTACTTAAGCTTCCAACAACAAAATCTACAACCCTATGTATTTCTGACGCTATCTTACATTCAAGGTGACTACGAAATTACCCGGAGGAATAACACAGCTATTGAGTTATCTCTTTTATAGCCGGAACGGCGAGTTAAGCATTGTTGTGGTGCGCCCTCTCTAGAGAGGAGGGCTTCTGTGCCGTTATTATCAACATCCGTAAATTAAGACTTGGGAAGCAAAGAGCGCATTTAAAATTACTTGTGAAATACAAACAATAATATGGCGACCCAAAATACCAGTGGTATGTAATTTGTTTTTATTTTATACTACTACGTGAACAAAGCCTTCTAGAATTAAAACTTTCGTCAGTGTTATTTTTATTAGTTAAAGATATTCGTGTTGGACTAGTCTTAGACCCAACTATGGCTTTTGATCAAGGGGTGAAACAGCGTCAGTGTCAGGCCACACTATGGTAATGCCTTAGCTTTACCACAGTGTGGCTTAACTGACTTGGCCATAGCCAAGGTTGGCCTGATGGTATTTATTGATTATCGTCAGACCTGTCTGACGATAATCAATAAATACCTTTTTTTATTATTATATTCTATGTGTATAAGGCCTGCCTTATATACATATAATATAATATTTATTTTTTTATTTATTTATTTACACTTTATGCACATTTGGTACATAGGCGGACTATCAAGGGTTTGAAGGGTTTTCCCGAGGACGGTGTAGTCACTTTAGTATTAAGTTAATTTTCTATATTGTCTAGCAGCTCTGTGATTTTTTATTTTAGAACAATATTATGTTACTTTGTCCTCACATTAAATTGTGCTTATAAGCAATGTAACAAGTACCTTGTAAAAAAAACATGTTGAAAAGACTGATAGAGTTAGAGTTTCTTGCCTGTTCTTCTCCATAGGATCTACGTATTGGAATAGGCAACTAGCTTCCCGACCGACTTATAATGACTGACTCCTACTCCTGACAATTCAAAAATACCTACAACGGGTTTACTTGAAATAAAAAAAAAAGATTTTGGTGTCCAGAATATCTTATTCTGGAAACTCTTACACAGAAGAAATACAACACTTCAAGAAAATAGTGTAGAAATGAGCTGAATCCAGGGATTCAGCTCATTTATACACTACGGCTTCGGCTATTGGCTACGGCTTCCCGACTCAGGAGTCGGGAAGCCTGAGGAATCCAATCTTAACTAACTAAATACGAAGTGAGTTTGTTTGTTTGATTGCGACGCTTTCACGCCTTAACTACTCGCTACTCGACCGATCATCATCAAATTTCGCACACACGTTGCCATGGGCACAGAAAAGGACAAAGGATACATTTTATTCACTAGAAAAGTATTGTTCAGGAGCGAAAGAAAAAAATCATTAACGCGAACGAGTATATAATAATAGTGCATAGGTAAATATAAAATGTTTAATAAGCAATTCAGCAAAAAAGAAAGAACTCGGAGAACACTAATTCCTGGTAGAAATGCCTTGATCCCAGCTAGAAACCAAAACCCACATAATGAGGTATGTAAGTGATCTAAAGAGTGATGATCATTTCACCTTCCAAAAAAATTCGGGCAGTAAAAACACTACACTGTTCCTACACATGTAAAATATTAACATGAGCAGGAACAATGTACTGAACAAAGTAATAAAACATTTAACGGTAAACTTCCATTGTAAATTTACACTTTTTAATAGCAGTAAATCGCATGTGAACAATTTATAGGCCATTTTTGTTCGGAAAGTCGAATGGAACAAAATAGATGGTAGATATTCTCATTTAGGTACGAAGAGTATTACAGGTATAGAGTGTAAATTTTGATAATACGTAAACATGTGTTAGAATATTTTCGGCTAAAAACAATAAACAATGTTTTTTAAACATTGTTTTTTTTACGAGCGTTTAACAACTCACTGGTGCTCTGTGATGATTAATATGCTTGAGATGGTAGTTCTAACAATTTTTTTTTTCTACCGATTACCACCAGGATTACTTATCACATCACTCAGACTTAACAATCAGACTCGGTGACTCACTTCTATACTGTGCAATTTCAAAGAAAACGTTTTTATCTGTGTAGTACTGCAAAGGCTATGTGACCTTATCTTGGACTGCGGAGGAGTGGGCAACCCTTTTTGATTCATAAAAGCCCGCGCGAAACTAACATCTGTTTAAAATTACCGTACCACTGTACCGTTACCGGTAACGTGTAACTTTCTATCCATAACTTTGTTGTTCTGTGTAACTGAAATTGGGTCCATACCTATTTGCTTTATAGTGCCTCTATTACACGGAGCATAATAATTTTGAAACCTAAGAAATATTGATGTTATGCACTTAGTTATGGTAATGTATGGTTCAAAATAAATTTAACAATAAATGGTATTCGTGATAGCGGAGTCTGAATCCGACGTAACTTCTTGTAATCGCTATCCGTCTAAAGTTGAATTTTATTTTTTAATCTGGTAGACAAAATTAAATGTCGCTGAACCGATTTATTTATTTGGTGCTCTCACTGAAACTGAAAAATCTGCCGTGTACTGTCCTGCGGGTTAAGAACAAAATCCGTCTATAAGATTTTTCAACAACTGCAAATTGCTCAAAACCTCAGATGGCTTCGTAAGTTCGCCATCGCGTCATTTCCTGGACATTTCTTTACTTATTTTTTATTTGACATGACACAATGGCAATCTTACGAAGTGTCCTGTTTATGTTATTCTCTTATATTAATTTTTCCGTTTTAAATATTGTAGGGTCTAGAGAAGAATACTGGTATAAAGAGAGATGTAATGTGCGTTCAGAGAGGAGCGCTTTTACATCAAATGTTTCTATACTAGTAGAAAAAAAGCAGAAACTTTAACACTTCGGATGTCCTCATCGTTACATTGATCTAACATTTGAAGCTATTAGTTAGGGTTACAATTCTAACTAATGAGTCATAATCTTAAGTGTTGTTTGATTTATTTTCTTTAAATGAAATTGGTTAGCACACTATATTTAAAGTTAATCGTTCTGCCCTAAAGCATCGTCCGTGTTGAGCTTGGTTCCCATGATGGCACTGTCTAGGTCATAAATTTAGTAAACTTTAGTATACTAACTTTATGGTCTAGGTATAAAATGTGAATTTGTAGGCCACACTGTGTCAATGTTTGAATAACTAAAACAATACGAAATTTCAGACTTTAATCCTAGATAGATTAAAGTCTGGCAATTCCATCTTTATTTATACACGTAGATAGATAAAGGAGGACAGTAGTAGCGAATTAAGTAAAATCAAGGAAAAGATACAATAAAACTGACACAAGACAGTTTTTTTTTTCATGTGAGAATTCTATTCTGAAATACTTTGTCGTATTCTAAAATGGATGGCCTATGGTAGCAGCGTTCAGAATTTAACTCAAGACAATACCCAGATTATCATTGTAACATGATTAAAACCTCTTTGTAGTACGCTTCTACGAGTTATTTTATAAATTACATCCCCTTTTTAATTTTGGCTGAATTCGGCTTTATTCGGTTTCCATGGTTATTACGACAGTGGAAAAATAGGGTTGAATGTTTGGACACAAGTCCGTAAAATTCATTGAATAAAAATGCATTGTTGACATGGCTCCATTAAAAATTAAATTGAAAGTATACACGGTAGCTTCTGTTTATGAATATTCAATAAGCAATTATAAACGTGGTGAGAATTAAAAGATTCATAGACACAAACTTAGCGGATGGTCAATCGGTAATGTGTTTATTTATTTTCATTCAATCTCTTTGTGAATGATGGTAGTCGGTACAAATTATATTCTTTCCAAATCGAGATTCAACCACGTTTTTTGGACGCCTTGTTTGTAGACATGATCTGGTAGTATTGTATCTGGTCAACGTGTCATCCTAACCGGACAAGTGCGAGTCTAACTCGCTCACCGAGGGATTCGTAAACAACCAAACTTGTATGTACAAGATACTTCGTCGTTTTTTTTTACAGCTGTAAGGGACTCTTTGATGTAATTATTGAGTGAGTAAATGATGTAAATTTCAACTTGATACCTCCACGCGTTCCTGAGCATAAAGGTCTTGACAGACAGACGGAACATTAGACGTATTATTTCGTTCATACATCCACATTTAACAGTCACTTTACAGGAAGACTACTAGCACTATACAGATATGAAAGGTATGTAGCCAAAAAACAAAATTGGATGACACACAACAAAAGTACCCACTTATATAATATTGTAACTGTTCATATTTGCATATGAATATTGTATATTTGGGAACATGTCATATTAATATTTTATTTCGTGTAACAGTTGTTGCAGTACCTGAAGTATTTAAATGTATTAATTTAGCTTAATCATTAAATAGTATATAATAGCTAACCCATCAGACGTCGTTCTATCGAGTTTTGATAAGTTCCTCCTAAATTTTATTATTTTTCGGGGAACCCTTTCCATTTTTCTTTGTCTTAATTCGTACTATTTCAGTTTTAGAACTTTTACCCAAATTTATAACAATCCATCCAATCCTTTTCAATTAAACGCTTTTACCAAAACAGCATTTCATTTTATTATTTAGTTAAAAAAAAATATATTTGTAAGATATGGTTTTTTGTGCCATTAACTAATATTCGATTCGAAATGTATAAATAATTTGTGTCATTTCTAACTTTTCAAATACATTTACATTCCGTACTTATTTGCAAATTGCGAAAAGATTACAGTAATATCTTACTTTGAAAACAGTTTCAGGGAACATGTTGGTTACACTTGATTCTTCCGAGTTTCTGACCTCCAAAGTAGCTTACCATACAAAGTTTTATTTCTCCGATATATTCCTAACTTTTCATTTCATCACGGACGTATTTATTCTACTCTTCTTTCGCTATACGTGCTTTTCTATTTATTTTCAATGGATTCATTCATTGTCCTCTCTTATATCTAAACATTTATGCCGTGTGGTTACTACTATTAATACTTGAAAGGGCTCGGACTTCCCAGCAATAGTCAGTTGGAGTTACAGGTATGCGACACTGACCTTTTTTTATGGGATAGGGAGCAAACGAGCAGACGGGTCACCTGATGGTAAGAGACTACCGCCGCCCATGGGCACCTGCAACTCAAGAAACATAAGTGCGTTGCCGGCCTTTAAGGTGGGAGTAGGGAAAAAGGGAGAGTGTGGGTAGGGGAAAAAGAGGGGAAGAAGGGGAAAGGAAAGGGTTAGGGCCTCCGGTAACCTCACTCACTCGGCGAAATACAATGCAAGCATTGTTTTGATGCCAGTTTTCTGTGAGAGCGTGGTATCGCTCCGGTCAATCCGGCCCATACGTGCCGAAGCATGACTCTCCCACAGTTACTTACTTCTCGAGTTTTGCTTACACTCTCCAAACCATCTATATAAGCAATATCCCTTTCCTTGCATTGCCTTCCCTTCTTAACTACTTTTCTTTTAATATACTCTCATATTTTCACTCTTTAATTCCCAAATCTCATATCTCTATCATATTTCACTCTTTAGTTCCTGGTTGACGACAATAGGCGCCTATTTCGTGCCCCTATTACGTAAATGCGACCAAAATATGGGTGCTTAATTCACCTCTGCCTGCTCCTTATATGTGAGTATATGTAAATAGTATTAATACTAGATACATGTTGCATCTGGCAAATTATGAATGATGTAAATCATCGTTAGGACTTAACTTCCTTTGATTGCTTACTATAATTTACAAGATCTGTTGAGAAGATCGGCTATATTTTTCACCATAGTAAGGCGAATGAAGTTGTTAGCTAAAGATAGATAGAAGCTATAAACCTATCGTAACAAGTTAAGTCTGTTATAATTCTAGTTTTAGTTATTTTATATGTTTCTGCTATTCATTTTATTATCATGGTTCTCAAGATGACATAAGTATAACATATTATAGGCGACTTGTTGCTTTATCCAATGCTTACATTTGTGTAAATAGGGGTATATGTTCTGTGTTTTTTCTTCGTGAATAATATTGTTTTGAAATTTGGAGTATTTCGAAGTAGTTTTTTTTATTCTCTCTGTACTCTTCATCATCTGATCTCCTCTTTTAGTCTAAACTTTAGTGACATTGCTCTTCTATTGTATTATCTCTCTTCTATTAGCCTTTTATCAGTTCTGTTATGGAGTTCATCTCCTTATGTTGTAAAAAATTAAAAGATATTTTCTATTTTAACATTAATTAAGTGCGATGTATTTTATTTTACCCCTCTCTATGCGTATTGTATTCTTATGCCTATAACATATTGATGATAACTTCAGCTGACTTCGATTCTGGAGAACAAACTCTTGTAATATACATATTTCAATTTAATGGCTATTACTTATAATGTCTCTGAAGTATCTTTAATTTTTTTTTGTTATCCTAAATATTATCAAACTACTGAAATTAATTTGACTTTCGAGTTATAATTTTTTTTTGTTTTATGTAGAATCTCTGTAAATTTTTTACGGTGTAGTGCTTTTACGATTTGCATTAAAATCTTTGCATCAAGTGCCGTTTTCTTGGCCTGACTTTCATAATAAGTAGGGATATTATTATTCTGTAACATTGTAGTAAAAGTTTCTTCTAGAATTTTAACACTTTCATTAATATGCTGCCCGTGGAATCTCTTCAACGAAACGGTGTCTGTATATTTAATGATTTTATAATGGGTGATTTTGATTATTCCAAAAGTTGAAACACTGTAGAGCATATATACTTACACCAACTTTTTTAATTAAACTGTTGATTAATAAATAAAAATTAATTAAGGACATATGGCTTTACTCACGTGCGCCTGCAACCGACGCCTCACACTATGAAAAGGGGCCTCCGTCGGGTCCAAAACTAGTCGGGCATCCTCATCCATGGTACTTTTTATTGCTAACAAGATTCTATTTACTGTTAAAGAATTCAAGAGTAAAAGACTTTAGATTTGCAATGGTTATTTGTCATGAAGGTATATTGAGTGGGTGATACTTTATTAGTTATAATAAATAATCGAAATATTATCAAATGTTTTTTTATAATTAATGAAGAACTAATCAATTACGATATAATGAGTACCCACGACAATGAAAAATTTTAATAATAGATAATATTATGTGAGTATATGGTCAATGTTTAATCTGTTTTCTAAATAATTTTGTATGTTTACAAAATAATGTTGTTTTCAAATAAATGCGGTGCGGTAGTAGCGTAATGGCTAAGGCGTCGGACTTGCGACGAAGTGGTTGTGTTGGCACTACCGACGTGAAACCACTCCTAACACAAGCATTTACCTTAGCTGTAGGGGTTAATAAAAATATTAGTAATGTATGTGTGAAATAATTAAATTTCAATAAAATAACAATCGTCACTACTTAAGAAATTATTTAAATTTCTTATGAAATTTGTTTTATCCAGAATTGTTGGAATAAATTTAAATGAATTTTTCCTTTCATTATTATAATTAATTTAAATTCAACTCCATTTTTTATCATACATTCCAAAATGTTTACATAGATGTTAAAAAAAAAACATAAAAACAAGATAGTCTCAATTTTGCAACCTTACTGATATTGAATTACTAACATTTATTTTAATATATACTAATTTGACTATGTTAAAAATAAGTTAAGTATAATATTAAGTTAAGGATAATAATATCATATTATTTTCTTTGAAAAATTTGTATTTATAATATTTTATATTAGACAAGGGAATATATAATAATTTAATAGTAAATCACAATTTTTCACACAGTTAATTTCAAAGGCCATTGTAGTTACAAAACTGTTTCGTTGATTAATATTGTGTCGATTAAATCCTTTTTACAAAGTAATCTTTGCGAGCATTTGGGTTTCAGTAATTAAGTCACACAGTTCATTTTATTTATAATAAACGATATTGCGTGAACAAATTAACGCGCCCTATATCAAACGGTCTCTAAACATACCCCGCGTCAGCCTTCGTCAAATTAATATCATTATCATTATTAATATAATGAACAAACTGTGATTAAAAAAATACTTTACTGCTTTTTTTCCACCAATGCAAATACACAAAATTGAAAAAAAAGTTTTTAACAGTTTTTTTTTCAATTTTATATATTTGCATTTTTCTGAGTTGTTCTATGTATAATAAATATGTGCAAAAAAGTAGGTATTTCATTATGTTTATCGGTGTTCAAAAGCTTTGCTCCATTTAGGTTTAGATAGGGCTATGTGATAAATAATAATATGTTCCAAAATATTATAATCTAATTTTATTATTACCTAAAGGTATTAAAATGGTAATAATTTGGCAATTAATATTTTATTACGCAGATGTTAAAATTGAACCAAATTAGGCTCATAATTTTCAAGGGCTATTTATCATTAAAATTAAGATGAGAACCACCTTAAAATATCAAACCACCCTTCATTCAACAATCGACTCATTATCTTCTAAAAAGTACTATTAGAACATACAAATAAAACAAAACAATGATCACTTACCTTTATCACACATCACATTAAAAACACAATCAACATCATCACATGAATAGAATAAAACACGTCACTACGAATGTTTACGATTGATACGCGGCGTACCGGCTCGGTACGGGATACGGGGGTGATACGCGGCGACGATACGATAACTGAATCGCCATACAACACGCGGCGGGCCCAAGTTTTGGCGCATGCGTATCATAAGAAACGTCAGGTGTTTTATAACTATTTCGTTCCTTGAAAGTCCTTTAGTTGGTGCACTGAAGATGTTTTGACGCCGGGGTTCCAATTTTATTCACAGGTTGTATTATGTATGGGTTTTACAGGAATCGCTTCATTTGTTATGAGGGAGATGTAGATTTCGTATTGTAATGCAGTTTGTATGGGGTTGTTTGAATGGAATTTGTATTGTAGGCATGTTGTTTTAGGACTACAGTCGTGGCCAACAAGTTGTTGTTGAATAACAGGGGGTAACATTATTGAAAAACATGTTTTTTTACAATATGCCTATTTCAAAAACATGTTAATTTTTTTTATGTTTTGTGGTATTACTAAAATTGTTGTTAACCCTTCTAACAAAGTAATACGTTTTAAAGATCAATCATTGTGTTCAGAGAGGTTTATTTCTTTAGCAACAATACTAAACAAATAAAACTTAGGCGTTAGAAACCGCAACGTAAGTGTTGATCTATAACTTTTAATTATAATAATTATTTATTAAATCAACGATTTCGAAAAATTTATGATCAATTTTATACAATAAAGATATTGAATTTGAATTTGAATTCAACCTGTCAATCGCTAGTCTGACATACTTAAATTTTGATCAATGTTGATGAAAAGGCTACGCTATAATGGCTAGAGAACCAAGCTCAACAGATTGTTTCCGAAAACTTCAAAGTGGTTCGCTACGGGCCAAATTTATCCGATTGTTGTCCGATTTGAAGATGTAGTTGGATAACGCAGGCATAACGATATGTATGAAAAATCAGAGGGTAGTGGTTTGACTGCCTACTATGACTTCACTTGTAATATCTAGCTTTGCGATTTTTTTTTTTCAAATTATACTTACTAAGTACGATCATTCATCGTAATTTTTCCCACGACTTCGTGAAAGGGCAGTCATTCTTTGAAAAAATTGAGAGGAAACGTTGACTTCAATTTACTTTTTACTACGGATCTGAATGTATATAATGAATATATGTAATATCGATTATCTTGACATAAACCTATAATATCATAACTTTATTTAACTATCTTACTAATAAAGTACGACGCAAGCTACTAAAACAATTTGGTTAATTGTTTAATATCTACCACTAAACACGATAGGCTCATTTAGCTGGCTATTATAATTATCATACTTGGCCCTTATTAATAATTGCTCTAGCCTAGACTGAAATAGTCTGGTAAATTATATTGTAACGCTGGAGTTACGCTCTAATGAGTCGCTGAGAAATTGGAATGCTGCTGTTGTAAAAATGGTTTACAATGTTTTTGAAAACATTTGCATGTTTCGTAATTTATATGTTTTAGCATATAAATTGTTTTAGTGTCAGGGTTGCATGCTTCACAATTGTATTCTTAATTTTTAAAATTAGAAATTAAAAAGAACTTGACCAGCCAATCATTTCTTAACTGCTGAGCCTTCGATAGCTGTCAACATAATTATATAAGGTGACTGACTGACTGACTGACTCTCTCCCTCTCTCCTTTTCTCCCACTGTCCCACTCTCCCACTCTCCCACTCTCCCTCTCACCCTTCCTCCCACTCACGCTCCCTCCCTCTCTCCCTCCCTCCCCCGCTCCCTCTCCATGTATCTCTGACGCTGTACATGTAAATATAAGAAACTTGTTTTTAAAATATATTTTTTTAAATATCACTCGGGCACTTTTTTCATACATTTTCCATCAGGGTCACGTGTCCTTACGCGAGTTTAACATTTTTTACCCATCTCAACCAATCTTTGGAACAAATTGGCGCCTGCAGTATTTCCGGACCGATACGACCTTCAAACCTACAAGAAAAGAATGTACTCCTATCTCAAAGACCGGCAACGCACTTGTGACTCTTGAGTTGCAGGTGTCCATGAGCGACGGTAGTCACTTACCATCAGGTGACCCGTCTGCTCGTTTGCCCCCTATAACATAATTAAAAAAACTCAAAAAGTGCTCAACGCCGCTAAAGAAGGTTTCACTTCAAAAAATAAATATCATGTCAATAGACAGATGTCAACTTTGACAGTTGTCACTCGCTCTCTTCCCGCTCCAACTGATAGGAACCACTTCTTTGTCTGTAAGATATTATTAATCCTACTACTAATATTATAATGTATGGATGTTTGTTACTCTTCACGCAGAAACTGCTGACCCGATTACAATGAAACTTGATATGTAGATAGCTGGAGACCTGAATTAACACATAGGCTATGTCTTATCAGGACATTCAATCGGGATCGGGACTTAAGGGGGTGTAAAAATCTACAAGAATTTCCCTAAATAATACTTTTATTTACTTCAAGTGTAAAACAGTAGTGGTATAATAGATATTTTTTATCATACATTCTCTGAAAGCCAGGTTACCATAAAAATAGCTTGCGCATCGGACTTTTTGTGGGGTTGGTGTTCCTAATTTTGTGGCACCATGGCAATTTGTCCTGGGTTGACGGGTCTTTCTCTGATAAGAGTTTCGTCATAATGGTCCACGACAGAGGTCGCCGGCTACTTCTTATGTGTTCAGGCAATTGTAATCCTTTTATTACAACATCACACTCGTATACATTATTTATTAGATATAAAAGTTAAAAATAAAATACATACCATATTTTATTATCTACACAGTTTCAACGGAGTTAGTTGTTGTATGATACGTTCATAATTTTGATGGGACGGTGTATTAGTTTCTTTTGTGAAGTTCTCCATTATACGAAAGAATGTTATTTGCCGAAGTTATTGTTGTCGCGGAAAAGTTTTTAGATAATAATAGATTATATTGTGAGGAAAATTGTTAGGAAATAGAGTTTATATTCAGAGGTATTGTACAGTGTTGTGGCAAATTTAAGGTGAATAGGTCATACGACAAATTGAAAAAAGTTACTGCAGAGTTCAGATCTTTACATGCTCTGTTGCGTCTATTGAAATAAATGAGCGATTAGATTAGTAAGCACACCGTGGCGATAACCACATATAGCGATAAACATACTTCAATGTAATCTAACGAAGACTAATCCTGTATCGCGCTACGAAAGTTCTTGCGCCGATTCACGGTCCGCAAGGCATGATCACGTTACCTAGTCGGATGATCCTCCCTTTGTGCTAGAGGAACATAACACTCGTTCCTCCACAATACAAATCTGAAAAAAAAAACATATTCATATAGTTTCAACAACATCGTACAAAGTCTTCATTCATATAGCTTAAAAAGTAATTCTAATGAATATTAAAAAATGCTTGATACTGTAAGATTTGTAATATAATTATAAGCTTCTAAGACCGGGATAGTTGGCGCTCCTTGGGGGAGGCCTTCGTCCAGCAGTGGACGATAATCTGATTATGATGAATAAGAAGAATAAGAATACTTTATTTGCTTGAAACATGGTACAACAAGATGTTACAATAATAATGATGGCACAACATGTCTCACCGTACAATTGGTATGCAACATAGGAGAACGGAAATATTGAACTGTTAGTAGGAAAACTATCTTTACCACGTGCATTGAGTTGTGCGGAATGATTCCTTTTTTATGAATATTTTAAATGAGGATGACAAAGCATTAGGTTTAAGTATCACTTCAGTCCACTCATTGACGTAGCAAATGATGGTCTGCAGTAGTTTATTACGTAGTCAAAACCCTAGCCTCAATATTTGTTGTAATGTTATAAAAAAAATTAAAAATTGGGAGCGATAAAAGCTGATTTGTAACCTAAAATGAATGACATGGTTATATTTATTCTATTACAGGTAATAAGCGATGTAAATTCAAAAGGCGGTAGTGTAATGGCCAAGGCGTCGCACTCTCGATCAAGTGGTTGCGGGTTCGAACTCCACCCAGTGCACTACCGACATGAACCCACTCCTAATAACAAGAATACTATTAGTGGTGTAGCTTTGTGTTAATAACGGTAACTTCCTATAACTAGGTACATATCCCACTATCCCACTAATATTATAAATGTGAAAGCTTGAATGGATGGATGGATGGATGGTTGGATGGATCGATGGATGTTTGTTACTCTTTCACGCAAAAACCACTGAACCGATTGCGATGAAACTTGGTATGTAGATAACTGGAGACCTGGATCAACGCATAGGCTACTTTTTATCCCAATATTCCCACGGAATCGGGACTTACGCGGGTGAAACCGCGGGGCGCTGCTAGTATTTATATAAAATAATATTGACCTATACACCCTGTATTTATAAAAGACTGATTTTAAGCCTGTTTGGTAATCACATGATTACAATGCTTCAAAAATCGTATTGAATATATATCCTGAAAAAATACATTTACATAACGAACTGTAAAACATAATTGTCTCACACAATTTAACTTTGTGACTTCTGATAACAAATAATTCTAATTCTGATATCAAACTGGAGCCCCAAGCTCAGTAGTGAGGCTTACAAAACATGATTTATTAGGCACTCTTCAGGTTCTACAGACGAAAACAGACCCTAACATGTTTACTACATTTTCGAAAAATGGGGTCAAACGGATAAAGTTAAATTAAATTTTAATTTTAATATTATGTGCTAGGTTTTAAGAACATAAGGTTCGGCTATGTTTAAATACGTAGCTAATATATTTCAGGGACAGTAATAACAGCGGTTGTTTGTGTTGACCTCGGTGTTTCCAATTTTATGAAACCAACTAGCCGTCCCCGCAGTTTCACCTGCGTTTATGGTCACTGCTCCGCACCTATTGGTCGTAGCGTAATGTTATAATATATAGCCTATAGCCTTCTTCGATAAATGAGCTATCCAATACTAAAATAATTTTTCAATTCGAATCAGTAGTCAACAACAAACAAACAAACTCTTCAGCTTTATAATATTATGATAATAAAATAATAAAATATAAGTCATAGATTATATGTGAAATATTGTTTTTTCAAAATAATAAATGAAGGGCCTTTAAATACTAGATGAAATATACAACATGTTACAAAAAGTGTGGTCATATTTTAGGGTTATATGGTAAATAGGCCCTATAATATGACCACACTAACAGTTTCAGCAAAAGTTTGGATTTTTTTAATAAAATCACTATTTTGGCAATATGAACTTGATAATTGAAAATATGAACTTGATAATTGACAAAATTCGTATCGACAAGACTGTTACGAACAAAAGTAAAGGTAAAAAATATTAAGAATGAAAAAGTCCAATAAAAAAATTAAAATATAAACAAAATCATGACATGTTATTATTCAGACAAACTCCATTATTTATAACAATCTTACTTACGACCAAACTTTTCTGTAATATTTTGTCTAATCAGGCACATTAGAAGCTGTCTACATTTCATTTCATTATTTTTTACAATGCTATTTGTCATTCCCCGTTTTGTATAGTTGGTTCAAAATAAATGTAAAAAGAATTCAACTACAGATATAGATTTCCGTCCATTTCACTATGACAATGATCTCAAGGCTGCGACTTCAATTTCCGGTACACAAACAATATCTCGCATAATTCTCTTGTCTTAAATTAAGATGATGACACACAATCGAATTCCGATACTTGCCGAAGAATAAATTATATTCCGGATATGACACCGGCAGCTTATACGAGTTGTAAAGGTTTACATCAGTATAAAGTACATGCATTGGCTAAAGGCTGATATTTATAACCAGTGGTCGACGTAGGTAGTGCTATTTAGGATGAATGACCTCAAATGTTATGTTAACATAAATATACCCCGAGATTCCTGCATTTTAAAATTATCGAGTTCATTTGGTTACTTCCCTCTGAACTTGCTTCTAGGAAATTTGTTTTTTTAATTATATGTACAGTACCCTTATACTGAAGTGATTTTAATGCTCATCTTTGTGAACTGTTTTAGAGTGTACACCGTGTACGTAAATTAATATAATAAAAAGAGTATTGAGGATTTTAGGGGTTAGCGATATATATATAGCCAATAAATCAAAATATTAATCAGTATTTATTTAACGAAAAGTACAATTTGTTACAATTAGTTCAAACACAAATTAAATAAAAGTAATTAGTATATTTTACAAAATATAATAAAAAAGCTACAAAATATATTGCCTCTACTACGTTATTTTATGAAAACATAATTACTATTTAAGTAGATAAATTTATTCTATCTCTTTTTCAGAATCACATATTTCCTCATGCAGTTTTTATTTAAAAAATTGAAAGATTTCATTATTTTAAATGCAAGAGTAGAACTCCCGCTTTGATGTATTTTTTAGTTTTTTTGTTAAAGTTATAAAATGATTCTATTTTATTTACATATTATTAAGTTTGTTTGAAACGAATAAATAATACTATGATAGACACAAAGTGGAGAATTGAGGAGTGCGAACTGAACTCAGTATACACATATTTACCTAATAAGTACAATGTATAAATAAACAATAGCACAAAATAGCCAAAGCGCGCCGCTTTTTTTAGATAATGGAAAAAAAGCAATGGGTACGTTTTGAGTACCTATCCCTGGCGACTATGTATTTAAAAATGATAATAAAGGGTGTCGGCATGTTTGACCCTTTTATATTAAGGTTTTTAATTCCTCTCCGACTATGTTTACGAACGAAAAACATAAGTGTAATTTTCTACAATTACAATTGATAAATTTTTAGTTGTTATGGTAACAATTAACAATTAATCAATTGTTAATCTTTAATTGTCTTTACAATTAAAACTTGCCCAACACTGGTACTATCTAACGCAATAAGATTTTTAGCTTTTTAATCTGAATATTTAAAAATCCCATATGATGTGTGATGTTCGTTCACGCTAATCTCTGAAACTACACAGATTCAATGAAATTTTGTAAATGTCTATTGCTTAGGTACCCCAACTAGAGAGCTAACTTTTTACCTCGGTTAGAGATGGTTTTTTTTGCAAAATACAATGCCAGCGGAGCTGCGAGAATAAGCTAGTATTAGTTTAGATTTACACGATTTTGATCCGTTTTAAACAATATTTAGTATAAGAAATGTTAAAATCGCGAAACATTAAAAACGGTGTTTGTATACGAGTAGTAATGAGTCGTAACGCTATTCGGTTAGTTTTTATGAAACTGGTATTCTATTAATAAAAACTAGGAAAGTAGACACTTTTAGGGTGCGGATTTCTGAATTATATATCGGTAATATTTGATCGAAGTTGAATCTTTGGAATCCCGGGATTTTGAGATGAAAGGGTATGTCCACGTTATGCCACGATGGACGAATCCCACCAAATGGCACTACCTACGCCGACCACTGTTTATAACAAATCTTTTAGAATGCTATCTATACTAGCATAAAAATAAAAATAAAAATATCTTGGATAAATACTAAGAAAACAACATCGTATTTTAATAATATTCTAGGCCAAAACTAAGCATGGCTTGTACTATGTGTTCTAAAACACGATTGAATACACTTAGATGTATATATATTTCGATGTAAATAGTTACATATACATAGGCATACTCACCCAAACCAATTGAAATATAAATCGTTGGGAATCGAACCCTCTAATACTAACATTGCAGTAAAATTCTCTATCGCTTGTTTTTTTATATAGCTTGTTTGAAGTTGAGTAGTGTTTTATCTCGTGAGAGAGATCATGCGTTGTAGTTACATAAATAAACGTAAATATTTTCTATACATATACTGTGTACAGTGGGTTCTTACCGTCAATACTGGTGTGAAAGAGTCACAGCCTTGAAAGTGTAGGAGAGATTAGTTCCATAAAAAAGTGATGCTGTTTGATTACGTCAAATAGATTAACTCCGCAATCGGATGTTCAAAAAAACAATCGAAAAATTAAAATAAAACAGTTTGATAAGCAAAGAGTAAATATAAACATGCAACCTCATATAAAAGATGAGGTAGAAAAGTAAATGTTATCATTCTAATCAAGTCAGTAACGGGACCTGATGGTACCGAACCGGATCGGAAATCGAATGTCTGCAATCGGCTTTATTTCGTTTATATACTACTACTATAATTTACTGAGATCTCTGATGGAGTGTAAAGCTATCTTGTTATTTTGTTTGTTATAAGTTTTACAGTTCATTGGTCGAGAAGCTATGAGAGTGAATTGGTATTGTTAAGTGGATCAAGTGGTTTTCGTTACAAGTTTTATATTTGTTTGAATATCAAACGAGTAAACAATGGCGGAGATGGATGGATATTGTGTTAAAGACTAAATTTGGTGGCGAAAAAATATTATTCAAAAAGTTTACATTATTATCAAATTGTAAATAATGATAGAAATAGAAGAAGAAGATAATAAAATATTTCAAGAGCCTAGCGTAAATCATATTACTGCTTGAATTTCAACCACCTGACTTGTCCAGCACCTCAGAATTTCGCTGTAGGACATAGTGCTGTAACCGGGTTCTTCCGCAGAGTAGTCATTCTTTCTACATGGGAGTCAGTTACGTGGTAGGGAACGCATAAGCAATAGTAGCGGGTGCAAGTTTATTAAAAGAATACACTTACTTGTATTACTTACAGAGGCCCGACGGAGACCCCTGAACAAGGAATGAAGTGATCGGTTGCCCCCTTCATGGAGGGCCTTTGTCGGGCCCTAAACAGTCACATGATTACAACCATTTATCTTTAACTAGCAACCCGCCCCGACTCCGTGCGGGTAGCAGAACATCTTCAACAATCATCAATTTACTCAAAATATTAACAAATTATTTCTATTAGTCTATTAGTGAAAACCGCATGAAAATCAGTAGTTTTTCAGTTTATCGCGAACAGACAGACGCGACGGGGGACTTTGTTTTATAACTAGCAACCTGCCCCGGCTTCGCACGGGTATCAAAGCATATATTGATTTTTTCCGCCTTCTTCAATAATCATCGTCATATTTCAGACGTTTTACACAAAACCTTAATGAAATATATACCTAAACCTTCGTGAAAATAATATGAAAATCCATGCAGTAGTTATTGAGTTTATAATATTTTTTTAAAATATGTAGTGATAGCTACGAAAACACACGGCAGTTATTATTCTAATAAATGGAGCTCTGACAGTCCTAACTGACAGCAGAAACAGTATTCTGATCAAGTTCGTTGTTAATTTAAAATTAACATAATTAGCCTTATACTAAAGATAGCTACACAAAATAGCTTGGTTCAAACCACTATTTTTCATTGTTTTGGTTTGAACGTTGAACTTTTAGTATTCCACGCTTTGTAATAAGGCGGAAATAGTAACATAAATTTGCTCCATACAATTGTATTTAGCTCACGTTTTTACTCAAAGCCACTTCAGCTTATTGAGCTAAAATAGCTTGTAGAAAGCTATAGCCTTGCCAATAATAGCTGGTTCAGCAAAATTGCATCTTTTTATTCATGAGAACTGTCTGTCGCATTTCAAGACACTACGTATGATGATATTATTGGGTTGAAACTTTAGAATTGTGTTTATATCTGAAATTGTTGATTTGAAAGATACTTTCAGACAACGGCATAAGACTTATAATAGAAGCTTTACATTGTTGACAGCAGTCATTCGCAACTAAAGAGATTGAACTTAGTGTTAAAAGCAAATGATATTTCATTAAAAACATATATTACTCAAAAGAAGAAGCCTTTAAAAAGAAAACCTCTACGACTACGACGTTATCCCCACATACTGAGCGATTGTTTGTTTCACATTAGTAGGAAACTGCGTGGATAACTTTTGCATTTCCAACGATTCGCCTTACGCCTTAGCCATGACGCTACTTTGCTTTAAGATAGTGCCCTTGATTAAAAGAGGTCACTAAAGCCTGTGAATATTTTGCGAGCATGCCAACTCGCGATCATCCGTCTACCACTGCTGCGCGTGGCCAATAATAATCCCTTCCCATAAAGTTCTGCTGACCCTAATTCCTATGCAAAAACGGCCATCCATTGGCGTCTTTCCCCACAATACCTAACCAGTATTCTCTATCATTCTTAAGCCCTTCATAAAAGTTTACCTGTTTAAGATGTTCCTGACCTGAGACTTTATCACAAACACAACACCATCTTAGTAGTTCTGCTATCTGTCTTCTTTTTTGCCACCCTGTGTAATGAAAGAAACATTTAAATTTTATTGAACAAGAATATCCATTTTGCCCTTTCAATCAGTTAAGGCTGACCTTTAACTAATAATAGTGTTAGTCTTTTAAAACTCAACTGTAAGAGTTAATTGACATTAAGCTTTAAAATCAAGGGGCCCCAATAGGTCCAAGCTCTTAAAATGATCCCATTTTTTAAGGTAATAACGTGAACTTAAACACTGTTCGACAGTTCCTCCATGAATATTCAAGAGGACTTGACTGCGCTCCAGGCAGTCAAGAAAGCGCATCACTTTTCCAATCGTTAAATAATTTTTCTTTTCATAGTAAAGAGTAAGTTAAGCAAAGCTCATTATTTCTGTGACAAATTGACATGACGTAATACTACATAATATTGTGTGCTTTAGTTTAGTTCTTTTTTGTTTTTGTTCGGGATCTTCGGACAAATCTGGACATTCCATTAACATCCAATACTAATAATTACTTTGAGTTTTATTCATGTCAGTCTTCTCTCAAGAAATATTAGCTTTATCAGTGAGTTTCAAAATCCGGTTTCTGTGATAAAACTGAGGACCAACCACCTATAAGACAAATGATGATTACATATTAGTATGGAAAGATTTGAAAGACACTAATTGAGAAAATTACCTGACATCAATATATTTACTGGCTTATAATGAACTGGAGGACCTCACAGTTAGTCAATGCTTTTAATACTTACTTAGTAATGGAAGAATAAAGTATTTCTAGTCTCAATTTCGTTAAGATATCTTAAGTAGGCTTATCTAACTTTTAACGTACTTTCAAGGTATTTGGAAAGACTTCTAAAGAGCATTATCTTAACAAGTCTCAACTTACGTAATATTATTTATCAGTACTAAAACAAGCATGCCACTAAATTTACATATCTAGTCAGTCTAGCTTGGGTCTAATAATCTGCAAGTACAGCTTACGGTTATCTAATACACTTTAATGCATGCAAATAATGAAACCGAAAAAATTAGATTAGAAACCAAAAAACATTTATTTATCTGTGCATTGTAGATCTTCCAAAAATTGTGGCAAAGTTTACGCGTCAATACTGGTTTAGAAGAAAAATTTTATAAAACGAGTAATTTCTTTTTAAATAATCTATTTACTTTTCGTCAGGCGCTCAAAGTTAAACTTAGAAAAGATTTTAAAGATTTTTCATAAAAAAAAACTAGTAGAAATATCAAACATTCACATTACGATAGCTACATTTTTAGTCCTGTGTCATATTAAGACTAACCTACTACCATCTACTGGGCATGTTTCAAGACAAGATGATTTTATTGTATTGAGTTATAAATAACGGGGAACGATAATTTACCTAACCCCAGAATCGAACTCAGTGCGACAAGAGACAATGTTTTTTGCTTTCTTGATTTTTTGAGTTCTGTTTAAAGTTTGTTCTACTAAGTTACATTTGATTTTAACTACGAAATAAATTATGGTATATTACATCAATACATCCGAGGAATCATTTTATAAAGGTAACTAATTAAACTCTCTATCGTTAAGTAAACTGAGTTAAAATCACCTATCAAAATTTAAGTAGAGCGAATTCAAACGTCGTCGTAAATGCGCCCGTCATAAAACAAGTATAACTTCAGCATTGCCATGTATCAAGTCAAATAATACGATTGAACATAAGTGCCCATTTTTACTAGTATCTTCTCCAAACAGAGAATTTCAATAAACTGTTCCTGACTTGTAAGTAAAGTAAAATAATATTAAAATGATAATCGAACGATTTCTGTCTTCAGAATTACTGAAGTGAATGAAGACTTACTGAATTGACTCGGTTGTTGGTGAAATGCCACTTACAAGAGTGCTACGTACAAAGCAGAAGCGGCGGTAGCGTAATGGGTAAGGCGTCGGACTTGCGATCGAGTGGTTGCGGGTTCGAACCCCACCCAGTGCACTACCGACGTGAACTCACTCCTAACACTAGCATTTAACTTAGCTAGAGGGGTTAACAAGAATACTAGTAATGTGTGACCCACGCTACTAGTAGTGTTTAAAAAAAAAATACTTAAAAACCAGGTGTTCTTAAGGATTATATGTACCAATATTCAGATTTCAATCAGTTGATTTTAACAAAAGTTACGCAACAACCTACTTCAATACTTCCCACTTTTTGTGCAGCGGACAATATTACCGCTAGTCTTATAGTGACTACTCTACACCAGGATTCATATATTTTTCGAATTATAAGTCTTGGAAACGGACGGAAGTGAATATGACAACTTTAGACAAATTCTTTGGTTGCAAACTCCAGTACCATAGTTAGTAAATTTATCCATCCAGCCAAATTTCAACTAACTCAAGAATGCTCAAAACAGAACGCATGACCACATTTAAGTTGAAAATTTTGGAATGCAACCATTGAGAACAAATTTTACCTCTAAAATTTATGCTGAAAATATTTTAATGATAAATTAATTATGACATTTAATTTAGTACAAGAACACGAAATACTTTAGAATTAATATTTAACAAATTCACATTTCATTGCTAAGCCTATGGTCGAATAAAACTTTATTAAGATGTATTCATATTATAATTATGTATTTACGGGAATTAACATAATTATATTATGGAACGTAAGAGTTTAAAAGTTAGTATATATTCATATTTATTAAAGAATAGCTGTTGCTCGCGTCTTCATTCGCTTGGAAATTCAAATTTATCCCACGGAAACCCTACATTTTCTTTCCCAGGATATACATAATCCCAGGATATTCATTACGATCCGTTCGGGCGTTTAGACGTGAAAAGGAATCAAACAGAGTTACTTTCGCATTTATAATATTAGTATGGATACCGTCCTGCCGCGATAGTGTCAGGCGTCACATTGCATTGAAGGCGAGATAAGTCGTCGTCCGAACTTTAACAGACACAGTGGCCGGGCACTGTCTCCTGCCTGTCGACCGGCCTTGAAACTTACGTCCTACGAGAAATATCGGTTCTAAAAATCATACAATCAACTCGGTGTGTACCACAGTGCCTGTCAGTAACAAACCCGCAATACACAATGCAACGGAAACGAAACCGTCCACATCCGCATGTTTCAAAAGACAAAAGAACCGGTGGCAGCGTCTAATCCAGGACCTTTCACTGCGTGATAAAGGGCCCCCGTCAAATCTGTAACTAGACGGGCATCCCGAAATACACACGTAAGTAAAATAAAGCCTATAGTAGCCAATTTTATCGATTGTTTTCTAAAACTGCTGCAAAAGAACTTGCAATCAAAGAATCACAATTTCGCTGATCTTTTCGTTGATGCCAAAATACGCGAATTAAACACAGTTGGAAGGGTTTTTAATTCAATTTAAATTCTAATGATATTAATTTTAAAAGCCCTCATAACAGAGTAATATTTATCAAAAGACTAAAAAGGCAAGAGGCAATATTACCATAAAACAATTTACTGTACATAATTTTCCGCTTATTAACGCGTCGAAAGCAATTTTAATGAAGATACAGGTGATCCTTAAATAATTATCTCGTATTTAACGAGGTATCCGACCACGTTATTAACTTTTCAATGTTCTTTATTACTTGAAAAGTCTACCATTTTATACAGGATCAGCCACAACAATAAACTAATAAAATTGTATCCTGTAGCTTGTTAACAAGTCAATGCAAGATAAATTTACCTAGGGGTAGTAGACGCACTAAAATGTGCCTAATCACAACGGTAGATCGTGTAGAGTGAGTGTGCTATGTTATGCCGCGTTCCTATAATCAAGAAACGATTCGTTTTGCTTACGGACGGTAAAGTTTCATTGAATTTTCAACCAAAATTTTACCGTCCGTAAGGAAAACGAATCGTTTCTTGATTATAGGAACGCGGCATTACTCAGTAAGTTGGTAATTATCTTTCAATGTTATTCGACTTTTAAAGAGCTTTATTTTTATTATTAGCTTCACTTGTAACTAACTGGCTGACTAATGCCGCGTTCCTATAATAAAGAAACGATTCGTTTTGCTTACGGAAGGGAAAACTTCGTTGAATTGTAACCTAAAATTTTACCGTCCGTAAGCAAAACGAATCGTTTCTTGATTATAGGAACGCGGCATTACTCAGTAAGTTGGTAATTATCTTTCAATGTTATTCGACTTTTAAAGAGCTTTATTTTTATTATTAGCTTCACTTGTAACTAACTGGCTGACTAATGCCGCGTTCCTATAATAAAGAAACGATTCGTTTTGCTTACGGAAGGTAAAACTTCGTTGAATTGTAAACTAAAATTTTACCGTCCGTAAGCAAAACGAATCGTTTCTTGATTATAGGAACGCGGCATAAATGAACAAATTTTAACGTACTTCTAATAATTATCGTATCGAAATGAACTGTAAAAAGTATGATGGTGATTTAGCCAGGAGGTAGACAGTTGGACTCTATTTTACTTTTTAATTTGCCTCGGTATCATTAAAGCGTGTTTTCATAGGTTTTTTTTTAATTAACTACTAACTGTAAAGATTCATACTTAATTTTTATGGTATTGGGGACAAACGAGCAGACGGGTAACCTGCTAGTAAATGACTACCGCCGCCAATGGATACTTGCAACTCAAGAGTCACAAGTGTTGCCGGTCTTTAAGGTGGGAATAGGGGAAAGGTCAAAGAGGGGTGGAGGGGCTCGGGAGGGTTGGGGCCTCCGGTAACCTCACTCACTCTGCGAAAAGCAATGCAATCATTGCTTTACTGCAGGTTTTCTATGAGGCCGTGGTATCATTCCCACGAGCTCTCCCACGAGTAGACTAGAATAGAATAAACTATAATTTTTAATTATTGAAAAAAAAAATGCACTTTCAATCTTCTTTTTCGGCGGTGAAGTCTTGCTTGTACCAAATCTTGCCTTAACCAAACACCATTTTTTATTTTGCTATTAAATTAGCAGAGTTATGTTCGAATCGAACTTGCTAAAACCACACGATAGGTCATCCATCGCGTGGCACTACCTACGGAGCAAAGAGAATCAGCTTCTACAGAAAAAATATTTTCGTTCAACTTCGGTTGTCGCAAACGCACCACGAGGAGGTCTTGTGGGGAACTATGCTATGTTTATGATCGGTATAAAAATAATCTACTTATAAGTACTACAATATTTAAGTTCACTTAGTTATAAATAACATTAAAATGTATACATGTATATATATACAGGTATATATATATACAGGTATATTTATATACTTATAAAAAAACATATTTTTATTATATTTTCGACATTATGAACAGATTTGATTGACCATGGCCATGACCATATTGCCCAAGTAGGTTTGGCCGTTATTGTAAGTCAGTTGTAAAATTACTGATAAATTGCTATTGTCGTGCCATCTGGTGATAGTAATTATTAACATTAATTAACTTTTGTAAATATAGATGTCACCACACGTAAAAAGTACTATACGCACAAATTAACTGAAAACTAACTCGTTTCTTAAATACTGTTTTAAAAATAATAGAAATTTATTTATAGTTGTTATTAATTTTTTAAGAGACTATTATTTGATTTTTCTGTTAACCAATTAATCAACGTTCTCTGGGTCTGATGGCAATAATTTTTTAGCTTCTCTCCTAGAAATAAGAGATCTATATATAATGAAAGAAATGTCGGGTGGGTGTATATGTTTTTAATGTGTATAGGTATACATGTATTTAGTTAGTTACTTCAAGGTATTATAATAAAAAATATAGTTGTAGGCTCTACTTGAGCCCTTACTACACTACCCTAAAATGTATATTTTTGGAAGAGCGTAGCTCATTCAATAAACATAAAAAGTAGTATTTTCAAACTGTTAAAATCGCATAATATTAAAAATAGAATATGCCTTTGCCAAATCCATTAGCATAACCTCGTTAGGAATCTATTTGCATGTATGTATTAGGATTAAATATAAAAATATATCAAAAACTATTCTAAATTTCCAGGAGAATAATGTTATTACGTACATGTACTACTGTGGTACGTGTAAAGCTGAAGCCACACAAGTCCCAGAGGCTTCGAGGTGCAAATTGCAAGCAGATCCAATGTGAAGAGAATATTCCTTAGATAGTTCTGCCTGTGTGATAATACAGAATTGAAAATTATTAAATGTTGTATAGTCACGAAAGTAGACATTGAAAAATAAATATTTTGTTATTATTTTTTTAACTGCCAAGCAAAACATTAAAAGTTAATGAGTTGACTGTAGCAATAGATGACCTATATACATAACCTTTCCTTTTCACTTTTCTTAAAATGAAATAGATTTGATTTGACCATCAACTACCATTTCCGGTTGCGCAACTATCTCTGATAAGTTGCTCACCTCGTAAAAATATTTCACATACAGTGAATAGAATCAAGAGCGATCCCCAAAGGACATAATACGGATTAAACAAGCAACTAGATAGTGGATATAGAAATGGTCCTTCGAACCAAGTCCGGTGGTCCCAATATACGATTGGACGTCAAACCGGATTTTTAATGCAGTTTAACTTAACAACACAGTTTGATATTTTCGGATACTTCAAAAGCGATAACCACACTATACAGGAAAACATTGACGGACTATTTATAGCCTCATTCATACTTTACATAAAAACATAATACAAAGTAAATATTATTAACGGACACAAATTATATTTGAAGTAAAAACATACCATCGAACTGTGCTGGGAATCTTTTCTGAGGATGCCTCGAGTAGAGCAAAACACATATCTAAGTATCACTAAGTGTCAATTTTCACAAAAAAAAAACTTGCCGTCCAGTGAGTTGACAAACCGAGACTGTGTTGTGGTAAAACCAAATAATTACGCCAATTAACTATAAATTCAATTTGATATCTGAATTATTGAACTCCTAAATTGAGACCGATTCAAATGCAGTCAAGCTAGAAATTCTAAATTTATAAACAAACACCTTACAATATCTAAATTTAAATATACATAAACGTCTGCTTGTAGCAATTATACAACAATTCCAAAAAATATTCTAACAATTCAGAAACGGCCACGATGAGTATCATTATCTTCCATGTCTCTAAAACCTTGTAATTAATTTAACTACAAATTGCTCAGCCATTTCAGCCCATAGCATTATACTAAAGATCTTCATCTTTATCAACCTACCCTCACTATTAAGAAAAGTAAGTCGATAATATCCTCGAGAGACTTGGTCTGAGCTCCGAGGGCATCGGAAGCCACAAGAATGCGATGTCAAAGCTCACTGCACGGAACTTGGGATTTAAGCTTCAAAGTAATGCTCTTCGGAGGTTCAAAGTTAATACTAAAATTCCGACTGAAAATTTGAATAAAAATCAGGTAGGTACGTAAAAAAATCCGTCATCTACAATTTTACAGATCACAAAATACTTTGTGAGATATAAAGAAAAGTGTGGTCAAATTTTAGAAGCGTAGCTGACAAATAGTTGATATAGCTTGAAAAAAAGTGGAATAAAAAAAATATTTCTTCGGGTATTGCATTCCTAGAATTGTTAATGTACTAATCTTCTGAGTACATTGGTGTAAAAATTAAATGCAGTTTGTCTTTATACTATTCTTTTAATACTTCCTTTTCATATTACAAAAACCGACATCTTCTCACAAACAAAATACAAGGAGTAACAACCACAGATTAGAGAGTAGGTAATAGATTAGCTAGTGCTGGGAACAGCTAATCAAATCGGTAAATCCAACAAGTGCTGCTAAAAGGACACATTTCTAAACAACATATCTTTATATATATATTTCTTCTGTACGTCTGTATGTCACTGAACTCCTCCTAAAAGGCTGGACCGATTTTAATGAAATTTTGGTGCGTCAGGTGGATTCGAGAATGGTTTAGATTTACAATTGGACCCGGTAGATGGCGCTGCGACAGGATTACAGGAATAATGACCGATTTTAATGAAATTTTTTGTGTGTCTTCAGGTGGATTGGAGAATGGTTTTGATTTACAATTGGACCCGGTAGATGGCGCTGCGATAGGGTTCCAGGAATAATATTTTTTAAGTTTGGGCAGGATAACGTCTGTCGGGTCCGCTAGTATTACATGAATTTTCACATCAATTTCAATGGTTTTGTATATTTATTTATTAAGCAGACATTTTCAAAAAAATCTGGACATTTTATCAACATCCTTGGTATTAAATACCCATAGTTTCATTTATGTCAGCCCTCTCTCTTAAGAAATAGTATTTCCAAGCCAATATTATTAACTTTATAAGTCAATTTTCAAGTTCAGTTTGGTATTTTAAAAATAAGATATCTGTATTAAGAATCACGATTTTTTCTAAAATTTACGCGCTTTACGTTATTCATACGTCATTGAAATATGACCGTAACTTTATGTAACACCATGTATTAGTAATCTATGACACAACTCCTTAAATAAGTCTGAACCAATGTCGGACATATTACTAACTAGCTGTGCCCGCGACTTCGTCCGCTTGGAATAGTGTATTTATATCGAATCAACAGCCTAAAAAATAAGTTTCAAGCTTCTAGCTCTAAATATGACGACATTTCCATACAACTTTTCATCCCCACCTTTCCACCCCTTACACCCCTTTTTTCGCATTGAAAACTAGCCTTTGTCCTTTCTCAGACTCGAGACTATCAGTGTACTAAATTTCATTTAAATCGGTTCAGTAGTTTTGGCGTGAAAGGGCGACAGACAGACAGAGTTACTTTCGCATTTATAATATTAATAAGGATTGATGAATCCAGTATAGCGTTGAAATCAAAACTTTCAAATGGCAATATTCGGTGTACAGCGTTACTATAACTAATATGTAATAATTGGCACAGACTTTTATATATCCATGTTTAAAAAAACGTAATGTATAGTAAACTAGCAGCGCCCCGTGATTTCACCCGCGTAAGTCCCGATCCCGTGGGAATATCGAAATAAAAAGTAGCCTATGCGTTAATCCAGGTCTCCAGCTATCTACATACCAAGTTTCATCGCAATCGGTTCAGTAGTTTTTGCGTGAAAGAGTAACAAACATCCATCCATCCATCCAAACTTTCATATTTATAATATTAGTGGGATTATTCAGTCTGACTCGAGTATAATTAACTTTTAAAAAAAGTATCGCCGCTTCAATGCGCTTTAATCGTGATAAATTGATAAGCTGTATACTTCATACTTAATTTTTTTACTTTTAAGGTGTAATATTCTCTTCAAACTTTAATATGACCAACCTTACGTGAAACTGCTTGTTGAAGTCGGTTTAATATAAATATTCAATCTATATTCAACAAGTTTGTATGAATGGAGTGCAACTAGAATGCAAGTTTGTACAAGTGGAGCGCTCACATTTTCGCAACAGTTAATATAATCATAAATTTCTGCACAAAGTATTTCACGGTGAAACTTCGATAATACATACAAGATTACAACAGTCTACTACCTTCTTAAAAAAATCTTTCGTTAGTGTAGCTTAAGAAAAAACTTAAAACATAACGGTTCATATGGTTAATTGCAGATTTAGATAGAATTGAATTGTTGTTTTTCATCGTGGGAGAGCCATGGCACATATGGGCCGGCTCGACTCCGCTCGATACCACGGCCTCACAAAGAACCGGCAGTCAAGCAATGCTTGCATTTCACCGGATGAGTGAGGTTGCCGGAGGCCCTAACCCTTCCCTCTCCCTTATTCCCATCCTTCCCCTCTCCCCTCTTCGCACTCTTCCCCCCTCCCCCTCTTCTCCTACTCCCACCTTACAAGGTGGCAACGCACTTGTGACTCTCGAGTTACAGGTGCCCATGGGCGGCGATAGTCAATTACCATCAGGTGACCCGTCTGCTCGTTTGCCCTCTATACCAAAAAAAATAAATTCTAAATTTAATGCAGATAAATTACTACTCATTGTGTTTTTTTAACATTAAATGTAATCGTACCTCAAAATGTTTACATACCACCCGCAGGTTAATGAAAGAGGCTGTTATATGAGACAACTGAGACTAATTATACTCCATTTATATGAAATAAACTTTCATTTCTTTTTATAACCGATGCTGAAAACGAGGATAGTTTAGGGTAAGGGAGGCAGCAATGCCTCTGCTGAGTTCATAGGCTACATCAGCAAAGAGTTTTGTATCTAGATCAGTACATTAACATATTAATCAACAATCACAAAAACAAGTTTACGAAGAGTAAAATAATTCATTAATTTTATCACATATTGGCTAACCCGACAGACGTTGTTTTGTTAGAATTTCAATAAATAAAGTTATTGGTTTGGTTGTTATTCTGATAAATTACTTTTTGTCAGGCCTGTTGGTGTAGTGGTTAGTGAACCCCACCTAGGACAACTAATTGAGTGACGAGCACGATCATTTGTTTAGTGTCTGAGTGGGTCCAACAGTTAGCCACTCGTACACCATCAACCATGCCTATATTTAGCAAACGTTACGTCACTATTTCGTGTAACCACGAAATTTCCTGAGAAAAGCAGAGGCTTGTAGCTTAGCTAGGGCGAGAGCTTTCAATAAGTACCATGGAAAGATATACTAGCTTTGCAGATGGTACTAGACTCTTTAATTTTGATAAAACTTTTACCACTACCGTTCAGCGACCAGGAAAAGTGTTCGCACGGAAAGTCACAAACGTAGCAAAGGTTACAAGCGGCCATAGGGGTAGCTTAGTCACACCATGTTTCATTGTCAGCGCGACTGAACAAACAATATCACTGGCTAATACCTGGGACCTTAAATTTTTTAAGTGTCCATCCCCTTCCTTAAAACTGGTTACGCCGATGATGATAATGTACCTTTAATTTACAGATAATTTTTATCTATGTGTGGTATTATCTATCTATATTTTCGACAATCAACTGAAGAATCCTGAAAGTTTTACTTGTCAAACTAAATGATCAAACCTTGCATTAACAGTAAGTGACAAGAAAACGAGTAATATAAACATTTATTAACATAAATAATAATACATGCAGAAGTACATTACGTGATCTCGATAAAGGGAATATTAGTAAAAAGACCTAAATCAACAAAGTTGTTGGCTGTGCGTGATCATACCTCGGCTAAGGGGTTACGATGGAACCCCTGTACTTGAAGTTTGTGAAATGTTTGCTTCTCTGTCTGTCAAATAACGGCTATTTATATCTATAGGTATTCCAATCTGTCTCAAATTTGAAAATTTATTTATTATAAGCGGATTGCGATTGTGCGCAACTTTTAATATTTGTAACTAGCAGCGCCCCGCGATTTCACCCGCGTAAGTCCCGTTCCGTGGGAATATCTTGATAAAAAGTAGCCTATGCGTTAATCCAGGTCTCCAGCTATCTACATACCAAGTTTCATCGCAATCGGTTCAGTGGTTTTTGCGTGAAAGAGTAACAAACATCCATCCATGCATCCAAACTTTCACATTTATAATATTAGTGGGATTAGTGGGATGGACATTCGACATATATGAACCTTCGCGTTCTATCTTTATTACCAGTATATTTAATAATTAAAATTTTAAATAAAAATAATTACCTTAACAACGTGATAAAGTTAGATTTATTTGTTTATTTGCTGGTATGTTTGAAAGCGCTGATCTCATGAATGGAAAGGTAAAAATAGTGTATAATTACCAAAAAAAAATAAGAATTTAAATATTAAACAATCTTTAAAAACCATGATCACTGTTTTTTTATACTACGTTGGTGGCAAACAAACATATAGCCTGCCTGATGGTAAGTGGTTACCGTAGCCTATGGACGTTTGCAATTCCAAAGGAATCGCATGCGCGTTGCCGACCCTTTAAAAATCTATACACTGCTTTCTTGAAAAACCCCATACTGTAGTCCCTCGGGGAAACCTCGGCAGGGAGTTCAGTCCACAGCCGGAGCGTTCGCGGGAGGAATTTCCTCTGGACCCGTACCGTGCGCGACCATTTAATTTCTAATGTGTGAGGATGGATGATGAATGTCCTGTATTGTTATTAATAGCGGGATTTTTGTACCGAAATCTATTTTAGTTTCTCACTTTCTGTCGGTAAATACTACCCAAGAAGTTGGGCACAGTGGAAAGCAATTTCCTGATCGAAGAGTTGACCTTTACCTTTGTTTACTCTTTCACGCAAAAACTACTGAACCGATTGCGATGAAACTTAATATGTAGATAGTTGGAGACCTAGATTAACACATAGGCTACTTTTTATCCTGATATTCAGACGGCACCGGGACTTACATGTGTGAAACCGCGGAGCGCTGCTAGTATTATAAACGTGAAAGTTTGTGAGGATGTATGGATGTTGTTTACACTTTTACGCAAAAACTACTGAACCGATTGCGATGAAACTTAGTATGTAGATAGCTGATATACCCACGGCATCGGGACTCACGTGGGTCAAACCGCGGGACGCAGCTAGTCATCAATAAATCTGTGTATCATCACATTCATTTCTCAAATATCACTTTCACTCACAACTTTTGCTTATTTACCTAATAAGAAAGGAACATAGCCTTGACAATTTTTAATAATAACGCCCAATAAGCATTTATAACAAAAATGCGTATTTGGAACTAAGTCAACAATGACAAAATACTTTTATACACCTGAAGTATGTTTACAAAGAACAGATGTTTTCACTTTTTAGACAAATAAAGGTACCCATCTATTATTATACACACGTAATATAATATTGATATGCTAAGCTAACGCAGCAGTTAAAGTGAAAACTGCCACTGCTCAGACTGTCATGGGTTCAATCCACAACCGTAAATGTAAAAATGTGCGACAAAGATACTAAAATAGATAATAATAGTCTTATTATTATCTACTTTAGTAGTAAATATGAAGAATTTACCGTCTAGCGTATCTAAAAATTCTAAACGAGTAATTGTCTTTACATAGCCTTTTCTGAGATATACGAAATATACATGTATATAATCCAGTACGTATATTTCGTGTATCTTGGAAACTGCATTAAAGACTTGTATCAATTTTTGTATTTAGATAAGGTTTTGCTTTTAATGTTTAAATTAACAAAAGGGTTAGACTGTGTTCAGATGACGTGCATTGGCCGCGCGTCGAACACGCGTTGCCCTTTTTAACCCCCGATGAAAAAAGAGGGGTGTTATAAATTTAACGTGTCTGTGTGTCTGTATATCTGTGTGTGGCATCGTAGCTTCCAAACGAATGGACCGAAGTGCATTTTTTTTTTGAAAGGTGGTGTTCAAGAACATCTGTTCAGCCGTTCGAAGATCATCACCTCGATTTTCGGGTTGGGGGTTTTTTAAATTTATGATTATGTATATTTTTCATATAGCGAGTGTTTCTAATGTCTTGAACGCGCTTTGTCGCAGTTCAGTTCGAGTTCTTTATCGTTGAAAATGGGCATAAAAACAAAAAAATTAAACAGATTTTTATTTCTCTATCAATTCAGGTTCATTTCTTGTATTTTGTATTTTATACAAAAAATAAACTGCGTGAAATGTTTGAAATGAAGTGTCACCGAACTCATACTGATGGGAAAAATGGTATAGATACAGATTTTTATATAAATAGTCCATATTTTTGTTAAAAGCACGTGTTGTTTCGTTAAAAACGCGCTCTCAAATGAACGAATGTACGGCAAACCGATAACAAAACAAAAACCTCAAAGCGGGCTTCAACGCCGTAGGCGTTAGCGCCGCGTCGAGCGCGCGGTGGGTCAAAACGCTCGTTAGCATGTGAACGACTTGAATAAAATAGATTTCTTGTTGACGGGTGCATACGTATGCGTTAGCAAAACGCGCGTTCAACGCCCGTCATCTGAACGTTACCTTATAGTATCTTTTTATTTTATCTTGATTGAGCCTAGACACGACTAATAGGGTGGATTTCAGATTCACAAATTGACTTAAAGCACATTTTTCGCTATTATTCTGGCCGGATGCGAAATAATCTTTTCAGATATTTAAATTAATAAAAAATAAATAATTTAAAAAAAAAGACAGAGAAGGAAAAGAATACTGACATCAAAAAACCTCATTGAGTATCCATTTTCAAGAAGAAAGGGACAATGTGCTTCCCTTTTTAACCCCCGACGCAAAAAGAAGGGTATTTATTATAAGATTGACGTGTCTGTGTGTCTGTCTGTGGCATCGTAGCTCCCAAACGAATTTTGAACGAAAAGTGACTCAATCGAGAGTGTTCTTAGATATAATTCAAGAAAATCTGTTCGGCTTTTGAAGATCATCAGCTCTTTTCTAATCGTTAAAGGAATTTTCAAGACGCCCCCGTCTTGTTTTAAATTTTAAATTTATTTTATTTAAAATTGTAATAAATAAACAGATTTGTTTACGCTTTGTATAAACTGACTTAAACGCCAACTTTAACCCTTCAAGCTAGTAGTGTCCAGCCTTATATGGGTTAGGTCTATGATATTTAGAATAACATTTATATTTAAAACACAATGTGTGTGACTTAGCTCCTTGGGTGAGCTGTAAATATTGAATGAGTCAACTCTCTTCAAATCAGTGAAGAGAGTTGACAGACTAATTAGTGATTGTTACAATTTACCATGTTCAACCCAGATAGCATACACAAAGATAAAAGTCAGGTTATCGAGTTTAATTTTGCTGCGAAATGTGCAATATTTAATCAATCTGACATTAAGCGTAAAGGTGAGTTTCACCGCCTCTTTGACTATCGTCATCTCCTCGCAAAATGAGACGAAAGCTTTGGATCATGCACAGAACCTGAGAAACATCCCGCACTGGAGGTGGCCGCTGCGCCTACGCTGAGCACTTCACTAAATGTACACGTGCTACTTGTACCTTACCAAAAAGCATGGATATGATGAATTTTTTATATACCTAAACTCGTCCTGTTTTGCCACCTTTAAGGTTTATTTTTGCGTCAAAATGTAGCCTGTATTCTTTTCCAAGGTCCTGTTTATCTCAAAAAAAAAAAATCGTCAAAATAAACTTGACAAAATATTAATATTATATAGATAATAATATTAATGTCAAAAATGATCCCCTATTTTGCAATCTTCAAGTTTATTTTCGCAACAAAAAGTAGCCTATGTAAACAAATATAAACATAAAAAAAAATATTAAAAATTTTGCCAGAAAATGCGAAAAGCTGGAAAAAACTTGATTTTTTAAAGTAATTTTTCAATTATTGTCTAAAAATTGTCATTATTTATTAAACTTTGCAGTTTGAATCATTGAAAAATGTCAGATACATAGTTACAGTAATAATTTACCTAACTTATTCGAAATCGTTAACGTATAATCTATATCAAATTATTATGAATAACTTCAAATGTATCTTTGCACCTCTACCTTATAGCAGTTCTACATCGCCCCAAGGTTGACTGGTTGACTGGTAGAGAAAGCTCTAGAAATGAAGTCCGCCTTTCTACAAAAATGCATACAACAGGTAGTCTCGTAAGGGAGATTCGTGTCCTCCTTCAGCTAAGACTGGTGCGTACGGAACATGCCACGCCAACAACGTCTACTTCTGCTTGGGGGCCGGATGAAAATAAACTGTAAAAGTTAAAAGTTACATTGATTAAAAAAAACACACCGTGTTTGGAACATAAAAAGGTAAGTTGCGACCAAATATCGTGAAAAAAACAGGTTTTTGGGGAAGATAAAAATGAAAAACATAAAAACTGATTTATCGATTTTTGCTTTGTGTGAAAAAATGGTTGAAACAAAAGTTATATATATTTTTATTTTATGCATACAGTTTTTATGCTGTTATGAATTTTTCCCTTCCAAAAATTATTTACACAGTTCTAATATTTATATTTAAAAAATCACACCTACCAATGAATTTTAATGTCTAATATGAAGCACATCGCCATCTACCGGTGCATAGTGAAACAACCAAGAAAAACAGTTTTATCATAAAGCGTATAGAGGGCACTTTTGTTCGAATCACTTATGTTTGGTAAAAAATACTTTGTTTCAATTACATAAATATGTGTATGTTATGAAATATTGTTATGCCCTTAAAATTTAATAAGTGTTTGAATAATATGTAGGTAAATGATTTCATCAACGTACCACACAACCATGACTAATGTTCTATGATTACTGAAATCAGAATCTTTAATGACCATAGTACCTACAACGAGCCCTCACCAGTAGTAAAGAATAATATTTTTTTTTTAGAATAATTAATGTTTGAAAAAGGAAGCATATAAAATTAAACTCAAACAGTTTATATACTCGAATATAGTTTTCCGGATCCCTCCTATTTTAGGCACAGTATGGCCACAGATAACATAATAATTTTTAATTTTTTATCGTGTGGAAGCCCCCACGGCTCATCACCTCACCGGGGCTGGCGGTGAAGTGTATGTCGGAATCGAACCGACACAAATAGGTCTATTGCAAGCGCTTCGGGTATACCCTAGGAAGGAAGTCCCCGAGACGTGTAATGGCTTGCAAAAATACATTTGTGTTGAATTATATTTACGATTTACACATAATATTTGAGTAGGTAATCAACATCTTAATCATTTTTATCTTGTACACGAGGCAATATTGCAGATAAAGTTTTCCTAAACGGTTTCGGCTACTTATTACTAATTAGACTTAATTAGATTCGGATGTTTTCTGACAAAGACACCGAACAAGTTAATGACAGGATTTTAAGCTTCTCAATAATTAAGGGCAGGGATACACAAAATAAACAAAACAAAATTCTATTTTGAAAAAAAAAGAAATTTAATTTTCGACCCTTAAAATCCTTTTTTGTCGTTTAAATTTTGAATGTCAAACGCTATAGAAAAGCATACTTAAAAATCCTTTTTTTCCGTCTAGTTTTTAAGGTTCCGTTTCTTAAAAGGAAAAAAAGGAACCCCTATAGGATCACTTTGATGTCCGTCTGTCTGTCTGTCTGTCAAGACCTTTTTTTTTAACTTCCGCTGTTTATGATATAATTATTTTGTATTTAAACGGGAATTAACGCGATCGCGTTAATTTCCGTTTAAATACATAATTATAAGACCATTTTTCTTAGTAACCCGTGAAGGCATTAAATTGGAATAAACATCAAATACTGAAAAAAAAATCAAGCTTCTAAATCAAAGTAATCAAAAGATACATCTAGGCCTTGGATTTGACCAAATTAGAAAATTTCGCAGGTAAAAAATCTATAGGGTACTTCAATTTGACATGAAATCCGAAAGTGGTTAATTTGTTGTTATATCACATAAAAAAATACATTTTGTGATTAAAAACTTATATTTTGCGGTTGGAAGGTATTTTGAGAACTGCAAAGTTAAATTTATCTTTCGGAAAAAAACGGGCAACAATCTTTGAGAATTGATTCCCAAGATGGATGTACTATCTGCATACAAGTTTTTTGCCTACGGAACCCTCGGCTCACGAGACAGACTCGCACTTGTCCGTCATTTTTTATTTTTATAGCCTGCCTTTGGAATACATTTCTTTTATGAACAATCCTTTTTTTTTTCGTGTGGATACCCCCTCGGGTCATCACCTTACCGGAGCATGGTGGTGAAGTGGTATGTCGGAATCGAACCGACTAAAACCACACGGTGTTCCGTCACAAGTGGACCTATTGCAGGGGACCCGGGAATACCCTAAGAAGGAAGTCTCCGGAAACTAGGAAGCAATGAACAATCCTAACCATACTTACTTAGCATACTTTAAGACGAGCGTTAGTACCACGATTATGTCTTCGAACGCGCTTTATCGCCTTAGTATTTTTTCTACTTCGCCATGAGCATAATAATATGTAACTTTATAAAAATAATAATATTCTTACTTCATACCTATCATATTATATGCACAAAAATTGTTACTGTCTTCACGGTAGAAAAAACTAATTAAATATGAATGGTTGCCTGGGTTTCCTAATTACCATGGCTAATTAATACTTCAGTATTCGTAATCACTAAACATAAAGTACCTATGATAAATGTTATATGAGCAATAATAAAAAAAAATATATATATTTAAAACAATTAATATAAAAGTAATGGTTTTTTACCGGTGGTTAAATACGCACTCGCAATACCCGTTTTTAAATATATTTTTTAGCATTCTAGAGTAGGTACACATTTCTAAACAACATATTACAATGAATTTTCAAAACAAAATGGATGGATAGAAATCGCAATGGCAATCCATCCATTTTTTTTGGTCGTCCTCTACTCTTGTCCGTCAACTTCCGCACATAAAACCCTTGTCACCGCATGTATATAACACGATAGTCTATTGCTCCTTAACTTTTCATCCACTGACGCTACTTACCCACTGATGTATTCATTCTTTCACTAATATACTTTAATATTACTTGTAATTATAAGTTTGTGTTGTTATTTTTAGGGTTCCGTTTCTCAAAGGGAAAAAAGGAACCTTTATAGGATCACTTTGTTGTCCGTCTGTCTGTCTGTCAAGACCCTTTTTCTCAGGAAGCCGTGGACGCATCAAGTTGAAATTAATAACAAATACGCAAGTCTGCGGTCCCTTAAAGCTGTAAAAAAATGCTACTTGAGCCTTATATTTGGCCAAATTTAAACATTTCGCAGGCAAATCAAAACCTATAGAGTACTTCCCATTAACCTAGAATCATGAAATTTGGTGAGAAGCAAGGTCTTAAACCACAAGTAAAGGAAAAAATCCGAAAGTCGTTAATTTTTTTGTTATATCACATAAAAAAAAGTTTTTTGATTACAAACTTATATTTTGCGGTTGGAAAGTTGACTTTGTCGTACATCGCAACCGCGAAGTTAAGTTTGTCATTCGGAAAAGACGGGCAAAAATGTTCTAGAATTACTACACTAACTACATGCAAGTTTGATTGCTTACGGAACCCTCGATATACGAGTCAGACTCGCACTAGGGAGTCCGTACTTTTTATTGGAAACAATTGCAATTTTTATGTGCTAATAAATGCTCCAAATATCCTTTTTTAGGCGTCATTCCTAATCGAATGAGCTATCGCACATATTTTTAGGACCGGGAACAAAAATTAACACGTTTTTTAACTTGTTGACCTGACTATACAGACGGCGAAAGCGACTTTGTTTTATAATAGGTATGTAGAGATAAATATGTGTGCTTTAGTAACCACACGTTTGTAGGTGTATCACTCACTGTTGTCCAGAAACCTGTTCCTTTCACTTTCACTGTACGTGAGAGTACCAACTAAGACAGTTGTTTCTTAAGCTTAGCTTAACTTAAGAGTGTCACTCACAACTAGGGATGGGCGGAAAATACCCGTTGTATTAATACCCGGGTAAATTCCCAGTAGGTCTGAGGTAATACAAGCTTAGCTTAGCATCCGTTTTTAGCTGACTTTGACTGCCTGTAAACTATATGTTCGCCAATTACCAGTTTTTTGAAGTGAAAACTTCTTAAGGCACGTTAGACACTTTTGGTATGGGGAAAATGGGACCTCGTGACGCTCAGGTGATTTATGTATACAGATGTGTGTGTAAATGTATATATACGAGTATGTCTGTATGTGTTTTCAGTTCTGACGTGCAGTTCTACGACTGATAGTTTTATTTATTTATAATCAACCGAGTGATTGAAAGAAATAAATATCTTTTGACCACCTTAAGCCGTCCCTGTGAAGACGCTTACTAACCTATTTATTTTATATTGTAAGCCAAAATAACCAAACCTATATGACTAGACTGTTGGTCAGGTAGTTAGTGATCCTTACTGATGAGCTCTGGCCTAGGCCTAGAACCTACGACAAACAATTGTGTGATGAGCACGATCATTTGTTCTTTGTCTGGGTGTCATGTATCTATAATAATATGTATGTATTTGGTAATATTCAAGTGTGTTAAGCAGTTTGGTTACCATAGTACAGGCTCTGCCTAGTTTAGGATCAGACGGCCGTGTATGAGGTATCACAAGTTGTTATTGTTAATATTAATATATCTCTCTAGTAATGAAAAAATATTCACATAAAGTTGCGAAAGCTCTTCTTTAAACTTCCTCAAACCGACCCTATGGTAAATCCTTTCTTAGCTGACGTGCTGTCTATAAACTATCTTCCTGTCAAATTTCAGGTCCCTAGTACGCAAAACCCAGGACTTTCATATAAATTTTCGAGAGCCCTTAGAAACCCGGCCCTTTCCTGAAATATATTCTTAGCTGAAGTGGCTTCCCTATACCATAAATACCCTTCCCTATACCCTATACCCTATACTACACCTATAAAATACCTTCCCGCCAAATTTCAGGGCTTATACATACATAGTACAAAAAACCAAGGACTTTAATTAAACATTCTTAATGCGGCCCTGTCGCAAAATTCATTCTTAGCTGACGTGTTCTATCCACAAATTACCTCCCTGTCAAACTTCACGTCTTCAGAAAAAACATAGGACTTTCATATAAATTTGCGAGAGCCCTTAGACCTTCTTAATTCGGTCCTGTCGTAAAATTTGTTCTTAGCTGACGTGTTTACGTGACGTGTGAAGTTGCCTGCCAAATTTCAGATCTCTAGTTAAAAAAAATACGGGGTTTCGTATAAACTTGCGAAAGCCCTTAGACCTCCTTTATCCAGCACTGCCTCCAACTCCTACGTGTGCTACCTATAACTTACCAAATCTAAATTGACGTGTGCTAACTATAAACTGCCTGCCTGCCGTATATATATAATTAACTAAATTGTTTTTTATTTTTATCTATAAAAACAGTGTTTTTAGTTATTAAATCAATTTAGAGGCGTTTGAAGAATATTTACCCGTGATTTGGGTATTTTCCCGCGTTTTTACCGGGTAGATGCCCATCTTTACTCAGAACACAAATATTTTTTACACGCTTTATATTAGCTTCACTTGTATGTTTGTTCGTATGTTTGTAACCGACTCCTTTGGGCGCGATTTTGACCCACTTTAAACGGCCAGATTTCATTCAAATTTTGCACAGGTGTCAAAGACCGTTGACAGTGCAATAATTCGATTAAATTTTTTATTTTTTTTAGTTGAATTTTCTATAAAAGCGTGTTTTTTAATTTTTTAAACTATAATTGTTTTAAGAGAATACTAGTAAGTAACGTGGGTCACGCATTACTTCTATTCTTGTTAACACCGTGCATGCCAGTATTCAAATTCACTTAAAGTTCAAATTCAAATAACTGATTTACGAGAACATGATATAATAATGTTTTACAATTAAACATTAGTGTTCGCACAATATTCTACCTTATAACGGCGTGCTGATTAATGTCTTTTTGTCAAATAGTCAACAGAAGGGGAAAATGGTTGGCCACCTGATAAGACACGACAACTTCTTCAAAACAATATTGGAATTAAAAATAGAGGGAAAGAGTCTTCTCTTTCTCCTCGAGGAAGGCTTAGAAGAAGTTTTATACAACAAGTGAAAGAGAAAGTGGATGTCGAGACTTATCTTCATAAGGTCAAAATTACTATTTTAGTTTACTATTATTAGTATTATAACTACTTTATTCATTCTATACAGATTTATACGCTAATAAATTTTATTAAAGAACGCAGCGTACACACCCTAATTATCTCGCTCGGATATTATTCCTTTTTCTTTAATAAAACCGGATTGAGAGCCGCGGAAGTGGACCCGCCAAAACGAATTACCTTTGTGAGTTTAAACCCGAAAATATAATTATTATTCTGCTGATAACTCTCTTGGGTTATCAGTAGAATAATACTATATGTGAATACGTGCCGTTACAAAGGTTAAGTTGTGCAGCAAAGCACATTATGTGACACTTTATAGGTATAAATTTTGCCCTCATTCTATAACCTCTACCGTTATATTTTCGAAGTTATATTCAATACACAACTCGTTCTTCACCGGTGCAACTTAGCGCTATTTTTACATGTACTGTTTTTGCTGCGATTTACTTTTCGTAAGGCAATCAGTGAGCTCCAAGATATCATACATTGCAGTCATGAGTGATCGCATCAGGTTTAAGGTCAACGGAGTCCAGCACTCAGGTCAGATGTTGTTGTGATTTATTTATACAATAAATATCTTAAATATTTTATTAGTGTTGTGCTTAATGGATAATTTACAAAGTTTAATTTATTTTGGATGCCATTACTTGTTTAATGACCACGGGTTATCTATGACTTTTTCGTTCATGGAATTTTTACTCAATATAATAATATGTTCCTGTACCATATTCACTTCGACAAAATTAAGGTGTTTGAGATGCGTTTTTTTTTTTGTGATCAAACCATAGTGACCCATAGAGCTGTACGCGCAAATAAAAATTGACTTGAAATTAAAATAATATACTTAACGCTAATGGATTTATGTTATTAGTGAAGAATTTGATTTTTTTTCTTTAAGAAAAATAGCAGTATTTGACGTAGCTGTTATTTAATAAATGTGTTATGTGTTAGATAACGTTAAACGGTAGTATTACTGTTTTGATATTTCAGTGTTTAGTTTGGGGTTGGCTAGACGTAGGTCATATAGTTTCCTAGTACCCGGTTGTCCGTTCGTACGTATTTCTCCACCATTTTACACTAAGTCTAATACATAACTGATATTTAAATCGTGCTAATAATAATCTCTGAGTTTAGAAGATCATTGAAACCAAGTAGTGAATTTTATTTAACATTATATATTTTAAAGTTTTATAGCAAACTTCAAAGAATTCTGGCATTCTGGTGAAATCTAGAATGATGATGACGTATATATACCAAACAACAATATTTTCTTATAAATTACTAGCGGACCCGACAGACGTTGTCCTGCCGGAACGTAAAAACATTATTCCTGGAACCCTATCGCAGTGCCATCTACCACCCGGTAGATTGCACTGCAATTGTAAATCTAAACCATTCTCAAATCCACCTGAAGACACACAAAAAAATCATTAAATCGGTCCAGCCGTTTAGGAGGAGTTCAGTGACATACACACGCACAGAAGAAATATATATAAAAAGATTTGTTAATTTTTATCTCGTACATAAAAACACTTCTTTGTTTTTTATACTACCAAACAATAGGTATTATATTTATAATGTTAATATATTTCATTTTTTCATCAAATCTCATACTAATTTAAGTCTTTTCTACGTATATCATGTTAGTGTTGCATTATTTTCATATTAATAATAATATGAAAAAACGTTACAGCAAATGAAGGAAATTAATCATGGATTTGACTTGTGACATGCTTGGCAGGTCTTCGAATTATTTTTTATGCATCCGTCGCTACATTAATTTTGCCCAGATGTTCAAAAATTTAATATTATGTCGGTGTTTAGTTTCATTTATTGTTCATATATTCGATTCTATTCGATTTATTTTACCGGTATTCTAGTTTGGTGCTAACCGGTTTTTCAACTCGTACAAATCCGCTAGCAGTGTAGGTAGTCGTTTGTTATTTGGTAATTTCTTGAGCTCTGTCTGATTTTTTTTTCCTACCGACATTCTGGTTAATCACCAAATTGTTCTCCGGAATGTTATTAATACTTAGACTTCTTATTGTTAACAATCTTGATATTTATCATAACTCTTATCTTAAGCGTGATTTACACAAGGACTAACAAACATGCATACTTAATCATATTTTAGGGCCGTATTAGGTCTCACAGGGACTTCCTTTCTAAGGTGCACCTGAGTCCCTGGCATTAGGACCCCGTGTGGTTTTAATTGGTTCGAGTCCGACATACCACCTTACCGTTAGCCCCGGTGAGGTGATGACCCGTGGGGGTTTCCACACGTAAAAAAAAAAGATGGGCCGTAATAGGTACTTAGTTAGTTACGAAATAAGTGCAAGTACTTACTTCATATGGCAATGGATTTCATATACTATTAAATTTAACAATAAAGCTTTTCGTACTTCTCAGTCGAGGCGCAAATATTTTCATGTCTTAAAATAAGGGTGGTTTTTTATTAAATCTACTAATAAAAAAATACAGCATGTATTTTTATTGAACAGTTTCTATTTGATTCGAAACACATTTGAATTGAAAGAAAGAGGCCCTTTACCATGGCCTCACAGAAAACCGGCAGTGAAGCTATGCTTGTATTGCTTTTCGCCGAGTGAGTGAGGTTACCGGAGGCCCTAACCCTTCCCTCTCCTCCCGTTCCCCCTCTCCCTCCCTCACTCTCTCTCCATCTCTTCCCCCTTCTCCTACTCCCACCTTAAAGGCCGGCAACGCACTTTACGCACGGTAGTCATTTACCATCAGGTGACCCGTCTGCTCGTTTGCCGTTACGTTTCGTAAACTATTAAAATGAAATGGTGCTTTTCAGAAGTTGTATCACGGATTCACGGGTTGAACATAGTTCACTGTTGCATCTGACACAGCTTTTGTATTTGGAATGTTATAATAATAATAATAATCTGTCTGTCTGCCACCGAAAACTACAAGTATCTAGGTATATCACAATCATTGGGAATACCTGAATCTAATATGAAACAAGCGCTGCAGGAGCGCTTTTTTGGCCGCCTGAAAAAAATGCTCATAAGTCTTTTATCAGGGGGTAACAAAATGCGTGCCTGCAACGGTTGGGTCATGCCGGTTCTGATGTATTCCTTTGGTATACTTAGATGGACTCAGACGGAACTTGATGCCCTTGACAGGAGAGTCCGTACACTGCTTACTGCATTTCGAATGCACCACCCACGTTCATCGGTAATTAAGGTTGTATACCCCACGAAAGTTTGGAGGTCGAGGACTTTTAAACATTAAGACCTTACACAATCGTGAGATATACAACCTTAGAGAATATTTTCTTCATACTGATGTGGGTGTGCATTGTAATGTGGTTACACTCCGCTCGCTCTGGCTAAAGAGAACTGGCGCAAACCTGTAGTTCTTAGTACTAATGAGTGCAGTTAGGTATGGAAGGGCAAAGCACTTCATGGTCGTTTTTATCGGGCCCTAAATGGGCCTGATATAGACTTAAAAGCGTCCACATCTTGGCTACGGTTCGGTGATCTTTTCGGAGAAACCGAAGGTTTTGTCTTTGCAATTATGGACGAAGTTGTTATGACAAATAACTATCGAAAATATATCCTGAAAGATGGTACGGTTGACATCTGTCGGGCATGCCACCGTCCCTGTGAATCTATCAGGCATATTATTTCTGGTTGTTCTTGTCTTGCCAATGGTGAATATTTGCACAGACACAACCTAGTGGCCAGGATTGTACATCAACATCTAGCCCTTACATACAACCTTGTGAATTCAGAGGTGCCATATTACAGGTATGTGCCCGACCCAGTTCTCGAAAATGGTCGAGCCACATTGTATTGGGATCGATCTATCATCACTGACAGAATTATTGTTGCAAATAAACCTGATATAGTGGTAATAGACCGATAAGAGCGCCGTGCAATGATCATCGATATCGCTGTTCCTCATGACGAGAATCTCGTGAAAGTCGAAAAAGATAAACAAATCAAATATTTGGATTTGTCTCACGAGATTGTCGAGATGTGGAATGTCGAATCGGCGATCATTGTTCCGATTGTCATATCTGCTCATGGATTAATAGCCAAGAGCCTCGATCAACACCTTAAGAGGCTCGCGTTAGACGGTTGGATCAAGGGACTGATGTAGAAGGCAGTTCTTCTCGACACGGCCCGTATAGTGAGGAGGTTCCTGTCTTTGGAGCCCTAACTACCGGTATCTTGGTCCCTGTACCCGATATCGGTGGTCTACTATTTTTTATATTTTTAAATATATATTTTTATGTACATTTTTAAAAATGTAATTTATATGGTAAAAGATTAATAAAGAGAATAATAATTTATTGGTATAGAGGGCAAAGACTACCGCCGCCCATAGGCACCTACAACTCAAGAGTCACAAGTGCGTTACCGGCCTTTAAGGTAGGAGTAGGGGAAGGGGGGAAGAGGGAGAGAGGAAGGAGTGCAACGTGCAATAAGGAACTTAGTTCCAATATTATTAAAATTCTGTCATTCGTTCCATTGGGACCAAAAGGTCGTGGGACGTACCACTGAATTAGTCGTGTCGCCTAGCCCTTATATTGACTTCTATAATTATATTGTACACAATACTTTCTCATACCTTATTCGGAATAAGAGTCATTAAAAATAAACAACATATTTTAGCATAAAAATATAACCGCTACGCTAATTTATAACTGTAATGAACTGCAACAATTTTTTGTTGCTTAAGCAAGTCAGTATCTGTTAAATGTTAGTGGCCATAAAAACGTTAGTATGAATATAAACAAGTAAATAAACAATATTGTGAGTGATGTCAGAGATACTGCAGAGACATGAGCGTCTGAGTTTAGTATGTTCGATAGACTTCAAGTGTGGTCTTCTTACCAAGTCCAACAATCCCAGAATTGTTGAGAAGTCTACTACTATCAATGTCGCCCACACATTATTCGAGCTTTTGATAATCTATCTAGTTCTATAGCATAGTTTCTTGTAAATTATATTAATGTACAACTAAATGTAAAATGAATTAAGATTAATGTATAGATATAGGATGGCCTATAGCACACTTTCCGTTGTAGACGTAAGTAAGATTTTTCAACTAATATATTTGACAAAATAACACAGCGATTTGGTTTTATTCAAACTAAATAATTAGTTGAATGTAAAACTAATAAAGATTCTTTATAGAAAATCGACTAGTCATGAGAATAAATGATTTTGGTTCAAGAGTCCCCCGCTTTTTGTTGGAAGTTAGTCGCCTCAATATTTCCGGTTTAAAAGCAAGCATTATAAATACTATCAGTATAATCTGACCGCGATTTTGTAAATATTATTATAAACTGTGCCATGGTCCATGAATTGAACAGAACATTCTAATACAAGCCGGACTACAGTATAATAAGAGAGAAAGATTAAAACAAGAAATAGAAAGTAATAAAACTATTTCAAACTGTATAAAATACGAGAATTACAATTATTAATTTTTTTTTCTAATCTCTGTCTGTCTGATCTTTATTCATATAGGCAGGGGTAAATACATTAAACATAAACTACTTTGGTTACCAGGTTAATTTCGATCCATAACTTTATAATGCATTACAGTGGTATATAAGATATCATCTAGGTAGGTCTACATTGTTCAAAACTAACAGTACTTTTGACAGACTTGCAGCTTACAAAAGTAATTTAGTAGTTGGACAACCTGATTAGGCAAGCTAGCTCAGAGAAATGATTAGTTGTCAAAGTTAGCCACGAAATGATCAGATTTAGATTAATTTATTTCTGTAAATATGTGTCATAATGGTGTTAAATTTTTTTGTTGTATCAACATGTTTTGCCCATAGTACAAAAAATTAGTGTTTTAAAGGTAGTAAATGTAATGTCACAAGATAAATACTTTTGACACATGTCTAAAAGTTAAACAATCAATTTTAATGATCTCTAGCATATACTAAATTTTAAACTTTCGCGTTCCATGATATAATTATGTACTTATACGGGAATTAACGCGATCACGAAAAGGTATTACATACCTCTGAATTGCCTGACGTTTCGACCAGGTTGCACTGGCCGTGGTCACAGGCTGACTGGCTCAGCGGTGCACGCCCTCCGTCGTCGAGATCGTGAGGTAGAAGGTTCTTCATCCACCCGCACATTTTCGATATTTTTTAATATTTTGATTTCGCCATGTACCGTCACATACTATACTAACAGTGTCCCTATTCTCTAAGCAAACCGATGTGCCCCTATTCTGGTGTTCACCCGACTGCGCATAAAAGCGAGGTGGCATGTTTTTTATCACTGGATTCCACGCTGTTGATAATTTGAAACCATCTTCCCGATTGAAAGTTTTGTGTTTTTTAATTTCAATCGCTTCACGTACTACTCTTGAGTAAAAGTGACGTTCCGTGGAGAGGACTTGCGTACGGTGAAACTCAATCCAGTGATTGGTGCCCGCTTCGAGTGCATGTTCTGCAACCGCTGATTTGCTAATCTGTCGGTTCTTCACAGCAGCGATGTGTTCTTTGACCCTTTCAGCAATAGTCCGCTTTGTTTGGCCTATGTAGGAACTACCGCAGCTGCAGTTTATTTTGTAGACAGCTGGAGTTTGTAAAGGCAAGACATCCTTTGGTGTGCCCACGATGTTTTGAACTTTTATGCCTGGTGTGTACACTGTCGTAATGGCTCTAGCATATTTGATAAATACTGAATAATAACAATACCTATATTTATCTTAATTAGTAATATTTCATTGAACTTTTATATTGATATATAAATCGAGGTAACCTGTTAAATTTCCACGGCGCATGGCATTCGATGTGACAGCAAGTACAAAGAAGAGAGGGCAATGGGATTGGATCGGTTTTGGGTTCGAAACTAATCATTCAAATTTTAATAGTTTTAGTTTACAACAATTTTTAACATCGTTTGTTACAAAATTATGTAATTTTGTTGTTTGTCCTCAAATAAAATTGTATTCTGTATCCTCAGAAAAAAAAGTCTTGTTGGACATGGAATAGTTCATCTAGTGCGCCTTATCTCTAATAGCAATCTCTTACAGCCAACCTTTGAATGGACAAAGACCACAATAAATAGATGAAACCATGGGTAGCTTTGGAATAAAAAAGTTCTGATATGGGAGATATTTTGATTAGTTCAAAGAATCAAAAAATATTTTTAAAGCATACAGAATTTAAAATGATTTAAAAAAATATTTTAGTGTTGAATAGCCCATTTATCGAGGAAGGCTATATAACATCACGCTACAACCACTAGGAGCGGAGCATTAATGAAAAATGTTGCAAAAACGGGACAAATTTACATTCGTGGATGAAGTTGCGCGGGTCACCAGTATTTTATATCTTCCGATGAGCTACCAATCTAGCAGCGCTGTCTATGTCAAATCTCCGAGTCTTCTTTCTTGTTTTTTTACGCTTCTATCAATTGTTTGTAAGCAATTCAAATAAATCTAAAAGCGATTCATCTATCCTGTCACACGCCAGAACGTCATTTATGCCGAAGAAGTCTGTACGCATCAATACATATTTTGGGACTTGTAAGGGTCGCGTATTCTTTCCATTTCCCTTCCTAGGTTCAAGACAGTAGGGTATTCTTTTTTTATTTGGTGAGATTCGAACCTAAAATCTCCTGAACATAAGTCCGATGCCTTAGACATTAAATTTATAATTACTCAGTTGAAAAAATAAAGCAATTAGGCAGTGGTTACTTCATAAAAATCCAGTAACTTATCTTCAACTATCTCTATATGTATAGCATTTTCCAATTACAAAAAAAATTGATCCAACGATTTTTTTATTTCAATACGGTCAACGGCATGCACGTGAGGCATATAATTATAATTATCAAGTCATCAAAAATCAGACACATTTACCAACTTCTGTAATGATGACTCTTAGAGCACATTAATTGCTTAGCAACAAGCGTCTAACGTACTTTTCGTCATAAAATAATAATAACTTTAGCCACCATACACACGTGACGCAGCGGTCTAATTCCAAACTAAGCAGAGCCTGTACTATGATAACCAGACTGCTGATAGACATAATTATATATTACGAAAAACATACCTACCTAGATATTATAAAAACTGGTTTGTATTAGGTTAGGACGTTATCGCATCATATTTTGATTTATTTATCTTTTTTGCCGAGTCTAAATAAGAAGTCCTTTAAAGTGTCATGTAGATCTTTATTTATTAAAATCTTTAAAACTTTAATATATATTATGTATAATATATGTCGCAGTAGGATTACACTTATGATATATGACTGGCCTGTTGGTCTAGTGGTTAGTGACCCTGACTGCTAAGCCAGAGGTCGTGGGTTCGATTCTCACCCAGGACAAATAATTGTGTGATGAGCACGATAATTTGTTCTGTGTCTGGGTGTAATTTATCTATGATATGTATGTATTTAGAAATATATAAGTATGTTTATCAGCAGTCTGGTTACCATAGTACAGGCTCTGCCTAGTTTGGGATCAGACGGCCGTGTGTGAGATGTGTGGAGTATTATTATTATTATTATTCTCTTTATTAACATTTAAATACATATAAATTACATTTTTAAATACATTATTATATAAAAAAAATATATTTAAAAATATAAAAAATAGTGTCCCACCGGTATCGGGTACAGGGACCAAGCTACCGGTGGTTAGGGTTCCAGAGACAGAAACCTCCTCACTATGCGTGCCGTGTCGAGAAGGACTGCCTTCTGCATTAGGCTCTTGATCCAGCTGCCTAACGTGAGCCTCTGAAGGTGTTGGTCGAGGCTCTTAGCAATTAACCCATGGGCCGAAATGACTATCGGCACAATGATTGCTGAATCCACATCCCACATGTCGACAATCTCGTGAGATAAGTCCAAATATTTTATTTCTTTCTGTTTTTCAGCCTTCAAGAGATTGTCGTCATGGGGAATGGTGATGTCAACAATCATTGCTCGGCGCTCTAATCGGTCTATCACCACTATATCAGGCTTATTGGCAACAATAGTCCTGTCAGTGATGATAGATCGATCCCAGTACAATGTTGCACGACCATTTTCAAGAACTGGGTCGGGCACATACGTGTAGTACGGTAACTCGACAGTCACAAGGTTATATTTAAGAGCAAGTTGCTGATGGACTATCCTGGCCACTTGGTTATGTCTATGCAAGTACTCACCGTTGGCAAGACGAGAACAACCGGAAATTATATGCCTGAGGGTTTCTCCGGGACGATGACATGCCCGACAAATGTCAATCGTGCCGTCCTTCAGGATATATTTTCGATAGTTATTCGTCATAACAACTTCATCTGTAATTGCACAGACAAACCCTTCAGTTTCTCCGAAGAGATCACCAAACCGTAGCCAGGACACAGATGCTAATAAATCGACATCGGGCCCATTTAAGGCCCGATAAAAACGTCCATGCAGCTCTTTGCCCTTCCATATCTCCTTACGATCAGTAATATTAAGTACTGCAGGTTTGCGCCAGTTCTCTTTTCCTAGAGCAAGTGGGGTGAGTCCGTTGTCAACTGCCACCACATCCCGATGCACATCCACGTTAACGGAGAGGAAGTAATCTCTAAGATTGCATACCTCGCGATTATGGAGGGTCTTGGCATTTAAAAAACCACGACTCCCACATTTCCGCGGGATATACAATCTCATTACCGACGATCGTGGATGGTGCATTCGGTACGCGGTAAGCAATGTACGAACTCTTCTATCCAGGGCATCTAGTTCAGTCTGAGTCCATCTAAGTATTCCAAAGGAGTAGATTAGGACTGGCATGACCCAATCATTATAGGCCCGCACCTTATTACCGCCTGATAAAAGACTTTTCAATACTTTTTTCAGGCGGCTAAAGAAGCGTTCCTGTAACGATTGCTTCATAATCAATTCATTTACACCTAACGCCTGTGACATACCTAGATACTTGTAAGTTTCGTTGGCGGAAAGACATCTAAGGTGTGTGGAATCTGTGAGTTCCATCCCATCAGATTCCACAATCCTGCCTCTTTTTACATGCATGACTGCACATTTATCCACACCAAATTCCATCCTGATACCTTTACTAAAGGTTTCAGTTACCTCTAGTAATCTTATCAATTGGAAATTGCTGCAGGCAAACAGTTTCAAATCATCCATGAAAAGGAGGTGGGATATAACCTGACCTCCTCTCCGCAAACGATAGCCTAGCCCTGAACTCTCCAGCAAAGTACTGAGAGGATTCAAAGCTAAACAGAACCACAAGGGGCTCAAACTGTCACCCTGAAATATACCCCGCTTGATCTTTATATGCTCGCCGTCACCGACAGGTCGCCGACATCCTGGATAGCAGAGGACCGTTCTCCATTGCCGCATACATGCCTTCAAGAAAGTGCATAGAGTCGTATCAATCTTGTACAACTCCATCACTCTCAAGAGCCACGTATGCGGCACAGAGTCATAGGCTTTCTTATAATCTATCCAACATGTCGCCAAATCCTTTCGGTTACGGCGAACTTGTTGATTAATGATCGTGTCAAGTATAAGGAGCTCTTTAGTGCCACGGGCCCCACTTCTACATCCATTCTGAGAGTAAGCCATAATAGTATTGTTAGTTATATGAGATGTTATCTTCACTCTCAGAATAGATGTTAGTAATTTATAAAGTGTTGGGAGACACGTTATAGGTCTGTAGTTTTTGGGATCCGTGGCACTACCAGACTTATAGAGGAGGTGAGTTACTCCTGTGGTCATAAAAGTTGGAAGCGAGCCTGATTCTAAGCATGAATGGAATTGAGATGCCAAATGTACATGTGAGCTACGGAGCCACTTTAACCAAAAGTTATGCAGTCCGTCCGGTCCCGCTGATTTCCAATTCGGCAGCGAACGAACTGCACAAGCTATATCAGTGCTGGAGATGGATATTGGCTCCATGGTATCAATCGACTCACATGATCGTTCAACATCTCGCATCCAATCACCCTCTGTGTGAGTGACAGGCATTGCCCAGATGTTACGCCAAAATGTATTTGTAGTTTCAGCATCTGGGAAATGTGTGTCACTCACTACATCAGGCTGCTCCCACCTTCTATAAACCCACCTCTCATCCTTTTGGAATGAACGATTCTGAGTATATCGGTCCACTCTTTTTTTGTATCTTCGTATACGGTTTGCCCATGCATAAACCTTCTGTTTCAGAAAGTCAATGCGTTCTGTGACTCGTGCTGCATAATGACAGGAACTGATACCAGTTCCCGAAAAAGCCCGATTCACAAAACGCATTACTCTCGGACGTGTGTTACCCGATCTGAAACAGATAAGCTTGCCAATGAGTGCCCTCGCCTCAGTAATACGACGCTCAATCCTGCACTGCCACGCCGGAACAGCAAGCTTTAGCCGAGTAGCGGTATTATTTTCTGGGAATTTAACACCAGCTACTCGACATGCTGCAACAGCTGCACAATACAGAATTGAGTGTGTATCACTGAGATCTTTGCTTTCTTCTAAATAAATATTTAACATAGAATCAAGGGCACACACCAGCGCTTTATTTCGTTTATGCATTGGCAAACGCGGCAAACGAGGTCTGTTTTCATAACTCATGGACCGATATTCTCGAATAGCACCTTCCAAAGTATTCCTTATTTGATCATTATACTGAGTACTTACAGATGAAGCAGTGCTGTCCTCTCCGCCTTCATCAGGGTAAGGTCGTAATAAACCAGATGGTAATTGTGTAACTATTTGTGAAGAAGGAGAAGCCATAGTGCTTGTCTGCAAGTCCAAGCGCAGCCTCTCAAGCACAGAGTTATCCAACAAACGACATCGTTGGATGGCCCGTACTTGGTCCGATAGTCGTTGCGCCGAAACGTTAACAGTTGGTTCAAGTTCCTGAAACAGAGACAGCATACGATCACGGTACGCAGTGAGGTTAGTTCCTCCCTCTGTAGCCACAAAATATGCTCGCATGACGTTCTCATTTATTAAAGTCGTCCATCTCATGCGACGCACATTACCACCGGTAGCGGGGGCCCTATTCGAAGCCGGTGGGCCTCGGGATCCCAAGCCATTCGGTGGCCGGCCTCTCCCCTGCCGACGTACAGGTGTTGGCGACGTCGGCGGAGAGAAAAACTCGTCACTCGATGTCGAGCTCGACGCCTCAACAGCGGTCGGTACACTCGATGTAGTTTCCGGGGGCCGCGAGGCGGAGCTGAGCGACGAGTCCGGGGATAGTATTTGCGCTTTTGCCCTGGATCTTGTAAGCATCTTCGGAATTGGTTAATAATTGTATTCGTTTCGGTTTAATAAATTTTTTCTTGTATGACATGACATATGTCATGTCTTGTAGGTACTCTATTTATAGCTTGTTTTCGTCATTTTTTCCTTGTTTTTATTTTTATTTTATTTTGGATCTGCATTTTCGTTTATAGATTTCTATAATATATGGATTCAATAGAAAGTTATCTTGAAAAATATAAATATTGGAAATACGCTTATAAAAGAAGACTGCCTCTTAGTGTTGCCAGGTTATTATTATTATTATTATTATTATATAATTGCTATTTATATAATTATGTATTTACACGGGAATTAACGCGATCACGAAAAGGTATTACATACCTCTGAATTCCCTGACGTTTCGACCGGGTTGCACTGGCCGTTATATCCGTAAGGATATAGCTATATACCATAATATATTTATATAAAAGCAGCTCATAACTATCTTACTAGAAATAAAACTATAATACGAGTACGATGTAGTAATATTATCTTACTAGAGTTAGGTATATGTATATAACTATATCACGGCTATACCCACCTTACTGCGACATATAGACACTGACTCATTGAACAATACAAGGCATAGAATATCACATTGCCAGTTTGTACGAAAAAATGGAGTAAAAGCATTAGTCAGAATAGCTATGAAGTGGTTGCGGATTTAAACTTCAGCCAGTAAACTACCGATGTGAGCCCACTTCTAAGGGCGTACACGTAGCAACCACTTTCACACCACGTACGCGTAGCCACCGAACATCAACCGCGCAGCGCCCGCTCAGCTAGGGCTTCTATAAATACTTATTCTATAAATTACTACTATTATATATATATATATATATATAATATATTCTACTAATTCTATAAATACTACTAATACTACAGTCCACCCATTCTATATAAGTGAATATAAATGTTATAAAGATTTATCATTATTATTGCCATGTAGGAACACAGCATTTTTCGAAGTAGCTAAATCTAGATCTTCCAGACTTGAATTAAATTATTATATTATAATTGGATTAATATAATACATATCTCATTCCAGGCCTGCAAAGTTTTTACCCCACAAGATATCAGTATCTTCTATTAACGAAATGATAGACACACTAGCAACGTGGAAGTGACGCGTGCGCTGAGTGTAGACTGCACGGTGGCTGCGGTTTTTCTGGAAAGATTTTAAAATGTGATAATAAAATATAATTTTGTGTAATAAACTTAGAACCGAAAGTCGCAATAACCTTTGGCAAAATACGCCAACGCGCCGAACTCGCGGGCGCAGAAAACGTGTGTACGGGCCCTAACAAGCATTGTGTGTGATTGGGCGGATTAAAAATATTCTTTAAGAGCCTTTAAGCACCTTTAAAGCGGTCACCAAGCTCCAGGTAGAAATGCTGCCATATGTTTACATAGCTGTTAGAATATATGTTTCAACTTCAACCAACAAATCAATAATCTTCCATTTTGTTTTATTATAAGTTACAAACGGAACAAAATTAAATACTAAGAATTATGTTTTAATCAGCGACTTATACAGTATGCAATAAAACTTTTAATTGTAAAAACTGATGAGTTAAAAGATAAACATGTTGAATTGCCAATCTTCTCCATTTTGTTTTTGTCCGAAAAAACTTGTCCTTTACGCCAGTATACTAAGGTTATGGTAAAAACCAACGGGTGCACTTTAAATGCCACAAGTGACGCGTTGTTAAAACAGATTTCACCTTGAGGTTCAGAACAGTGTCATGGAGATATCTCTTGAACATAAAAAAGCGCTTTGAGTGCATTCAAGTGGCATTTATAAGAAATTTTAAAACATTCGTGACTTGTAAATATTAACTCAGATGTGTAAAACGGGACTTCATCGCGATAATATTTGTGAGGTAAAATACCTTTTTGAATTCTCGAGCCGAACCAATTCGACCAAATTCCACTTTTTTTTAAGCAAGTTTTACACATCTAATAAGTTTAATATTGAATTAAATTCAATTTCCTTATTTGCAAGAATGAGTATTGACAAAGGTGTTAAAATATGCAAAGCGTCTTCATCTTCCACATATTACGGTATGCATATTTATATCAACAATAGTATATCATGTTTCATGCAGTCAGCAAATTCTTGCCTAAATTCAATAAGAAAAAAAATTCAATACAAAATGAATAAAAATAAAAAACCACAATTAATATGTGCTCAGAATTAAAACACAGTCAAAAAACAATTAATAAATAATTAAAAGTTATGCTTAAATTGTGTAAACTAATTATGTCACTACGAAATAAATTTAATTAAAATTATGTGAGTGAATATTCTTATCATCTAAATATTCTTTAACAGTGTAGCACGCCTTGTGAGTCAATATATTTTATTTTTTGGTTAAATAAATCTATTTTTTTCTATTTTACATAGCTCAATTGGTAACTTATCATAATATATATTCTTGATACTATACAATAAACTCTTTTGGGGGTGATTTTTTTTGGGTATTGTTCTTATTTTTACGAAAGTAGCCACTTCTTATATGCTTAGCAAGGTGAGCAACTTTAAGCCCTTGAAATGTGGCTTACAACTGTCTATTTTTTAACCCTTAATATTGCTCTTATGCATTACGTTTGACCTGTAAAGACAGTCTCCCAGTTGGTAGAATTGCCCCGAAATATTATGTCATATCGAAGTGATGATTCTAGATAAGCGTAGTATGCAGATAGCGCTGTCGTAATATCAACAGTTTTAAGTACAAAGCATAGAAACTTTTATTCAGTTTTGTGCGAGTATGTTCAATGTGTGCATTCCAATTTAAATTGCAGGCTACATGCAAACCCAGAAATTTTACAACCTCAAATATTCAGGCTCGTCTAGACGCGTACTTTGCGCTAGAGATCATTGAGTTCGTGGGGACCCATTTGTCAAGCTTTTTTACCTTGCCAATTTGACGCAAATGGACCAATACTGTTTTGACGCTAACGTCGAAAGCTGTTGCTAATTCAACCGTAGATTGACTATCATCAGCTTCTACAATCGCCTTTAATTCGTCATTGTCCACCAAAGTTTTCGAACGACCATTAGGTTCATTTTTCAGGTCGAAATTTCCAGAACGGAACCAATAACAGGCAGTGCGTTAATTTGTAGTGTAGTGTTAGCTCCGTAAACGTTGCGTGCCACTTGTGCCGTATTGCTGCCACGACGGTGCTCCTTTTGAAAAAAGAAATTCATGTTTTTAAAATAAAATTTATTTGAAATTAGAATTCATACCCAAAAAAAAATTAATAAATAGCCAGTACTGCAGATTGGCAATTTCATAGGTACAGACCTATTAGACAATATTAAGCATTTAGCTTATGATTAGTGATCGTCTGGTGGTCGTATTTCGACCATAATTCATTGTTTTTTAATTTCTGTGGTTCATTGGCTAGTATAATTTGAACTGTCACCAATTCTGTAAAACTAAATACCATTAAAAAAAACATATTAAATGACGACAAAAAATCTACAACCACATACCAAAACTCATAAGTAAATTACCTCCGTTACGTTTTAAATGTGTCCTGAACTTTATGTTTTAATCTAATTACCATTCGTTATAAATCTGTAAATTACTGCATTTTTTTTCTAAATTATAATTAGTAATAATAATAAATTATATTAATATAGCAACATTTTCCCATAAATTAAAACTCTGCTTTTTTATTTGTCTTTTTTTTCAAGGTTCATTATCATCAATAGATTTGTAATTACAATTTTGCTTTAAAACAATGACCTTGGCTCATTTATTGATTCCTTATCAGAATTTTAAATTTTAATTGTAGCAGGAGATACTTCTCTCCCTACATAAGCTGTTATTTGCTTTTTAACAGTAGAACGTTAACAGTAAAATATTTCTATCTGCAGTTGGGTCCGAGGTGAGCTCGGACATAATGCTTGTCGATTACCTCCGTAATACATTAGAGCTACGCGGCACCAAGTACATGTGCCGCGAGGGTGGCTGCGGCGCTTGTACCGTTAACGTCTTCACCACGCCTGGCACCGCTTGCAAAGTTGTAAATTCCGTAAGTGATCTTGTTAATAATAATAATTTGTTTTTCAGAAGTCTTCTCTTGCCTGTCTTGTCAGAAGAAGTTCTATTTAGTATCTGGCTATACGCTTATAACGTGTAACTAAGAAATGTAGTCATATCTACAGATCGTTATGTTTTGTCGATGAATACACACATCAAAAGTGTCTAGGGATCAAGTACATTTTTAACTATTAAACAATTATCCAATTAATATTTACCAAATCTAGTCTTCCAGACTGGCTTCTTACTTTAATTCCTAAAGTTTAAGTTAAATACTTATCCCTATATTTTGAAAAAATTAAAAGAAAAACATTTTTTACAAATTGTGGGCAATTAACAACAAATGGCAAAATGGGGAAAAATGAGGATTTTTAAAGTTTCATTTTAAAGAAAAAAAAAATATACGTTTCCATAATTGACACGATTCACACAATCAGAGTGATTTGGCATGCTTAAAATCAGTTCATCAAAATCACTTTGAGGAATGGCCACCCACGTTCTTTCTACCAAGTCAAAAAGTTGTTGTGCGGTATGCATGGCATCCGTACGCGGCAGTGCTCTTCTTTGGGCCATATCCCATGCGTGCTCAATTAGGTTGAGGTCCGGCGATTGAGCAGGCCACGGCAGAACGTTGATGCGAGCATGGACAAGAGTGCATGTTACGACTCTGACCGTGTGTGGACGTGTATTAGTCGAAATAAATCACCCAACAGGCTTTGCAAAGGGATGATCACGTCTGAAACAATCCTCGCCGCATATTCTGAGCATTGAGTTAATCTGAGTTACCCCTGATCCAAATGAGATTGGTTCTTCCACCGATCCAAAAACCAGCCCAAACCATTATTGTTCTCCCTCCATATGAATGAACTTTCTGACAAAACTTCAAACGCTCTTGACGTCCAAAGGTCCTTCAAACTTGAGTACGTCTTGTATCCGGCCTCATAGTGAAACGAGATTCATCGTAAGTAAATAGTAAACACAACGCCAGTCTTCTTCTATTCAACTTCTGTGTTTGTGAGCCCAGTGTAAATGGGCCCTATGATTGCGGGGTGCTAAAGGTACAACTCTCCGCGGCCTTCGGTAACACAGACCCACTTCATGTAAACGATTTCGGATGGTTTGGTCGCTTATCACCAAGCCTGAAGAGCTGTGAAGCCTCGTAACCAACATCATGGCGGTCATGGTACGATTCCGTCGAGCAGTATTTTGAATGTACCGGTTCTGTCTGCGAGTGATGATGTGAGACCGTCCTCCATGTCGCTGGGCCCCACTGCCCGTGATACGATAGCGTGTCCAGAGGTGGCTTATGATGGTCTGTGTAGTACCAAGAGCGACAGCCACAGTACGTTGCCTGTCAACATTCCGACGGCTCTCGTCATCTCTTTTCATGTCAAATGATGTCGTCACTCAATATCGTTCCAAGTTTTTTCAATTCCGATGAAGAAATTGTAATGGTTTTGAAAAAACGCTATTACTCACTTTTATAGGAATCCTGATTGACAGTTGATTTCTTATTTTTAATCAAAATTTAAAGAAAATTCTTTATTCAAATAGTGAAATTCACTAAAAAGAATCAATAACGATCCAAAGAACTTAAAATAATAATCGTCAATTGCGGCGATACTCTGAAACGTACTCGATCCCAAGACACTTTAAATGTGTAGTTGAGATGACGCACGTCAAAACATTTTTGTTTTAAATTTTGTCTTGAGGAAATGCTTTTTCTTGTGTATAAAAATATGTAATCAATATTTATGCATTTGTATTCTTCATTTCTTTTTAAAAGGAATTTTTCCATCTTGTGGATATTTCTATTACACACAGCCTTATTTTTAATACCTACATTCATGTCTGTGTTCTCTTTTACAGAATACTTATTTGTGTTAATAGTAGATTATCAATTTAAAAATTAAAGTTTCTGTATTAAAAAATATTAATGCGGTCTATGTACTACACAACCCTAAAAGTTAATCTTTCTGTTACACGTTGACAAGTGACAAACTATGATGATTAATTTTACTAAAATTTTTGTTTCTTGTCCAGTGTATGGTATCTGTGACATCTTGCCAAGACTGGGAGATCACAACAATAGAAGGTTTGGGCAACAGGCACGATGGTTATCATCCATTGCAGACAGCATTAGCTGAGCATCATGGGACACAGTGCGGGTATTGTACTCCTGGATGGGTAATGAGCATGAATGGGTAAGTATTTGTTGTTATTCTTTTATTTTTCTGGGTGCAAAACCTCGGGTTTATTTATTATCCCGTTGAAAAACCCGACAAAAGCGGTTTGCATGTTAGAAGCCCGCGGCAAGTCCTGGTCTACCCCGTCCACAAGAAGTAGGTAATTCGAAAGGTATTCTTCAGGCTTTTCAGTTAGATGTATTTGCTCAAGTAATATTTTAAAATTAATTTTATTTGTTAGAAAAGACAAAAATAAATTAGGCAACATTATTTTCATTTCTATCTTTAGACTTTATTTTGTAGAGTACTACAAAGATAAAAATTTTAGGCTTTTAGAATCTACAAACAGGAACGTCACTATGTTAGAAGTTGAACAAGCATTTGGCAGTAACATTTGTCGATGTACAGGATATAGGCCTATAGCCGAATGCTTTAAAAAGTTTGCAAGAGATGCTCCAAAAGAACACAGAATTGAGGATATTGAAAACTTGTCTCTTTGTAAAAGGAAAGGAAAACCTTGTAATAGAAATAAAAATGATTGCACCGATGAAGATGAGTGGTGTATTGTAGACGATGACGATATATCGGAACAACCAGTAAAGAGAATAAGGTTAAAAGATGGCAAAGTATGGTACAGACCTACCTGTCTTCACGAAGTTTTAGGCACATTGCAGACTGAAAGCAGTGGATCCGATTACATGCTGGTAGCTGGAAATACTGCTAAAGGTAAAAAAACTAAAATCTTAAAAAACTTCTAAAAGTTTCATATCATTATCACATCCAGCAAATTTTTAAAACTTAAGGTCCTTTATTTTTGATATTGTGTTTACTTTTGATTTCAGGTGCTTTTCCTATAGATGAATACCCACCTCTTCTTATAGATATAAGCCACATCCAGGAACTAAAATCTAATTATTTTGACCAAAACCTCGTAGTTGGGGCTGGATTAACTCTTACAGAATTTTTGGGTATTTTGAAGGCTAACTCAACTGTAGAGTACTTCAATTACTTAGAGAAGTTATATGAACATATTATGTTGGTAGCTCACATTCCTGTAAGAAATGTACGTATTTCCCATTTTAAACATTTGTATAAATAAAAATAGGTTTACCACACAAACTTGTTGAAGTCATTTAGCTATGAGTACCGTGTTTTATCCTAACAGTTTTTGAACTAGATTTTAAGTCTGAAGTCAATATAGTTTTCTTATGTCAGTATGTTTTTTAGAATTCTTTGCAAGAGTAAAAAGATAAAAAAATGAAATGGTGGCACACAAACCGCAATAAATATTTTTTACGTGTTTCATCTTCAGTTAACAGCGTTTTAAATAAATTCATATGTGTACACATATTATACACTACATATACGTATATATTTATTTAAGATAAACTACTACGTTTACTTATGCTGTAATATATACATGTAACATAATACAAATGTTGATTTGCATCAAGGTGTTTGTTGTGTCAATTCCAACATCTAATTCATGTATCATTTTAAGGTTGGTACTATAGCTGGGAACCTGATGATCAAACACAAGTACAACGTTTTTCAATCCGACATATTCTTGCTTTTGGAGACCGTTGGGGCCCAACTGAATATCAGTATGTACTATTTTTTTAAAACCCGATAGTGACATATTAATTTTGTTAAGTAACATACTACGTTATTTACACTAATCAAATCTAAATAACGTTTTTGAATTATCCGATTTGAAACTAATTTGACTTCAACCACAATTTTAATTGTTATATTATAATTTCATACAAATTCAACTTTATTCTATTTTTATAATTTTCTAGATTGATCTACATTGGAATGGCTTTCTGATCTAATTAGTAATTATTTTTTTAGTTGATTGCCGTGGTTTTAGCGAAACGCATACTATGCGGAGCTTCCTGAGAGTGAACATGAATCAGAAGATAATTTTGAACGTGCTACTGCCGCCGTTGTCTAACGAATATAAGTTGATTACATTCAAAGTATGACCATCTATCTATATATTCGTATTATGGTAGTTATTATGTATTTCTTTTCACTTGATAACTTGATCATTTCATTTATGATTTATTAATTTCTTAGTAGCTCATCTACAATTGATACACTCAAGTACATGCTAATCATTTTATTCTAAACTAGCTTTTGCCCGTGACTTCTTCGGCGTGGTGGCGGACATCAGACATCGTAGAGTGTAGGTAAACTAATTTAGGGTACACCGGAGGCTCCAGCCGTAAGACCCGGTGACGAAACACTGTGTGGTTTTAGTCGTTTCGAGTCCGACATACCACCTTATTGTTTGGCCCTGGTGAGTCCATACTCACCAGTCACCTTCGGTTTATAGACCAAAACGATGTCCACAGCCGAGGATAAACCTCAACGAATTACCACAGACACATTTTACATTGCTGCCGAATATTCACGGGGATACCCCGAGGCCCCGCTTAGAGGCGAAACAATGGTCGAACTATTATTACATGCCAGCGGAAAATTGCAATTTAAGGCTTAAGACTTTGGAAGTACTTGCAACGCCTGGTAAGTACATCTCACTGTGAAAGGCGTTTGGTTTGGATTCCCTGTCTATGGCAATTCGTTGAGGCTAATGTCCGGGAAGGGGTTTAAGGGGTTTTTTTCTCCGGATCCCGAGAACGTCATCCCATCTTCACTAAATTCGCATGGTAACAAAATCGGTTCATATTTGACGAAGACCTGAGATAACATATAAAAAAAAAACTTACATGAACATCAAATTGAGAAAATCCCTTTTTTTAAGTTGGGTAAAAATCGATGTGTGATGCCAGCAAAATCTAAGTTTCTTACAAACTTTCATCCCCCTATTTTGACCCTTTAAGGGATAAATTTTTAAATTACTTTCTTATAGAATGCCTACATCATGTAAAAATACGTCCTGCAAATTATTATTACCTGTATATGAAAATAGCACTTATTTATTCTTACAAAAAATTTAATAAAATTAAACAATATAAAGTTCTCTATCATTTTTTTTACATAATATTATAACACCATCTATTATAGCATTGTATTGTATTAATAATGTATAACCTTTGCCGTTTTGTGTGAAATATTTTTTTTTATTTCCCCTTTATTGTATTTTAAATAATACAGTATATTATATGCTGTAAAACTTTTTGGTAATTATTTATTACTATCTTGCAATATTTTTTTCACTTTCACACCCCCTTAGGGGTAGAATTTCGGAAAATCCTTCCTATCGGATGCCTACGTCATACAAAGAACACACCCTCCAAGTTTCAGGTCTCTACGATCAGTGGTTTAGGCTGTGCGTTGATCCGTCAGTCAGTCATTCAGGGCGACATTCAATTTGTATAGATTGGGGAAAACACTTAATTCACAGACTTATAATCCTTTTTTTTAATTTCAGATTATGCCTAGAGCTCAAAGCGCCCACGCCATTGTCAACGCTGGTTTTCTATACAAGATAGATAAATATACAAACATAGTTAAACATGCAAGGATTGTGTATGGGGCATTATCACCTAAGTTCATAAGGGCCTCTGCCACTGAAGCCTTCTTAGTTGGAAAGTCATTATTTACCAACGAAACTCTTAAGGCTGCTTTAGGAGTGCTTGATGGAGAATTGATAGTTGAAGATAATCCTCCTGAGCCATCAGTAGCATATAGAAGACATTTGGCAAAGGCTTTATTCTATAAGGTAATTATTTTTAGTAAAGAAAGAGTATCTTATGTAACAAAATCGGTTCATATTTGACGGAGACAGAGAAAAAAACCTACATGGGCATCAAATTGGGAAAATCCCTTTTTTAAGTTGGGTTAAAAACGATACGTAATGCAAGCACAATTTAAGTTTCTCACAAACTTTCATCTTTAAATTACGTTCTTATAGAACGCCTACATCATGTAAAAAATACGTCCTGCAAATTATTATTTCCTGTATATGAAAATAACACTTATTTATTTTTACGAAAAAATTAATAAAATTAAACAATCTATTAAATTCTCTAATATTTTTTTTTTCATTTATTATAACGCGCTCTATTATGGCATTGTATTGTATTAATAATGTATAACCTCTGCGGTTTTGTGTAAAATGTTTTTTTTTTATTTTCCTTTACTGTATTTTAAATAGGTAATACAATATTTTTTATGCTGGAAAACAATATGTATAGTCATTATTTTTTTCGATCTTGCAATATTTTTTTCACAAAATTCTGAAATGTACAGTTATGAAATTATACATATATGTGGAAATAATAATATAGTTTCTTATAACGCCATCTATTATGAAAGTCTATTCTTCATCAGCTTCGTCTATTATTCGGATAATTAGAATAAAAGCTTTCGTGACTGGTATTCATATTTATTAAAGATATACGATTTTACTCAGGAGTATATTTCGGGGAATAACCTTCCGCGGTCGGGTCTGAACATGTTTTTAATAAATATTAGTCGGATGTACCAAAAAAAGTACTAAAAGAATCTGACCGGTATTCAAATTGATATAATTAATTTCCGACAACTTGATCCATATCATTGTTAATAACAGATAGGTACTTACATACTAGGGGTTCATAAAAAAATTATATTTAAGTGCAATATTACTAGGTAAGCCCTAGTAGCATTCTGTGCGGAGGACGATGAAAACACGAAATGCCTAACTATAGGAGAAACACAATTCTCCGCCACAGTATTGCGAGGTGGGAAAGCAGAAAGTGCAAATTGTTATTAGAAAGTCAGAACCTTCAAATAACAATTTGAATCTTATGAATACCTTAATACCGAAATACATAATTTTTATTTTCTAATTACTTCTTATTCTTGAAGCTTTTAGTATCGTAATGATTAACTTTACTCTTATCTCATAGGCTTTGCTCACTATTTGTCCACCAAACATCCGTACTTCGCGCTTTAACTCTGGTACTTTAAAACTACACGAATCTAGAGGTCTATCAGATAGTAAACAAATTTTTACCACGGATCCTACTAAATGGCCATTGACCCAGCCTATTCAGAAAGTCGAAGCATTGGTAAGTGTTTATTGATATATTTTAATAAGGTTTTAAATAGTTAATTTGAAAATTTTACAGTCATTATAAAGTGGCTACTATTGTCAAAACAATTTTGAACCAACAATTTATCCGTGAGAAAGTATTTTTAACATACTTTTTTCTTTTTAAGCATCAATGTGCAGGAGAAGCGGTATACACAGAAGATATGCCAACATTCCCTAATGAAGTATTTGGTGCTTTCGTGCTCAGCACTGTAGCCCTGGGTACCATTGTCAACATTGACGCTACAAATGCACTGGTAAGTCTAAAACGATAATATATTAACCATAAAAGTTGTTTACATTGGAATACTAGTGCTTCCAAAACTGTTGAAGTAATATTATTGAATGAAACAAATTCCTTAACCTTCCATAAAAATGTATAGGCAATAGTCAATTAGAATTCGATTGTTCCAGAGACGATTGAATTAACATTTTATGTTTTACTAACATTAAATTTTTAATTGCTTTTAGTACTTAATAGCTTACTTTCATTAAAATAAAAATGAAAAATATTTTCTTCTCAATCATTATAGACAATTAAAGGTGTTGTTGCTTTTTACACTGCTAAAGACATCCCTGGATTAAACTCCTTTACACCAGCAGATAGCTTATTATACACCTCAAATGAAGAAGTGCTTGCTGAAGGCACGGTAAAGTACTATCATCAGCCTATTGGTATAATCGTAGCAGAAGACCAGCATATTGCCAATAGAGCGGCGAAACTTGTCAAAGTGATGTACAGCAATGTGAGAAAACCGGTAATAGACGTAAAAAAAGCAAAAGAAGATAGCACAAGGAATACGCTGTTTTTTTCTGCCGATGCTACTAATCGTGGCACTGATATACACAAAGTTATTACTGGGAATACTACGTTTTATGGCCAGTATCACTTTACTATGGAAACTTTAGTTACTGTAGCAAAACCTACCGAAGAAGGTTTAGAAGTTCATAGCGCGACCCAATGGTTAGATGGATCACATGTTATGATATCAAGAGCGTTAGGTATTGATCAAAATAGGTAAGTATATTTTCATAAGTTTAGTATTATAATGTTATTAGGTCTATTTAATTTTCAATGAACTTCTTGTTTGGTTATTTTTTTTTATTTCTAGTAGTAGTTTAGTAGTAGTAGTAGTAGTAATAACTATAGTTATCTAGAAGAATCTAATCAACGTTGATTTAATTTTTGTATAATTTCTCAAAACTCAACTCAAAATCTTCATAAATATAAAACTCTCTTAAACTTATATCATGTATATAATCTTGGATTATCCCATATACTTCCGTTGTTTGTTAAATATCATATTAAGAACTTATATTAATGAAATTACTACTGAAAGCATTCGGTATCCACCAAATTACGAAATTTTCGGTGGGCAGATTTATTTTAAATCATTTTACATCTTTGATGTTACAACAATCAAAATTTACCCATTATCTATTTCTTAGTAATGACAAAATATGCTTATAAAATATAGAAATACAAACATGTACTATTTATTTATCAGAATTGACATGTATGTTCGTCGTATCGGGGGTGCTTACGGCATGAAGATCTCTCGCAGTATCCAGTCAGCTATCGCTTGCAGCTTAGTTTGCCAGAAGTTGAATCGCCCATGCCGATTTATTCAACCACTGACCACAAATATGGAAGCCGTTGGCAAGAGACTGCCATTCACAAACGATTATGAAGTACGTTACCTTGATACCAAATTTTTTTCTTACCATGACACTTATAGATAAAAATATAGATAATTCTACTTTTTATTGTACACCAAACCATATAAAATACTATTTTTTATTTACTGCATAAATTGGCGATCGTAGCTCGTAAGCGATATGAAAAATAGATAGTGGTATGTGAGTGGATAGTGATCGCAGTGTACAGACTGTGCCATAGAACACAAACTTATAAAATCATGTACTTACACTTATTATTGTTTAATAATATACCTCTTATAGGTAAAATAGGTACATAAATATAAATACATGCCACACCATATACATTGATTGAGGTTTAAAGCAGATTGTAGATAAATACAGTCGATCCCAAGAATTGTTTTTGAAGTAACCAAAAAAAAGTTATGTAGTTTTCCAGGATAACGTTTTACAGTACGCAAAACATTTTTTGCAAGAAGATACTGCAATATTGGACCCAGGATAAGCCTTACTTAATTTTTATTCCTAAGTTCTTCATGTCTATCGTTTAAATTTATTTTAAATCTAATTCTGGGGCTTATAATAACGATTACATGGGTTGACTAGCTTAAAGTAACTTATACAACTTTACACCATTTTAATGCCTCATCTTGTAAAGACTCTTCCTAGTTGCTAATTTTGCATAATTTTATATTAGGAATCAGATATAATAATAATAATAAATTTTTATTTCAGTATTTAGAACCATAACAGTTAGTATACAAATCGACTTAAAACTATTGTTACAGTTACCGCATCTAACACTATAATAAATTAATGATAAAAAAAATAAAAGGTTTAACATCTTTTGGTGACATCAGTAATGTTAATTGTTCCTGTAATTAATTTCAGATAGCAGTCAATAAGTCAGGGGTTATACAGTATATAAACCACACAATTTATGAGGATAACGGATATAAAACTAATGAAACTCTCACCGCTCTTGGAGTTGATGTATATTACAATTGTTATGATGTAACTAAGTTTAACTATAAAGCATATGATACGATCACTGACACTGCTAAAAATACGTGGTGTAGATCACCGGGTACGTAGAAGTTATTATGGTATTTTGTTTTTGATTTATACTATTATAAAGGAAAGTATACTATTAAATAAGAAAGAAGCAAGTGACATTAATTCTTGACATAATTTTAACGTCTGACAGATCCATGTATCTACTAATCCTTTGCATATGTTGCTATTTCACACGAATTAATGTAACCTAACCTTCCAGTATCATTAAAATTAACATTTTAACTGTTTTTATGCAACTGGATCTAATTTGTTGTAAAGTTTCAACTTCTTCTGTATAAAAACTGTTAATATCTGTACCGCAGGTACACTAGAAGCCATTGCCGCCTGTGAATATGTAATGGAAAGGATTGCTTATGAACTCTCTCTAGATCCAATAGCAGTACGTCTAGCTAATGTAGACACAGCAAAATATAATGATATATCAGAAATGATTCAACAATTTAAAATTGACACTGAATATGCCACTAGAAGAGCAGCCGTAGATTCGTTCAACACACAAAACCGATGGAAAAAACGTGGTTTAAGATTTTCCTTTGCAAGGTGGTACCCAATAGGAGCACAGCGCTTTGATGTAAATATGTCAGTATTTCAAGGAGATGGTTCAATAGTAATCACACATGCGGGTGTTGAAATGGGACAAGGCATAAATACTAAAGCCATTCAAACGGCTGCATATTTATTAAAGGTTCCAATTAATAAAATTCAAATCAAAGGTAATAATACAACTATCACACCAAACAGTTTTATATCTGGTGGGAGTCTTACAACGCAGAGTGTTATCATTGGTTTGAGGAGGTGTTGTGAGCAACTGCTTGCCAGATTGGAACCTATCAGGGCTACTTTGACTAACCCAACATGGGAGGCATTAATAAAAGCAGCTTTTAACGCTGATGTGGATCTTCAAGCCCATGGTTACTCCGCCTTGAATGATAGACAAGTATACAATGTATACGGTATTGCATTATCTGAAGTAGAAATTGATTGCTTGACTGGAGAAAATGAAATACTAAGAGTGGATTTATTACAAGATGTCGGTTTAAGTATTAGCCCGGAAATTGATGTTGGACAAGTAAGTATGAATATTATATTATGTAGTTTCTATTTATATTATTTTAGATAAAAAAGCGACCAAAGGAGCTCGTTTTGACCATATTGACCATATTGGGGACAAGCTTTCTAGTCTCTTGCCAAGTCGGTTGAGTTTAACTTCTGCCACCCATCACTCCCACTTCTGTATAAACCCGATGGTTCTCTGGCCCACGCCGCTAAGGAGAAAACAGATCTATATGCTAATCTCTTCGCAAAATATTCTCATCTAGACAGCAAAAAATAAATGCCCACTTCGGTTACCTCCGTTCGGCCCCAAAATGGGAGCCGTTCAGATCCGCCAAAAAGAAGTACTTAAATGTATGCTGCATCTAGACGTAAATAAGGCCAGAGGACAAGGTGGCATTCCTGCAGTGGTTTTGAGGCGCTGTGCAGCCGAGTTGATGATTTGATTTCCTAAGGGGACGGTCGATTTGACTCGTCTTAGATGGCTGATCTTCCGACTTAATGGCAATTAATGCCAGGATACCTCAGGGATTTGTTATCGACAGCATCTTTGTAGAAATAAGAAATATATGTCCAATGACTGTGTCCAATTGGGGTGACGCTAATCTTGTCAATTTTAACCCTTCCAAAATGTTTTTCTCTACGGAAAAGAGTACTTTCGAACTTGCACCCACAAGGTGTATCTTTACCGATAACTGGCCATCTAGGGCTTCTTGCTATCACCGTCAAATCGCTGAATTTCAATCAACAAATCTAGCCCATGACACAGACAGCTTCCAAGAAATTAGGAGTTATTTAAGGGTCCAGTGGTACCTCAGCTCTAAACAGCTGCTTCATATAGAGGTATGCAGCCCAATTTCGATTTTGCATGAAGTACTGCAGTCATTTTTGGGGTAACTCAGCTAAATACCAACTAGAAGCTCTAGACTCAGTTGACCGAAGAGCTTGTAGGATTATAAATGATGATGTGCTGCTGGAATAGGGAACTACATAGCCCTAAGGATCGTCGTAAAGTCGCCTGCTTAGCGATATTTTATAGGATTCACTTTAAAGTTCTTTTCACATTAATTAAACCCACCATTCTTTTATCGGACCACTAGATGCACACATAGGTTCTATCTTTCATTGTCGAAACACCAAAAAGTCGAACTAAATGCTTTGACAACTCCTTTTTGTGTAGAATGAACTGCCTGCGTCTACTTTTCCAGTCAATTATAATCCTAGAAAGTTCAAGTGTAGAGTGAGGAGGCTTTCTTAGGATAAGAGTGTACCATCTTCATCTTTGTCACTTTCCATCAAGTGAGTTGGAAGACAAACGCCTATTCCATTTCACAATAAAACAGTTTAATACTTCTGCAAGTTTTCCTGTTTCTTTACCTAAGTTTTTTTTTCAAGGTCGAAGGAGGTTTCATTATGGCAATGGGTTACTGGACATGCGAAAAGTTAGTGTACGACCCTGCCACGGGTAAATTATTAACAAATCGTACATGGGATTACCACGTGCCTGAAATGAGGGATATCCCTCAAAATTTCAATGTTTACTTTAGAAAAAGTTCCTACAGCACAGACCTCATCTTGGGATCCAAAGGTACATTTAAATTTTAGTACATATAAAATTTGGTAAATGTTTAAACTTTTACGGAATGTTATAAAATTGATGTTCCTAATATGTTTTGGCGTACAAGTAATACTGAAACACTTATTTTATAGACTTAAACGTTTATTTAAGAAAACATGACAATTTTGACATTTTATTCAAAGCCAAAATATGATAAAATCGTTAAAAATTCCGGAAATTGTTCAGTATTTTTTCGTGTACTTTAAAATTCATTTTTTCTTGCAAATTATGCCATAATTGCCCACGATTTAACTTTAAAATGAATAAATCGACATCGAGCTTTTACTAGCCATAGTAAATTAGTTATCTAGAGAAGTGAACTTGCCACAGCTTGTTGGTTATGAAGCATATAAAACCACCGATAATTTTAACCAAAACGATGGCATAGTTGTATACACAAACTGTGAGCTTGAATGTACCGGGGAAGAACCATCTCTATCTGAAGCCAATTGCTTAACAATCAAAATAAACCACACAGTATTAATCACGATTTACAGACCTCCTAGTTTAAATCACTCATTAATTTCCTTGACTCTTTACTCGGCTTACTACAGAGTATCTCATCATTTAAGAAAATTATCATAGTTGGTGACATAAATATAGACCTAATAAGAACTATTCATGAAAAGACATCCTTATTTTTAGATACAAAATCATTCCACCGTCTTCTGTCTGCCTTAAATATCGCTACTAGAGGTAAATCCTGCCTAGACCACGTCATATTAAAAACGGAACTTAGTGCATTCACTTTTTCATTGGGTACTTGTATTATCGATCATGAAGCATGACTGTTTTGCATTAAAACTTTAGTATCTAATACAAAACCTATAAAAATGAAACTAAAGTTTAAAATTGACCGAGAAAGGTTAAAATCAAAATGACTTATAAGTTCCACAAAAGTTATCTGGAAACAAATTTGACCACTGCCACTAACAACTTCATTAATATTTTACAACAACTAAATGCAAATAACTCAGTAAAACGTTTGATGCCTAAATAAAAATGAAATAACAAAACCTTGGATTACTCTCGGCATCCTCCACTGTATTCGGACAAGAGACAGAATGCGCAATAAAATAAATTCAGATAAGGATAATATCATATTGAAAATAACATATTTAAGATACCAAAATCTGTGTAATAATCTAATTAAAAAATTAAAAAAAAAAAAACAATATTTCAGTGGTAAGCTTATAAAATCAAAAAACAGTACAAAAAAGCTATGGTCTACCATCAAAACAATTATCAATAACAATAAAACAAAACAACTAATATTTCAATTATTAACTGAAAAAGATCCTAAATCCTCAGTCAACAAAATCAAACGTAGGTTATCGACGGTCAGACCTAATACCTTCACATCTCCCTCACTTCAGAAAATCTTAAAAATCTCCGCTAAAATTATTTGTTCTCTTACCTACGGACAACGAAAAAGTTGAAAAAACTATTAAGCCATTGCAAAGTGATTGAGCTCCTGGGTGGGATCAGATCAGTGCTGAGATTATAAAACTAACATCAGAATCTATAACACCTGTACTCATCAATTTGTTAAATCGTTGCTTTGAGGAGGGGGTATTCCCTGACGCATTTAAAAGAGCTGTTGTACATCCAATTCATAAGGTGGGTGACAGAAGGCAGTATCAGTAACTACAGGCCAATTGCAATATTAACAGCGATGTGAAAATTACTTGAACGTATTATTAATAATATAATAGACTAATTCAATATTTGCGAAACAATCTACTATAATCTAATCAATATGGCTTTAGAATTGACAGCTCTACCGAAAATGCAGTTTTTGACTTTGTTAACTTTCTTGTTGGTAAATAAGACAGCAAGAGTAAATGTTTAACCATATTTATTGACCTTGCAAAAGCTTTTAACACTGTCTCTATCCCCCACCTAGAACAAAAACTTGAGGGTTTTAGTATTAGAGGCACACGAAACTTTCTTCATCAGCCCGAATCTTTGCCTTAATGGGCAAGGGCTTAGCAGGTGGAGCAGTAGGGGTGCTCGCAGTGACCGTTGGGTCACGCAACGCGCCTGCGACGCACAATGTAGACTCTGCAATCGGTGTCGGTGAATGCTGACGGGTTCCTCGTAGCATGCATTGCGGCGCATGTGTATATTACTTACACGTACCGGTGACCCAGTTATTGGTATAGACTTGCGTACCTCTTCTAGTTCAGTGCGCAAGTCAGCGACAGTAATCTGGGAAGCCTCCAGCTACTTCTGTACATCTGCTAAACCTGCCTTTAACAAGGCAATGTCCTTCAGCAGATCAGTAACATTGACTTGGTCGAAAGTGACGGGAGACTGTAACCTAAATATTAGGCTTGGAGCTCTAAAATACAGGCCAAGGCTTAGTTTAGACTCCAGATCTCTCACAAATTACAAATTAAGCTAAACTTTTTGTCAACTTAAATATTAAGACTTGTGTAATTTGTGGGGATAAATAAATACATATTATTATATCATAATCTATTTCACGTCCGAAAGTTATTACACGTTCTTTAAATTAAGTATCTTTCTTTATATTTAACCACAAGAGTACAATGTTTTAAAATTGAAAATTATGCTGTAAGTTTAATTAATTGTCTTTGAGAGTTTGTTAAGGCTACATTTAGTCAGTACGATGTCACTTTCCTTCAGTGAAACAGGCATATTTGGCAGGAACGTAGGAGATTGGTGCCATTTTCAACACCTTGCCTATGAGCCCGGAATGAAGTTGAAGCCGGTTGGTGTATCTCTCTTATTTATTAAATAAATGCCAAATGGGTATATTGTTATTGTGTAGTTAAGAAATAAACCATTGTCTCACAGTGGTCTGCCTAATGTTTTTCACGTGTTGCATCGTAACAATTGGTAAAGAACCCGTAGTTCACATTTCTATAAGGTAAATCACTTCTGCATCAAATACTTCAGGGAGAGAAGGCTGTTTACTTTTTATTTTTTCTGTATTTTAACAAAAATAATATGTTTCAATGTATCGATTGTTGTTGGAAGCACTGATGTATTGATCCGGTGATGCTAAAAAGGGAAAGCACATACGTATATTACTTATCGTGTAGCTAAGTACATAGGTATTTTGGAAATTATCTTCATATAATCCTAAACTCTCTGAAAATTAATTAATCTTACAAGTAATCAAATAAGTTATTATAAATTTGATAATATGAAGATACAAGTTAACTTTAAAAATAAAAAGATAGGTAACAACGCATCTTTTAGAAATATCCGTAATTTTCTTCACATTGATGTCATATTTGTTCGAAGTTGTATAACGTATTGTCAGTATATTCACCTTTTTATTAAAATTAGGGATACTTAGAGTATTTTAAGTGAAAATGATAATAAAATAAATGTTTATCTTCTAGTATATGAAGTTTTGTAAATAGGTCATTTTGGTGATTTTTCATAAACTTTAAGCGGCAATAGAGGGCTAAAAGTAGGTTCAATTTTTATTGTTACTTTTTGTGTTATTTACATTGCAAAACAGCGTTTTAAAATTATTCGAGATCGAAAATACAAAAAAAAAGTTTGACGCTCTACTATAATCGGCACGTATGGGCTCGACCGTGAGGTTATCGGTGGTTTTAGTCGGTTCAATTCCGACACACCGCCCCACCGAAAACCCCGGTGGGGTGACGGCCCGAGGGGGTTTCCACACGTGCAATAAAAAAAGGCCTTAGTAATTAAATGCGTGAAAGAGTTAAAAAAATTCTAATACATTACCAATTTGTCAAACAATCACACAACACACTTGTGTGGTACCATGCCTTACAAAGATTCGCAAAACACATTAATTAGCCTATTTCCTTTCTAGTCTGAACCGGGGATAATCAGAAGATGCACCACAAAATACCGGTACTGATTTTAGCTGAGATCTTATCTAGGCCCGTGTAACCTTAGTAGAATATCCGTTGTCCCTTTTTTCCATAGAATGTTAACGCAGAAGGTAGATCAAATCGTTAATCATTCGATAAAACAAAATGTGCACAGTACTAATATTATGTACATAATCATTTGATATTTCATTTTAAAGTATACAAATTGATTAAATTATTCGCGTTTAAAATCAACTAGATGTTAGTAAATACTTTCTCGACTTTCGCTGGTCATGGTGACTTGACACAATATAATCAAATAATTTTTGACAGCTACTGGGGAGCCATCTTCGTGTGCTGCTGTAAGCGTCACATTTGCACTCAGAGAGGCGATTGCTTTAGCTCGCCAAGAAACTGGAATACCCACCACTCAATGGTTTCAGATTGGTATGTTTTACGAATTACTTCTATCTCTCTTCTTATAACTATCTTGTAATTAATATCGTGTTTCAAAATTGCGTCTTTATAACACGACTGCCCAAAAAAGGAGTGTAATGTTTTCAGGATTCATGTATGTATGTGAGTTTCTTTATTCCACCATAACTTCTCAATACCTTAACAGATTTGTATGGGATTGTATGTATTGTATCCTAAGTGTCACTGGTCATAAATTAAAAAAAAAAACAATAAGTCGGTTCTATGGCGCCATTTTCAAATGTAAAAAAAAACGCTTCAATTTGTTTTTTGGCAGGGCAGTCGTCTTGCTTTTATTTTTAAATTACTAAGTTGTTTTTAGGTTTTTAGACATCAGATGATGTCTCAAAATCGTGATTTATTATTATATACTTTTTCTATTATTATTTCTGTATTTAAATGATAGTCCCATCAAATAAGTTATGTAGCAATACATTTATCAGCCACATCGTTATTAGGTTATAGTTTTCAAAAAGTTCATAGCCGGCTCTAATATTTGTTTAACCCATATAATGAACAGTAAATAGTTTTTATACAACTTTTATGTGTTTTTGACACCTAAATTTAAAACATCCCTTTTCGATTTTGATTTAAGAGATCAGATCAGCGATAATTCACATGGGGACAAGCTATAATGATTGTCGTGTTCTTTCATTTTTTACAATAATTCTTGAACTACTTTCGAATTTCGAGTACAATAAAACTATCTATTATGTATAAGTCATCAGGAGCACACAGATCACAGGATCTTACAATGTCAATGATAAGAAACTCATTCATGTAAAGTATGGTCACCGTCAATCAGTTGATCAAACAAAAACTGTTACACGTGATCACACGTTATCACATTATATTGGGTTAAAAATAAAACGATGGTATACTTATCCATAGACCAAATACTTAACAAATATGCGTGCACCACACGCAATTACGCTATTTTTTTCATAAGGTTTGTAAAATTTCAGATGGACCTTTCTCTACTGAAGCTGTTTACATGGCTGCTAACACCAAAACCGAAGACTTTAAATTTTAGTTAATAAGCAGATTCTTCTATTTTGATACGTGCCAATACTTTGCGTATTCTATTTTACAAAGGAAGAAAAAGAAAATATAACATCGATAAAGATTTTGTTGTCAAGCGCACTAAAATTATCTTTTTTGACTTAAAGGTTCCAGTAACAAGATTATAAAGTTCCCACAAAAATACAATTTTAGTTTCGAGATTTCTGTTCTGGCGTAAAAATAAATTTTAGACTATAGTCAGACGATACTTTCACATGTATGATGCATGTCAGCTTTAAATCTTTGCCAATATATTAATTATAATTGCAATTTGCATAACTGTATAATTATAATAATAAATATATAAGCATTACTGTATTAAATGAAATGTCATTCAAGCAAATATTCCTTTCAGTCAAGCCGGTTACTTTACAGGAGTTCCAAGAAAAACTAATCCTGGATTATGTTTCAGTGTTATGATAAAACACCACTATTTCACTTAAATAGTGGTGTTTTATTGTTGTATATGTTTTATTGTTATTGTTGTATTTTTATTGTTTTTTTTTTAATTATTTAAAAATAATTCTGTTACAATTCTTCTATTTATAACTTTTATTTTTAGAATAAACTACTTACTCATAGAGAATAATGTTACCATGTTATCGAAATAAATTATTTTGTTTTCTCTTTCTTACTTTTCATAATTTTAACTTTATCTCTTATGTAAGTAAAACTTATAAGGATACAAACAAAAATAATACAACTTTTTGTATTAATCCAGTTTGTTGTATTTTTGTGTAATTTTTTTACTGTAGGTATTCCATTTATAATTCTTCAATATATTTAATTGTCGATATAAACGTAAGTAAAACTGTCCAAGGTTTATCTTTGAATTAAATTGAGTTATCTGATTATTATGTTTTTATGAAAAGCCTCTGTCTCTAAATTATACGTAATACTACTGAACATCATCACAGTAACATCAGATCCTGTTGATTCGTTACGATCGGCCTGAGGAGTAAGTAAAGTAATCGTAACAAGTTCGAATACCCATCAAATTTCAATTGACCTAATCAAATACTAAGTCGAAAAGCTCCACAACTCGAAAAAATGTTTTGGTCCCTTTCCTTCCAGCCCCAAAAACCTCCATTGCTTGAAATCTAAACCATTTATAAGTCGCAAATAGTCGAAATAATTAGAGGGTCTCTACAATTCATTTCATTACTTATTTCCCCTCCATAACTCGATTAAATAAATCTAACCTCTGATAGAACAAACTTTACAACTCGATAGTTTAAAACGAATTACCTCTATAACTCGAAGAAAAGTAAAATAGATTGTCGTCTTTAACAATATGTCGACAATAAACATCATTGTTTGTTACCTACGAAATGATAAAGTACTTTATGGCTGACGGTAAAAATTATTGTTATTGATTTGAATATGCTCTCCACGGGTTTATTTTAAACAGGCAAGAACTGCATTAAATACTTTATAGAATTTTATAGATCAAACCAGCAATTCGGTAGAAAAATAATTTTCTACTCCTCATTCTCTAGACAATGAAATAGATATTTTTTTTGAAGTTATACTTCTTTTGGCGCGTTAGGGAAAAATGATGAGAGTAAATTTTTACGATACGCGCGCACACCGTCGCGAAAAACCGTCAACCTGAAGTTACGTCAACATTTTAGTTTTTCAAAAAAAGTTACCAACTTCACGATCTTTATTCAAGCGTTTTACTTTAACTTGGGAATTAAAATGTTTATTACCTCTGTCATCATCATCGTCCTGCCCCTCTCCCAATAGAATTTTTGGGTCTGCGCAATGTGTAACATTGAAAAAGATTTTGGTTGGTTCCTTTTATGGCCAGCCGTCTGCCTGACCGCAACCCTCCTTGGAATGTTTGGAGTTGAAACATAAGACGGAAAGTCCGCAAGTCTGTATCGGGAAACGGGACTGAGACTGCTTAAGCTCTAAGAAGCCGGAGTTGCGTACCCGTATGTCCGACCTGTGATTAGAGAGGCCACTAAGACAGGGACATTAAATGACCACTGTTTATTACCTCTCTAATTAGAATTTTTATTTATCTTACCTCTCTAACTCAAAATTAGTCAAAATGAATCTTAACTACAAGTTGAATGGTTCTTTACAAAATCCGCTTAAGTTGTAAGTCGAAAATTCCATAACTCCATTTTTATGGTGTGTCCTTTGCAGTTCTAATTACAGCGGTTCTACTGTAATATACTCTAACAGTAAAATATTGCATTATATTCTAATATAGTAATAAAATATTGGGCATTATCGCTAAGATCTCTATCGGACATAAGCATCATGCGTTTCCACCGCAAAAAGGTTAATTCTGTTCTGTTAGTTAGATTTATGAGTTCTGGTAAGTAAGTAAATAAATGACCTAACCTACTACAGATAGGGATAATTAAATTTATGTGGAATTCTAAGGGTGTGAGTCCTACTCGTTATTGCCCAATTTTCATATTTTTTCACTAAGTTAAACAAACACTCAAGCCAGCTTATGAAAAGTTGTTACCCAAGACTCCAATTTATTTACTTATTTTAGAAGGATTTTATGTGTGCCACATTTCAACAGAAAGACCATCATCATCATCTTTCTGCCCTTTTACCATTTTTCATCGCGGTCGGCATTATGTATAACATTCCAAAAAGGGTTTGGCTGATTTCTTTTATGACTGGCCACCTGCCTGACACCAACCCTTCCTGGTAAATTTGTATAAGGAAAAATGAGTAGGGACAGGAACCTAGGTTAAGAAATACCGCAAGTCTCGGATGGGAAACGAGACTGTGGCTGTCTTGTATTTTCTGTGACTGGAGATGCCACTAGGACCGGAACACCAGCTGGCCATCAACAGAAAGACGAATCTCCAAATATTCTTCAAACTTTACAGGTAGATTGGTTTTTGAGAATGTGTTCTAATAATCGTGCCTTTAAACCTTGGCTAGTTGCAACCATCTCCGTACAAAAGTGCAAGCATAAGTATTTTATAAAAGAAACGGTAAATAACAAAAAGTAAATAATAACAGTTTACTTAATAAATTACTTAATACAGATTTCATCCAATACACCTTATAGGAAAAATGACAAAACTATTGCTGAAATTAATAAAAACACAATAGATTTATGCTTGAAACACTTCCACGAATACTTCCATATGTATTGTTTATCAAGTTAATTGTAAACACAACACATATGTTTGTGACAGTCTTTCGTACTAAGTCATTATCAATGATTTAGCAATATCCAAAGAAAACATTGGCCAATAAGAACAATTTTGAACTTAAGTTTTACACAGCTGTTTTGCTCAATCCGTTCAGCATTGATGATGATACATATATAAATTTGTTTCTATTTCGTAAAGCTATTCAGTTTGATTTAAGTTCTAAACCATAGCAGTCATGGCAGACCGTATCAGCTTTAAAGTCAATGGAGTCAACCATACAGGTTAGAGTTATTTTTCAATTTGTGTTTTCTTGTTCCTTCACCTAAACGGTATGTATCAAGGGTTTGACCAGAACTGCTCAATCCTTTTCTAGCCACAGTAACCTAAAGGACCCGACTATTAGTAATGTTGCGAGCTTACTGTGTTATATTTTTACTTACATACATACACGAAGTTGACGAAGACCACCCTTACAAAACCATCATCATTATCATAAGAAACCTTATATCCTAAGAACAAATCACGGTCAGAACAAAAAAGCCTCTTACGTGTAGAGATTCGGCTCATAATAGCTTACGCCAGCTAACGATAGGCAATTGTTTTTGCATATTTAATGTTTATTTTATCCCTTTGAGCTAATTTGCGTTAAATCGCGTAGATTTTTATCTATTTTCAATGAGTCAATTTTTTTTGTTTCATATTTATTGCTTTTAATGTAACAAACAAGCAAGGAAGTCAGATTTTTGGGCCTAATGTTATTAAATGGTAAAGTAAATATATGTGTACTTTTTGTTATTTCTTTGTTAATTATGTGTATTGTATAATCAAAGTAACTATTCGTCAAGTGCAATATAAGTCCAAGAATCGTTTTGCAATAACTCCTAATATACTCGTAAATCAAAGAATTGCTTTGTATGATTTTCATTGGGACTTTTTTGGGATTGGGATTTTCATTATATAATATGTTAAGTTGTACAAAGAGAATACAGGAGTATACGACGATATCGTATATGTATAATCGTATACTCGTTTACAGGAGTATACGACGATATCGTATATATATAATCGTATACTCGTTTACAGGAGTATACGACGATATCGTATATATATAATCGTATACTCGTTTACAGGAGTATACGACGATATCATATATATATAATCGTATACTCGTTTACAGGAGTATACGACGATATCGTATATATATAATCGTATACTCGTTTACAGGAGTATACGACGATATCGTATATATATAATCGTATACTCGTATACAGAAGTATACGAGGTGTGAACTCAGACTACGAGACTTTCTGTAAGTACTCAAAATCAATATATATAAAATCCTTTGTGCTGACTGACGGATCAACGCACAGCCTAAACCGTAGGTCGTAGAGACGTGAAATTTAGAGGACGTATTCCTTATATGATTTTTTTTTTTTTTTTATGTTATATGGGGCAAACGAGCAGACGGGCCACCTGATGGTAAATGACTACCGCCGCCCATGGGCACCTGCAACTCGAGAGTCACAAGTGCGTTGCCGCCCTTTAAGGTGGGAGTAGGAGAAGAGGGTGAGGGGGGGAAGAGTGGGAAGAGGGGGGAAAGGGGAAGGACGAGAATAAGGGAGAGGGAAGGGTTAGGGCCTTCGGTAACCTCACTCATGCGGCGAAATGCAATGCAAGCATCGCTTCACGACTGGTTTTCTGTGAGGCCGTGGTAACGAGCGGAGTCGAGCCGGCCCATACGTGCCGAAGCATGGCTCTCCCACATTAAGATTTTTTGAAAATTCCACCCCCAAGATGTTGAAAAGTTTGTATGCGAACACGTGTTTGCTTGGCCTGATCAACCACAAAAGGGAGACAATGTTGAGTGTCAAGTTGACAATAAAATTCAAGACGTCAATCATGTGACAATAAAACGAAAACATAAAAGTCAGGTTCATTAAAATACAAGACTTTCATAATATATGGCGTTATGATAAACTATAGCTACATTAAATAAACATAATAAAAAATTTGCAAGATACTTTAAAATAATAATTATACATATTGTTTTGTAGAGTAATAAATAATTTAATGTTTAAAACACTATAAAAGAAAAAACAACAATAATTATTTTTACACAAAGCTGCATAGGTTAAAAATAATATGAAGTTACAATATACTAGATGGCGTTATAATAAGTGAAAAAAGAAAATGTTTGAAAATTTTATATTATTTTCATACCTTCAGTTTCCCGTAAAAATAAATAAGTATGAGTTACGTATACAAGTAATAATAATTTAGAGGAAGTATTCCTTATATAATGTGGGTATTCGATTAGAAAGGATTTTTGAAAATTCATCACCCAAGAGGGTAAAGTAAAAGTTTTATGGAAAATACTACTTACTTCCGTTATTTAAGGAATCCAGCAGTTTCTTTTCAAACAGCTTCGTTTGTAACAAAATCATGACCCACAAATCGCTAACCAGCATTTTTGTTTGCTTTCTGTTTTTTTAGTTGTCGATTAGAAAGCAAACCAACTGGTTTGCTTTGGTTCGTCGTTCGAAATACATGTGGGTTCGTTTTGTTTAATTCGATTCATAAAAGAAAATAGGGACAATACTTTATCTTTAAAGAAATTGAGGGGAATCGATTTGCGACAGGACTGTATACACCTTACGTTGCATCTTCAGCAAAACTTTTTCCTGACTTGACAATTCCATCACGTATAGTCAAATTTACAAAATAAATCCTACTAATATTATAAACGTGAAAGTTTGTGAGGATGTATGGATGGATAGATGGATGTTTGTTAGTCTTTCATGCAAAACCACTGAACCGATTGCGATGAAACTTGATATGTAGATAGCTGGAGATCTGGATTAACGCATAGGCTACTTTTTATCCCGATATTCCCACGGGATCGGGACTTACGTGGGTGAAACCGCGTGGCGCTGCTAGTTTATAATATAAAAAAGGTAATGTAAGTATGTATGTGTATTTTTTGCGAATATTAAGAATTAGACATTACATTTTTTACTGGATAGGGGGAAACGACCAGACAGGTCACCTGATGTTAAGTGACTAATGCCGCCCATGGACACCTACAACTCAAGAGTCACAAGTGCGTTACCGGGAGGAGAAGGGTGGGAGTAGGGGAAGAGTGGGAGCAGGGGAAGGGTCAGAATAGTGGGAGGGCGGGGGGAGGGGGTTAAGGCCTGTTCCCTTCCCTTTAAGCGTACCCATATCACTTGTTACCAAAACCACGGCGTTTAGCGTTTACCTGCTCACACCAATAGCCTCTTCAGTCAATCCTCTATGATGAGTCTAACCCGCCACCATCGTGGCATGATTCTAATTGAGGAGGAAAAACCCAACACTCACCCTTGGTTTGTAGACCACAACGATGACAACAGCCCGAGGATATACCTCAATGAATTGCTATAGACGGGGAATCCAAACCAAACACCCTCCACAGTGAGATATACTTGCCAGGCGTGGCAGGTACCTCCAAAGCCTTAATTGCAATTTGCCGCTGAGTAGTAATAATAGATCAAAAAGTGTTTCGCCTCTACACGAGGTGTCCTCAAGAATATTCGGCAGCAATGTAAAATATGTCTATGGCAATTTGTTAAGGTTTATCCTAGGCTGTTGTCATCGTTGGGGTCTACAAACCGAGGATGAGTTCGGTTTCTTCTTCAATTACCATCTAACAATGGATTTCCACCATTGTAGCATGCCCTAACCTACTAAAAGTTGTGAAATAAATAAATTTAAATTAATTATTAAACCTTATTTCATTAGTACTCAGTAACAAGAAGTCTTCATTGATTGGTTGTACCTACACTCGATAACTGATCTCGGCCACCACGCGAACGAAGTCGCAGGCAAAAGCTAGTCCTTTCTATTGGAGATGTCGGTTTTTTGTCCACCGTGGACCAACTTGATAAGCTAGCTGCATTCACGGGACACACAAATTCTAAAGCGTCCTAAAGCTGCGCTCGTATTGTCCTGTCGCAGAAGACTTTCTCAGACTTGCATTGATTCCGTACAACTGACATATTATGTCTTAATAACTAGTGCTAACTATATTACGAACGTGAATGTAAGTTTAATTGTTTATTTGTGTGTTGCTTTCACTCCCTAACAACTTAACCGATCATGATGAAATTTTGCAAATACGCCGTTCCTTTGTCCAGCAAAAGTTCTGCTCTTGAAGGATCGATTGATTGACAAAATCTAGTAGTATATAATGTTGAAATAAACGAACTTTAAATGTTTATCACCTAAAAGTCCTTTTTAATTTTTTGACAAGTAAAAAACATTTTGACAAGTGTTTTTTTATGACAATACATATTTTTAATTGACAAATGATAATTTCCATATATTAGTCATTAATTGTTTTTATACTTTGATGATTTATAGAGCAATTTAATAAATTATGGTCAAATTTCGACCTCTGCTTGTCCACTATTCTATAACCATGGTTTACCTACAGTTGGAAGTGAAGTCAGTTCCGATGTTATGCTGACGGACTACCTCCGCAACACATTGAACTTACGCGGTACGAAGTACATGTGTCGCGAGGGAGGCTGTGGGGCCTGCATTATCAATGCTTCGACTTCACCAGGAGAACCCGCGAAAGCAGTCAACTCTGTAAGTAATTTTCAAGTGACTAAATTCTAGTTTAACATGATTTTTAACTAACTTAAAAAAGGAGGAGGTTCTAAGTTCGGCTGTATGTATCTTTTTTATGTAAGTATGTTCACCGATATTTCCGTTATCTATGAACCGATTTCAAAAAATCTTTTTTGTTTTGAAAGGGTATGTTCCCCAGGTCACCAAGTCCGGATTTGATTATGGTATCTTATCAAAAACGAGCGAAACCCTCAGAAATTAAGGACAGATGTTACGTGTTTCTTAATTTTTTCTTGAAATTAAGAAACAATGACTAAAGTTATGAACGTTATTGTTATTAACCGACTTACAACAACGCGGAGGTTCTACGTTCGGCTGTTTGTAATGGGCGGTAAGGCACCAACTGCAAACAGGCCAGTAGGTACCTGGTACCTTTATAATGTTACCTATTATTTTAAAAGTGCCACATAGTATTTTTAATTAAGTTTGATATCGATTATTTTTTCCTTTTCAGTGCCCTTTCTTAGTGCTATTTGAAGTCGGTGTATTTTAAAGTGTTTATTATTTATAGAAAGGACTCGTGATTCTTTATTGCGAGTATGATACAGAGAGTTTAGGAACTAATAAATTTGTAAGTGCTAAATTGTGTGGTTAAAAAGTTTACCTGATGAAAAAGTGTTTATTTATGAAACTAATTTGCTATTTGCATCAACAAGGACCACAATGTCTACATAATAAGCGGTGACCGGCACGTATAAACATTACAATACAGCCAAATCATCACAAATTATTGTTTATAAGGCAAAATTAATATCCGCTTTCGAATTCCGGGCTCTGGGTAAGTAGAGGCGTATTAAACACTCACATTCTGCCAAAATATAATTTGCACTCACGTAATAGAGGGCAAGCCTATTGTTGTCAATCGAGCACTTTGAGAATTAAAGATGGGAAAATTGGGAAAATATTGAAAGGAAAAGATAATTAAGAAAGGAATGTAATGGAAGGGAAGGGATATTGCTAATGTGGATGGATTGGGGAGTTTAAGTAAGCTCGAGCAGGTCAGGGTCTCATACCTGACCTGCTCGAGCTGTAACTCGAACTGCAATTGCCGGAAAGTAAGAGCCTTATACTAGCTTTTTCTTATACATATAACTCCGACAAAATACGGAGCAATTAATTGACTAAGGATCAATATAACCGCAAGAGTCTACATAACTTTTTCTCTATACGTTTATTAAATGCTCCAACAATTCTTTTATTGTTTCTTAGTTCTTGAACCACATGATACAAACATTTTTTCAAAAAAAAAAAAACAATAAAATATAGTGACCTAAGAAGCCATCGTTGTTTTTAGAAAACATTGTAGTAACATACTACTAGACATAGTTAATTTGTAAGAGCATCCTGACAATTTTAATTCAAAGTCATCTATAAAATTAATTGTAGTAGGTTGCAAGACTCAGTACTTACATTACATATCTCAAACTGTATATTCTCGAAGACACAGGCAGAGGGTGTAACATGCCTACTTTTGGTCTCTCTTTATACGTGGCAGGCCTATCGCTTAACAGAATACTTACAATTTAGCCGACCCGTTAATCAAAGCCACGATACGAAAGATCACACGATTGCATTATGGTGCTTGTGTACTTATGCATACGGAAAACGAGGTATTTATTGCCCTAAAGAAATAAGAAAAAAAAAAAAATATTTGCCTATAGTGCCTGATATCCGTGACATCTTGCCAAAACTGGGATATTACAACGATCGAAGGTATCGGCAACAAAAAGGACGGATACCACACGCTTCAGACGTCGCTGGCGGAGTCTAATGGCACCCAGTGCGGGTACTGCTCACCTTCATGGGTCATGTCAATGCATGGGTGAGTTGTTTTACTGCACTTTATATTTTTGTCTTCTTGTTTGTTATAAACAGACGTATGTTAGCAGAATTGTAAAATAAAAACTTATTTAAGAGCTATTTTGTGTTTTGCACTCAGGCTTTTGGAAACGAACAAAGATGTGACAATGTTGGATATTGAAAAAGCATTTGGCAGTAATATTTGTCGGTGCACAGGATACAGACCTATTGTGGAATGCTTTAAGAAGTTTGGCAAAGATACTCCTAAACAACTCAAGATTAGAGATATAGAAAATTTGTCTCTTTGTAAAACAAAGGGAAGAAATTGTTCCCGAAACAGCTGTACAAATGAAGATGATTGGTGTGTAGTACGCGATGATTATATGAGTACAGCAATTAAAACAGTAAAATTGAGGGACGGTAAAATGTGGTACAGAACTAATACTTTAAAAGAAGTTTGTGAATTACTGAAGACAGAGGCTTCTGGATCTGATTATATGCTCGTCGCAGGCAATACAGCTAAAGGTACAAATTCTGATACAGTACCTTTTACTAAAAAGAAACAACAATCCTACAAGGGAATATTGCCATATTGTGTCTTGTGTCACCAACAATTTTATGATTATTATAGTCAGTTACGACACAAAGAATCAACATACAATACTAATCACTTAAACTACTGTAGCATCCAAGTAGTCAAAGTTTAATGTTAATTCTAATGCTATTTTTCGTAGTTACTATTTTTTTCTTGTTCTTCAGGTGTAGCTCCAATAGACGAATACCCTTCTCTCTTAATAGACATTAGTCACCTTCAGGAGCTGAAAGGGATTGAATTCGACCAGAATCTTATCGTCGGAGCTGGAGCAACATTGACAGAGTTTATAAACACATTGAAAGAGTATTCTTCAAAAGAATATTTCAGCTACTTACAGAAGTTAGCTGAACATGTAGATTTGGTAGCACACATTCCTGTTAGAAATGTAAGTAGAAATAAAACTAAATCAAATGTAAATCGATTAATGTCAATGTTGTATTTCGGTTCGAATGTCTTTTGAAATTCTTTTACGGTAAACTCTGTAATATTTATATTGTAGCACATTTTCTTCGAGTTTGTTGATGCGAATACTACTGTGATGAAGGATATTGTCGGAAGTTTAATATACTGATTTTACTGCACGTAACTTTCAATAACATGATAACTTCTTTTTCAGGTGGGCACCATAGCAGGCAACCTGATGATTAAAAATAAATACATCTCTTTCCAATCTGACATATTTCTTATATTGGAGACCGTTGGTGCTCAACTGACTATCAGTATGTTTTTATTTTTATTTTTTAAATATCATATTGACCTAAGCTGTTAGTTGTGTATCTAACAAAATTTGCTGTATTCCACCAGAACTGACTAAAGAAACAAACAAAGGAAGACAGGAATATATTAGTATACCTCTGTAGATAACTGTCAGAATAGAGTTCACATAATTCAACTTTTAGCCGAGAGACATAAGAATTAATTTATAATAAAACAATATATAATAATCAAAAGGAATGAATATAAAAACCAAAGTATATAGCCAATTTAATACTGCCAGAAATTTTTTTGAAAGTATTACATTTTCGTATAAAGCCGAGTTGAGTATAAAATCGAGTTGTTACAGATTTGATCGACTTCGAAAGCTAAAGAAGCCTTATGTCACAGATGTAAAGTAAATATGGCATGCGTGGTGGTAACATTTTACCACCACCGATGTCACTCCGGCTTTGGCGGCAATAAGCCTAATAGATGCAGAATATGTATTTATCACTATATATGTATTTATCAGAAAGCCTATTTGCCATTGGTTTTCTATTTTGGAATATCCGTTTGGTTAGTGAGTACTAGGCCCTCTATTCCAGTGGCAGTTTTACGCTCATTTCACTACAAACACACTTAATCTTACTTAGTTTCCTTCTGTTGTGGGGTCACCTTCTACTTATTGCTCCTTTAAGAGGTCTTTTGTTTTGATGATAACATTTAGAGACAAAAGAAAGGAGAACGAAAAAAAAGTTCTACTACTGCGCAATACTATGTACTACCCTCTTCTAGTAGATATGATGAGATTAATAGCTACAACGGTTAGGGTCGATTGATTCAGCTAAAATAGAACGTGTAACAGCCCCGATAGCAACAGATGTAAGATCAAGGTAGTTAAGGATATTAAGCAGTGCAGTACTAGTAAATAAAATATCTTTTTTTTCAGTGGACTTAAATTATGTCAAGAACACGTATACAATGCAAGAGTTTTTAAAGTTGGACATGACAGGAAAGATCATTCTCAATGTTTTACTACCACCATTGAGCAATGAGTATAAGCTTGTTACTTTCAAGGTAACGTATTCAACTTACAAAGAAACTTTAATTCCGTTAAATACGTTTTACTAAAAGTAGAAATTTAACCTAATGGTTTTCTGTTTCAGCTGATGCCACGTGCCCAAAGTGCCCACGCTATTGTAAATGCCGGTTTCCTGTACAAAATTGATCAATCTAACGTTGTCCAAGAGGCTACAATTGCATATGGAGGTTTATCACCCGAATTCATAAGAGCTACAGCAACTGAATCCTATCTAATTGGAAAATCTCTATTTACTAATCAGACTTTGCAAACCGCATTGAAAGTATTGGATGGAGAGTTGGTAGTTGAAGATAAACCACCTGCACCCTCAGTAGAGTATAGAAGATACGTTGCAAAAGCATTATTCTTTAAGGTTTGTTATTTTTCATTTATGGCAAAAAAATCTCTTTCTTCGGCCCTTTTCTAGCACAGAGAATTAGCATTGCCATTCAACATGGCAATGCTGCCAGCCTTCTGGGAACATTGCCAGTAGGCGACGATGCGGAGGAATTTTATGACGCATGCATCTAAATTAGTTTTAACATATTTAATTATAAGGTTTGTATAAAATTATGATTTTTTTGTGTATAGATAGATATATGTATAAAACATTACCTACTTATTGTACACCATATTATAAACATAAATTAATGCAATTTATGGATTTGGACCTACAAATATCTTGAGGAATTCTTTCTTGCTTACCAATACATATTTTGGTGGGTGGTTCAATAATAATATTTTGTTATCTGTTTGTCGTTATTTAGGGTCTATTAACTATCTGCCCATCATCGGTCCTCTCCCCACAAACCGTGTCAGGTGCTATTAAGCTTCACGAATCAAGAGGTTTATCAGAAGCAAAACACAACTACTCGACGGATCATAGCCTATGGCCCCTCAATGAACCTATGCCGAAACTTGAAGCCTTGGTGAGTATCTTTTGAATTAGGAATTCAAATTTTCATTACATTATAAAAAAAATTAAGTAATGGATTCTAAATCGTAGAATCCAACTAAAACAGGATATAATAACAATTCTGGCTTAAGAATGTAATTTATAGATTATATTTCATCAATAATTTTTCAGACTTTTAATGAAAAATCGAATATAAAATGGAATGCAGAACAACTTAACTCTTAATGCACACGTGGGACATAAGTTTTACTTTTTCCTTGTATAAACTTTTGATTTCGTTTGTTGTTTAGTTTAGGGTGTAAATACAAAATATTATTTCATAATTTTAAGATAATTTCATTGAAGTTTTTAAATTATTTTTTATGTTTGTCACAGCAACAATGTGCAGGGGAATCACTTTTTGTAGAAGACATCCCCACTATGGATAGCGAAGTATTTGGTGCATTTGTATTAAGCACCGCAATTGGCAGCATCAACAAGATTGACGCTAGTGAAGCATTGGTAAGTTATTTTTGTAAATACACGTTTCCCAACTGAAGCTCCTGCCATATGCATATTCAGCTTAGTAACTTCTACAAACGGCACAAATTATTTATTTTTCCCCGTATAAAATAATAACAATAAATTACTAACAATTTTTAGCAGTCTAATGCATTCTCCCAAGTCCTCTGTTTCAATCCTAATTATATTATAACACTAATATAATATTACTAAAATTTTAAATTATTGATTGACCTCAGAAATTGGACGGCGTACTGGCATTCTACACAGCTAAGGATATTCCCGGTCTCAACTCTTTCACTCCAGCAGATATGATGTTTTTTTCTTCAAATGAGGAAGTCTTTGCTGACAATGTCGTTAAATACTACGGCCAACCAATTGGCATAATAGTAGCAGAAACATATCATATAGCCAATAGAGCCACTAAACTTGTCAAAGTGAAATACAGTAATCTTGCAACACCTGTGGTAGACATAAAAAAAGCAAAAGGTGATAGTGCAAGGAATACTCTGTTCTATTCTGCTGATGCTAGTAGTACCGGAAATGATGTTCATAAAGTAATTAGTGGAGATGTAACGTGGTATGGACAGTATCATTTTGCCATGGAAACGATGGTGACTGTAGCAAAACCTACAGAAGAGGGGTTAGAAGTACATTCATCAACGCAGTTCCTTGATGGAACGCAAATCATGATATCCAGGGCTCTTGGTATTCCTCAAAACACGTAAGTATACACATACAAGTACATTATTGAAGATCATAAACGACACTAATAAAGTCTAGTATATATACTAGACTAGACTAGACACCGCTTTTCTATAGAAAGGCGGTGATGTCTCTCCAAAGGATCATTTGACCAGGTTAGGTGATTGTGCTCGGTAAATTACGGCCCAACAGTCGACATTTAGAAATTAAATGTACCATATTAGGTAATCAAAGCGATAAATTTCACTGCACGATACAGGATCAGTCAACAAATTTCGCTGAATTATATTTTGCTTTAAGTAGATGATTCTAACATTTTAATGGAGTGAAAAAATAATGAAATATAGTTATATACTAATTTACTATTCTAACCTCTGCTTATATATTCTTTGTAGTTCTGTCTATAGAGCATTTTCACCGTAAGGAAATGAGATGGAATTGAGTCTTGTAAGTCGTAATTGGCATCTAAGATCTACTAACATCTGTATTTACCAAAAACTATTATTTTATAAAGTGTGGTATATTATTTACTAAAAGTGACATGGTTCTAATAAATTAAAAGGAGAAAGTTATAATTTTACCACAGTGAAGTTTATGTTCTGAAAAATGAACCATTACAGTAACGTTTCAAGAAGTAAAAAAAATCATATAACACCGTTTGTTATCAGGATAGATGTTCACCTTCGTCGCGTTGGTGGTAGCTATGGGATAAAGATTTCTCGCAGCATTCAAGGTGCTGTTGCGTGTAGTTTGGTAGTCCACAAACTAAATCGTCCATGCCGACTAATTCAGCCACTGACTACTAACATGGAGGCGATAGGCAAGAGAATGCCGTGTATCAATGAATATGAAGTAAGTAAATGAATAGCCTTAATCCTTGAAAACATTTACTTAAAGAATATGAGTGTTTGACGAAGAGGATGTCTTTAGGTCTTTAAGTTTCGTAGGAGTTGTGAAGTCACCTCTTCATTTTCTTTCTTCCCCAAACCTATGTATTTTGTCTATGCATGCCATAAGTGCATAAATTATTTATATACTCTTTGTTGTAGAATAAAAAAGTATCTTACCAGCCCATTTTTTGTTCAAAATATTTTTTCCTAAGAACATATTCATACAATATGATTATTATTAAAGGTTGCAGTTAATAAATCAGGTGTTGTACAATATTTTAACACGTCAATGTACGAAGATAATGGATATAAAATAAATGAAACCATATCACCACTTGGGGTTGATGTGTATAACAACTGTTATGACTTAACAAAATTTAACTACAAGATCTATGACACAATTACTGATACCGCAAAAAATACATTCTGCAGATCACCAGGTAAATAAGGATATGGTTATTTTTTTGGTTTCATTTAAAATTAAATTCCCTAATACTTAACATTGTCTATTTCATTTTATAACTTTATTTCACAATTTACAGGGACACTAGAAGCTATTGCAGCCTGTGAATATGTTATGGAGAGAATTTCTTATGAACTCTCCCTAGATCCAGTTGAAGTACGTCTGGCTAATTTGGATAAAACCAATTACAAAGATTTAGTCGATATGGTAGAAAAACTCAAAATTGATGCTGAATATCAAACTAGAAGGGCTGCAGTCAATAGCTTTAACACACAAAACAGGTGGAAAAAACGTGGGCTAAGATTTTCTTTAGCAAGATGGGCTCCGACAGGAGGTATTCGTCTGAATGTTAATCTTTCAGTTTTTCATGGCGATGGTTCTATTGTTATTACAACTGGGGCTATTGAAATGGGACAAGGCATAAATACAAAAGCTGTTCAAGTAGCAGCTTATTTATTAGGCGTATCAGTAGACAAAATTGAAATTAAATCTAATAATACAACAATTGCACCAAATAGCTTTGTAAGCGGTGGAAGTTTTACACATCAAAATGTTATTATTGCACTGAAGAGATGTTGCACACAGTTACTTGACAGGCTGGCACCTATCAAGGCTACATTAACTAATCCCACTTGGGAGGAATTAGTGAAAACAGCTTATAATTCCGATGTGGATCTTCAAGCCCACGGATTTGTTAACACTGGTGATATACAACATTATAATGTATATGGTGTAGCATTATCAGAGGTAGAAATTGATTGCTTGACTGGAGAATTTCAAGTACGGAGAGTAGATCTTTTGCAAGATGCAGGACTAAGTGTCAACCCCGACATTGACATTGGACAAGTAAGTGACATATATTTTACTTTGTAATTACTCTTCATTTCAGTCTTTGAAAATTTGGAGAGAAATACAGAAAATAGTTATTTACTTATAGATTACGGAAAAGTCTATGTTATTAAAATAATATGATAAACCTCTCAATATTACGCGTACAAAATTATATTCGAAATCCATGGTACGGAACCCTTTGCTCGCATAGCTTGACTGGCACTTTTTAAGCAATACTCCTTCCTTCCTTTCATTACCTTTCCTTCTTAACTACCCTTCTCTTTCAATGTGCTCCTAATTTACCTATCTTTAATTCCTATAGTGCCCGGTTGACGGCAATTGGCTTGCCGCCTATTAAGCGAGTGGGACCAAATTATAGTTCTCAAAATGAGGGTATTTAGTACATCTCTGCCTACCCCTTCGGGGATATAGGCATGATATTTTTTTTTTTATATGTGTAAAATATGTATGTGAAATGATATGTATGTATGTATGTGGGTGTACAATAAATTTAATAATGGTGATTCTAAAAGGCTTAAATAGTAGCTATTATCACAGGATCATAAACACATGTATATTATGTCATTATCCGAAACAAGGTGACACCTGTCAGTTGGTATCATACTACCTACCTAAATACATGTAACTAGTTACATGTTTACCGATTTTGCTAAAATAATAAATAAATACGTTCATAGATACTACTCTTTGGAACGCTGTCAGTTTATCTATTAGTGACGAAACCATGTAGCAGATGCTAATTTTGCTATACGAAATTTTGAAAGTAACTTCATTTTATCGATTAAAAAAAGAAATGAAATCGATTCGATTACGATATAAGGGCCTAACTATAAAAAGTTCCGAAAATTGGTCAACATCCCTATTACTTTCGCTGTTCTCTAATTTTTCTCATTCTGAATTTCACATTTTCTCTTTTCTTATAAATAGACATATTATAATTAAATTCACTTTATTCTGAACTGTTCTCTTCGCTATCCTTATGAGAGTGTTTTATAGTATTTAGCGTTAATTATATTCCTTTTTATGAAACAACTTTACTTATTTTTTACGTTTTTTCAGGTTGAAGGTGGTTTTATAATGGCTCTGGGTTACTGGACCTGTGAGAAGTTAGTGTACGATCAAGACACCGGAAGGATTCTTACAGATCGATCTTGGGACTACCATGTACCTCAGATAAGAGACATCCCACAACAGTTCAATGTGTCTTTAAAAGATAAATCTTATAGTAACGACACTATTCTTGGGTCAAAAGGTATTTCTAATTTATTTTGATTCCTTAAAGAAAAAGTTATATGAATTATAATATATAATGTTATGGCCAAAACTCTTAATCTGTAAAAGTATAAGAAGTACTTTGGACTGAAAAAAAACGGTTAAGGGTTTTTACTGCAACATTTTATATTATTCTGTGAGGAGAAAAAACACTAGGAGGTTTTAAGGAGATATTATGCCTACTGCCAGTGGGGAAAACATTTATATTCTTACCGCTACCACAATGGCCACTTTTTAAAATTCGTGTAAATTTTACAACACTTGAATACCATTAAAACATAAATTTAGTCAGCAGGCTCACAGAGTTTGTAGGTTAAATAATACAATAATAGTTGTACATAAAACTACTTAACAAAATCAAAGCCGGTTGATTGCTTGTAATGTTGTCATTTTAAAAATGTTGAGGGTCCTTTTCTTGAAATCTGTAACTGTACTGTTTTTAAAACGTTATTGAACGTAATATTATATTGAAATATTTAAATTGTACTGTTTCTTAACAGCGACTGGAGAACCATCTTCATGTGCCGCAGTGGGTTTAACCTTCGCTCTTAGGGAAGCAATTTCTTTGGCTCGACAGGAAAGCGGTATACCAACCACGGAATGGTTCCAAATTGGTAAGCATTTTACGTGACGTGCAAGTGAAATTTAAATGCTTTCATTGTTTGAAGTATTTATTTCATAATGTCTGTCAATAAGTTTTTTACAGATGAGTAATATAATTTTATGATGTTTTAAATATTTCGCCCCACAGTGCTCCAAGATTTGTTTCAAGAACTACTCATTTGGTCATTTCCTTAGCTCTAAGTCATCATTGCGTGTAAATAAGAGCTCTTGAAGTTCAGCATCATAAGAAATATAATCGACAACTATCAATATTTTTATTATATTTTTATAATGTTTACAGATGGCCCGTTCTCCACCGAAGCAGTTTGCATGGCTACGAAGACCAACATTGAAGACTTCAAGTTTAGTTAATATACTTTCGATACTTATATTGACCTGTAAACGCGACAAAGCTCATGGCATAGTTTTATTTTATAGTAATATATTTATTATTAATATTTCCATGCGTCCAAATTAGTAGAAAGTTAAACAAAAGTGTGTACAACTTCTTTTTCTCTCGATCTCTTCGTAAAATCTGTTGTTTTGGATATTCAGAAGCTTCGCGTGGTGAAAGTCATTCACGTGTAGTGAAATAAGTAGGTATTGTAACGTTGTAAAGATCGAACCTCGTGCTGGACACATGGTTGCTTCAATAATTAAATGATGGAGAGAAATCAGACACGCTGTATCACTTTCACAGTTTATAATTAAATTTGTAAAACAATTTAGGCATGGACATAATTAGGCTAAAGGCGTAGAGGCTTTGATCTTCGGCTGGCCGTGATGAGGAGACTACTTAACTTGCAGTGCAGACAGGAGCGAAAAGAGGCTTGAGTCTTCGCGCAGCGTGTAGAGACCCCGGGGTGTGATGCGGCGCGGGGGAGGCATCGCAGTGAATAGTGGGGTGATATGTGGTGCGAGGTTTTGTAGTGGGAAAGCTTACAATGACGACATTACATGACACACTTCCCCCATTAGGTCAGAATTTTTCCTCAGGAAAAATTCTCTGCGCCAAGGCCTCGGGGTGTCTCAGCTGGTGGCTCCTCTCTGGTACTAAGGCAAGGTTTCAATCTAATATAAATCCCCCAGCCCAGTTTCTAGATGACGTGTTAATTATATATTTAAATGAGGAAGAATAAAGAATCGACGAAAAACTAAAAATGTTTTTTTGGTTTTCTCTATTTTTAAGTTTTTTTTTTTCTTAAAAAAAAAACAAACTTATAACATAAAAAAATAATAAAACTTACAAAAAGTCCGAAAAAAAACTTGGGTTTGAACTTATTAACTCATAACTAACTATACTGTAAGCACGAACGTTTAAGAATTTATTTACTTATTAAGAAATAAATACTTTTTCTTTCTTTCTTATTTTATTTTTTAATTATATCCTAGTCCTATATAAAAAATATTAGCGGTTCTTATTTTTTATGATTTCAACCCTAATGCCTCCAATTTATTTCATTCATTGGGCCAAAAGCTCTTCACCAAATGGGTATATCCCTTTAGTATGTAAGCTAGTATTGGTATTAGGCTCTGTTTCCGCATTTAGACTCATGGGCGGTCCATTATGTGTTCAGATAAGCTGACTAGTTGAGCCAGCCTAGCTCCTTCCAGAATCACAAAAGCCTCTTGGGGCGTTCACAGGCTTCTAGGAGCGACCTCGACCTAGGATACTTGCCCGTTGTGTGGCCACTCCCTCGCACTTCAACATAACGTGGGCGGCCGTTTTATCCGCGTTGAGACATCCTCTGCATAGAGGACTCTCTGTCGCATTGATGGTTAATAGGTACCGGTTTAGGGCTAAGTGGCCCGTAATGGTTCTTACAACTATTCTGTTGTCAAGTCGTTATGAAGAAAGGCACCGCTGATGTGAAAGAAATACACCCCAAAAAAAAGAAAGAAGTGTACAGAAGTGAAAGCCCACCAAAAACATGTTCATGTAAAATGTTGCCAAGACGAGACCATGTGGCTCGCGCTGTCAAAAAGTTATCAGATCTCACGTAGAACCAAGCTTCTAACTCTACACGCCTTAACTATACAAACCCTAACTTCACAAACTCTACACCTTAGTCAAAATATGTGGTCTGGCCGTTTCGCTACCGTCACATGGGCGTAAGGTGAAAAATGTATTCACTTTTTTACACACTCTTTAACGAAACTGCTAGACCACATATTTTGACTAAAGTGTAGATTTTGTGTAGTTAGGTTAGTTATTTTTATAGTATAATGTCGTATGGTATTCTACTGTAGCAGAATGCCGTTGATATTCAATCTATCTTAGTGTTGCAGAAGAGGGCTATTCGTGCAATTTATAACTTAGACACTCGTGATTCACTGAGGCAGAAATTTAAAGAAATTAATAAAATGATGGTAGCGTGCCAATACATTTTTGAAAACTTGATTTACCTTCATAAAAATAAAGATCAATTCTGTAAAGTGATATACTTTCTTTTAATAAGCGTAATAAAATATTTTTGGTGGGATTAGTTAGACTCTTCTCGATAGAATATTAGCCAAAATCCCCGCATAATATCCCTGAGAGAAAAAAAGTTTTTTATTAATAATCTCTTACGCTAAGATGTCACTTATGTCACCCAGGGTACACCGCAAGTACCTTAGGTCACCCAGGATGCGTTTTTTGGGATAATTAGTATTCTATTTTATTATTTGTTATCAAAATAACTTTCCTTTTAGTTACACTTACTTTGTTTATGTTAAAGCGTATCATTGTTTTTGTTTATTTTCTTAAAATGTTGATTTATTGGTAATTACAGTTGTTTCTTTGTTTTGTAGTTTGTTTTAAGTAAATATAAAAATTTAAATGTATCTTAGTGTGTTATTATTATTCGATTTACATAATTTTATGAATTAATATTTACTAGAATCCCTTTTTAGGTGGAAATCCTCACAACCCACGATGCTGCAATACAGCGGCGGCTACAATGAGCAATAGCCGTCAGGATCATAAGAGGATACTGCACGGTTTCTAGTAATTCACCACTAAAACTAGAGGCGAAAATCCTTTCGTCGTTATACTAATGGCCAGATTGGCCAATGCCAGTTGACATGCACACCAGTTCCGCAAGGTCCTAATAGCGTAGCTATTATTATGGATGTACTATATCTACATAGATATAGTACATTCGCAGTGTACTTACACACATGTGTAAGGCAGAACCGGGCAGAGGTTCCCCATGCTCAATGGTGTAGAAGTCTGCTTTCAAGTCAAGTCAATGTATAGGTCAGCCAGGATTTTTAGGGCTTTCTTCTTAGGATATCATCAATCAGTCTATTGCGGTCCACTGCGTGGACATACGCCTCTCTCTTAGGTTATACACGAGTATCCATTTATAATAGACCCACTGCTTCCGGTTCCGCCTTGTAGTTTTAATAGGTTGAAATCCGATCACCTCATCATGGGAAAGATACCATTTTTCCTTTAGGTGAGGTGGTGATCAATGCGAGTGTAAACGATAAAAAAGGGATTAATTAAAATAAAGATGAATATTACACATTTAATTCAACAAATTACAGCAAACCATAACAAACCAATGTTTAGGAAAACGATAAACAGTAATAAAGATTTAACAGAAAATGATTAAAACCATTAAAAACAAAATAAAGTAGCAGCTATTACGAAAACAAAACAAAATTTAAATAGATCAAGAATTAAACCCAAATCCCAACAAAACCATTTTACAGCTAAACAAAACAAGGATGATTAAGGTATGAGGTTAAAGTCATAATGCAAGGAACCTAAAAAACCTAAATTTTGGATTACCACGCATTTTTATTTTTGGATAAATAGTAAAAAAATGCGCTGATTAAGAATTTTACGTTTTTTGTCATATGTGCCCTGTGCCATATATGAAATGTTGAAAAAATGCTCTTTTTTAACTTTAACCTTCATTTGCTGTTTAACAAAAGCACTTAGCGACTTTGAGCCAGTTTCATTTTGTAGGTAATTTAATGGAGAACAAAAAAGCCATGGGCACATATGACGAAAAAAAAAAAATTTTTTTTTCGTTATGTTGTCAAAAAAAAATGACGTCTTACTTGTCCCGATTGCGGGTATCGAAATTCTTAATCAGCGCATCTTTTTACTATTTACTCAAAAATAAAAATGCATGATAATCAAACTGTCTATTTTTGATCATAAAACAGCTAAGTTGACTGGGTTATAATAAAAGCTATAACTAAAGTTTAGGCTGGATGAAAAAAAAAAATTATTACTTCATATTTTTATAAAATTTGTAGCCAAAAAGAAAATAACAGAATCTTAGCAATCGATGCTAAAAATAAATTAATAAAATTTGAAATCTTTAACGCTAGTGCTCGTCGACATGCAAACTTCTTTAGTTGAAAATGGTCCATCTGAAAACAAGAAAAATTTTAAAATGTGCGATTCATCTTTTGCATTTCTAATAATACTTGTGGTTTCTAGCTTTTTATTCAAAACACTAAACCTCGTCAACTAAACAAAAAAGAAAATCGGTTGACAAACAAAGGAGGTACAACGGTACTGAACTGTTTTATCGTGGCCTGTTTCGTATCGTATCGTGGAACTGTTTTATATTTGTAAATAGGTTTATTTTAACTTAAAGAGCCCGGGAATTTGAAGTATTTTTTGTAATTATTATTTTTGTATTATTTGATCATAACAGCCGAAGCAGCAGATTGACGAACATAGAACATGTGGATGCTAAAGAAACTTATTGTTACTCCATTTTATGACAGACTTACCGATTTGGAACCATTCTGTGGTGGGTATTCCAGATTCCTGTCGGGCCAAAGCAATTGCTTCTCTAAGCGCGAAAGTTATGCCGACCCCAACACAAGTGGATGGCTCTCCAGTCCCTTTTAAAAAATGTGAAACATGAAACATTAATACTCTAATCGTTAGAGTGAAAATAGGCGTAAATTAGGATTAATTCAAGCGGTTCATCATCAACATCCTTTCAGCCATAGAATGTCCACTGATAAAGATGAACCTCCCTCAATTACTTCCAAGAAGACAGGTTATCCATGGATAAAGATTCGCAACATAAGTGATGACACTTATATCGCAAACCCTCTAATGCAGATTAACCAACCGATTAAGCGAATTGCTAAACAGTGTTACATTAATATTTTTCCATCAAACGCCGTCTTTTGCAGAGTGTAAGTTTTTACCCAAGGAGGCGGCCGTAATACAAGTAAAATAGAAATATGATATTGGTCTGCCGTACCTTTGGATCCTAAAATAACTTCGTTACTATAAGATTTTTCCTTTAGGTACACATTGAACTGTTGTGGAATGTCTCTTGCTTCGGGTAGATGGTAGTCCCAGGAACGATCGGTGATTATTTTTCCAGTTTCAGGATCGTACACTAATTTCTCACAAGTCCAGTATCCCAAGGCCATTATGAAGCCACCTTCAACCTGATAAATCGTATATTATTATAGGTTGTGTATTTTGAGTATTTTTCAAAAAACTATGAAACAAAAATATATGTGTATACATGTACACCAGTACCACTAACTACAAAATAAAACTAAAAAAATTAAAATACACCCCTTGGTCGATCATTACACAGACAGACATTACATGGACACAGAAGAAGCACAAAGTACGCTAGCTTTTCGTTATCAACCGTTATATTCTAATTACTTTTTTCTTTATTAAAAAATGGGAAGTGGGGGTAGGAGGGTAAAAAATACTTTACTACCTATTCTCATACCTACCAAATATGCGAAAAATCATTGAAATCTGTCGAGCCGTTTCGGAGGAGTTCGACCACAAACACGTGACACAACATTTTTGTATTTTAAATTTATATATTTCGTGAATCTCGAAAACGGCTAAACGATTTGGATTAAATTTTGTATATATATGAGGTTTAGCTTTTCAAAATTCATACAATATACCCAAGGTGCCCAGGTACTCAGGTGATATGAAGTTTCCCCGAAATGTTCTGATTGATCATCTAATTTCCCTTACTGACAGATACTGAAGCTCCTATTTCCATACAGAATCTGACATGGATACCAAATATAACATAATTTCGTGTAACCGTGTAACCGTGTAAAAGTGTATTAAAAAAAAAAAAAACCAAATCACAACTATAAATAACTTAACTTATTACGATACAGGTTTTGTGTAATACATCGAATTAAACGAATTTCATCAACAACAAAAAAACCGGACAAGTGCGAGTCTGACTCGCGCACCGAGGGTTCCGTAAGCAAACAAACTTGTATGTAGATAGTACGTCCCTCTTGGGAATCAATTCTTGAAGATTTTTGCCCGACTTTTCCAAAAGACACTTAACTTTGCGGTTCTAAAAATACCCTCCCATATATCGATGTACGACAAAGTCAACTTTCCAACCGCAAAATATAAGTTTGTAATCACAAAAATTCATTTTTCTATGTGATATGACAATAAATTAACAACTTTCGGGTTTTTTGTTTACTTGTGCTGTGAGACCTTGCTTCTTACCGAATTTCATGATTCTAGGTCAGTGGAAAGTACCCTATAGGTTTTGATTTACCTGTGAAATGTTTAAATTTGGTTAGACTAAGCCTTAAAAAGCCATATCTTTTGACTGCGTTGACTTAGAAGCTTGAATTTTTTACCGTAGACATTTTATTATAATTTTTTTTAAGTGCCTGGTGCTACCTCGACCATTTCTGGTCTTTTGTAGAAAAGCCGCAAGCGTTGATATTAATTTCAACTTGATGGGTCAGGAAAAGAGTCTTGACAAACAGACAGATGGACAACAAAGTGATCCCATAAGGGTTCTTTTTTTTCCTTTTAAGAAACGGAACCCTAAAAATAACAACGCTAAACTTATAATTGCAAGTAATATTAAAGTATATTAGTGAAGGTGAAGGTATATCAGGTAGTAGAATTCAATTTAGCATAATAACTTCCATGAGAATCATTAACGATACACAAAACTTTGACATACTATCATTCAGCGTGTGTGAATTTTGTATAGAAGTATAGATGGTGAGATTATATTGAATATAGTTTTTCCGGGATGTTTCGTAGATTATATTCCTTGTTTATAAATAAAAAGCGAAAAGATATCTGCAATACTTACTTGTCCAATATCAATGTCAGGGTTAATAGATAATCCTACATCTTGATACAGATCTACTCTTAATATTTCAAATTCTCCAGTCAAGCAATCAATTTCTACTTCAGATAATGCTATACCAAATACATCGTAATGTTGTATATCGCCAGTATTAACAAACCCGTGGGCTTGAAGATTCACATCAGCGTTATAAGCTGCCTTAACTAATTCTTCCCATGTGGGGTTAGTTAAAGTATCCCTGATAGGTTTCAGTCTCTCGAGTAATTCAGAACAGCACCTTTTTAATGCAATAATAATGTTTCCATGTGTCAAACTTCCTCCAGTTAAGAAACTGTTTGGTGCAATTGTTGTATCGTTAGGTTTAATTTGAATTTTGCTCACGGGTATACCTAATAAGTAAGCTGCTACTTGAGCAGCTTTTGTATTAATTCCTTGTCCCATTTCAACACCTCCGTGTGTGATTGCAATAGAACCATCACCATGAAATACTGAGAGGTTTATATTAAGGCGTTGACCTCCTGCTGGGGACCATCTTGCGAAAGAAAATCTTAACCCGCGTTTTTTCCACCTGTTTTGTGTATTAAAACTATTAACTGCAGCTCTCCTAGAGATATATTCAGCATCGGATTTGAGTTTTGTAACCATTTCTGTAAATTCATTGTATTTAGTTTTATCCAAGTTACTTAGCCGTACGTCAACTGGATCCAGGGACAGTTCATAAGAAATTCTTTCCATTACATATTCACTAGCAGCAATAGCTTCTAGTGTGCCTGTGAAATGTAAGATTGAGATAAAATCGTCATCAGTCAGCATTTTCCTACACCATCAGAAATTGAATTTTTTGTATAGTACATTACAAATTTAGACTTTTATTTACCTGGTGATCTGCAAAATGTATTTTTAGCCGTATCAGTAACTGTGTCATAGATCTTGTAATTGATTTTAGACAGATCGTAGCAGTTGTTATATACATCAACTCCGAGTGGGCTTACGGTTTCGTTTAATTTATATCCATTATCTTCATACATTGTGGTGTTTAGATATTGAATGACTCCTGAGCTATTGGTGGCGACCTAGCATCAGAAAAACTAGATTAATTAATCATAACAATTACATTTAACACTTCTGTAGCCTTAAATTATAAAAAGCGAATCAAATATGATTTCTATTTGCTTCTTAGTGATACTAATGATTTACGTACTTCATATTCATTAGAGCAAGGCATTCTCTTGCCGACTGCTTGCATGTTAGTAGTCAATGGTTGGATGAATCGGCATGGACGTTGCAATTTCTGACAAACCAAGCTACAAGCGACAGCGCTTTGAATGCTGCGGGAGAGTTTTATACCAAAACCACCGCCAATGCGACGAACACGAACGTCTATCCTGATGACAAAATTTGATTATTTAGTTTCCATTTTCTTGTACGTAGGAAGAAAATTGATAGTTAATTTTTAAATAATGCACTTAAAAGTATCTACACATTTAATTTGTGTTTTAATCGACTTAAGAGAAGGTTCTTAATTCGACTGAATATTGCTTTTTTTTTGTGTATGTTACGCGATATCATCGCTATATTTTGTTAACCGATTTAAATATTTTTTTTTAATTGAATCGGTTGTACTCAAGGTTGGTCCATTTAAAATTAAAGAAAATACTTTACCTCTAAGGGTGGAAAATTAAAGGATAAAAAAGTAGTTACTTATATTTTATCATTTAGGCATATTGAAGTCGGTGATATATTTTTTTTTAAATTAAGTTTTATTTTGATCATAAACATTCTTGATAATATTTTTTGAAATACAGAATAAAATATTAAGCTATGTATGTTAGAGTATTCCAAAAGTGTCATTGTTAATTAAATTATAGAATCTGCTTGGTTTGACATGTGTTTTACCAGCAAACCAAACTTTTAGAAGAGTAAGACATATTGACTTTATAATATAAAAACAGTAATTCACATATAAAATAAAGAAGACCAGTTGATTAGCCAAATATAAGATAACTAGCAACCCGCCCGGCTTCGCACGGGTAGCAGATACATATTCAACAATCATTATCTATCATTATATTTCAGTTAATTTACACAAAACCTTAACAAATTATACGCCTGAACCTTCTTCGTGAATCACTGCATAAAAATCCGTTCCGTAGTTGTTCAGTTTATCGCGAACAGACAGACGCGGCGGGGGAGTTTGTTTTTTAACTAGCAACCCATCCCGGCTTCGCACGGGTAGCAGAGACATCTTCAACAATCATCATCATATTTCAACCAATTTACACAAATCCTTAACAAATTATTTACATAAACCTTACTCATGAATCGTTCTATCTATTGGTGAAAACTGCATGAAAATTCGTTTAGTAGTTTTTGAGTTTATTGCGAAAAGACAGACGCGGCGGGGGACTTTGTTTTATAATATGTAGGGATGTAGTGATGACATGTAATGATTCGTAGGTGGAAACTAGTAAAGTCAAATCTTCAGCTTCAATTTATTTGATTTGTGAAAAAAATTCGACTGTTCAAATTTAAGAAGTTGCAGTAGCAGAAAAAGAAAGAATTTGTGTTTTAAATTTATTTTAGAATGTTGTATGTTCTTATAAATAAATTTCAGGAGTATTTACAGAACTTAGCACCCATTTAGATTTCAATTCTTTTGATGGCGAAGTCGACAACCATGCATATTCTTAATATTAAACTTGGCTCCCATTTTCACATTTATGTTTTTGATATGATTATGCATACACAAGACATTTAAAAAATAAACACATTAACATAACATAACATTTACTAACTTGTTTTGGGCAATACCCAAAGCTCTTGATATCATAAGCTGTGTCCCGTCCAAGAACTGCGACGATGAATGTACTTCCAAACCTTCCTCCGTAGGTTTTGCAACAGTCACTAAAGTTTCCATGGAAAAGTGGTACTGTCCATAGAATGTATTATCTCCAGTGATTACTTTATGAATATCAGTTCCAACGTCAGTAGCATCAGCAGCATAGACCAAGATATTTCTTGCATCATCTTTTTTTGCGTCTTTGATGTCAATCACTGGTGTAATAATATTAGTGTATGTCACTTTGACAAATTTAGTTGCTTTGTTGGCCACATGTTGAGTTTCTGCTACGATAATTCCAAGAGGTTGGTGGTAGTACTTAGCGATGCCATCGGCAAGCACTTCTTCGTTTGAGCTATAGAACATCATATCTGCCGGTGTGAAGGAATTAAGACCGGGAATATCCTTGGCTGTATAGAAGGCCACTACGCCATCTAGTTTCTGCAATACGGTAAAAAAATGTACAAGCTTTTTATAGTTAGATTATTTATTTTGAAGTAATATAATAACGTTATATTACTTCCTGTGGTTTGAGTTATGATTTTAGTACATAACTATACATAAACTTTAATAGATTACTTTATGATCAAGATTATCAGAATCTCGTTATTCTATACTAAAAACTAAACAAAATTTGTATTTCGATGTCAACAGGATATAATATTAATTTTGTGATTGACCTGTTTATTTAACACAATAATAAAAGTCTTACCAATGCTTCCGAAGCATCAATTTTGACAATAGTTCCTATTGCAGTACTAAGAACAAACGCACCGAAAACTTCACCACTAATTGTAGGAAGATCTTCCGTGTACATAGCTTCTCCCGAACATTGATGCTGAAAAGAAGGAAAAGATAATATTTAAACTGATCGGTATTTTTTACCTAAAAAAATTACATCTTCTTTTAAAATAAACTACTCAATAGCATTATAGGGGGAAGAGACTTAGCAACGGGACTCTGTTTAAGAGAAAACAAAGCTCAGTAACAACTAAAAATCTAAAATCGCTATTGGATTTTATTTCTTTTTAATTATTATCAGTTTCTCTTGTATGTACGAATACAAATACTGAATATCGATATTAACCTAGTTCTGAATGTCGTGTCTTTTGCAATCTTTGTAAGTATATTTAGTGCAGATGAAATAAAAAATGATAAGATACCATCAAACGGGTATGATAATGAAGATAGAAGCTGGATTAAATGCAAATCTATTAAACTTCTCTAGTTTAAGTTTCTGTGCTTCAGAAGTCAATATATTAATGATTTAAAGCTTTCTTGTGATATAGGAGATATAACGAGATGGTTTTTGTATAAACAATATGGTTTTAATATAGTTGTGGTCACTGTCTGATGTCGTGGCCAGACCATAAAATTGATAAATGCATGATGTGGGTGTCCATTTCATGAAATGGTTGTATTTCATGAAATGGCCAACTAAAACTGAGTCTATCGTTAAAACGTCAACGTTTGAGGATATGACCATCCACGTTTGGCAAAATTATTAATGTAGGGTCTATATGATAATGGTTTAATAAAAATTCTAAGGAAGGATTTTATATATTAATCATTTAAGTTGTCGTGACGATATTTTCACTGCGCGTTTTTCTTCTGTTTGCATATTAGTTTGACAATTCGTTTCTGGCACTCGCCGGCCGCTGCCGCGGTACATTCGCTTCGCTCGCACAACTCGTGGGTTGTGGTCGCAGATCTAATGTAACCTAAACCTAGCCATTTCTGTTCAATTGACCTACCCTACGAAGGACTAAAGATTATTGTCAAATGAGGACACTTTTAAAATCAAATAATTATCTACCGCCATGATGGATGACGAAAACAAAATGATATTAGCGCCTCTAACTATGAATAATGTACGAGTAACTATTTTAGGATATGATCATTAATGTTTGACCAAATCATGACGTAGTCGTGTATTTAGGTGTTCATATCGTCAAATGCTGATTAATCATTGATCTGGCCAAACCATATCATGATGTGACCGAACATTTCATGAAATGGTCAACCACATCATGAAATGAGCAATTCTATGATCTGGCCAAGACATCTACATGTTCAGTATTCAGTGCAACCTGGTCGAAACGTCAAGCAGTTCCAAGTTATGTACATACACAAACCATCGCATTACTTGCCGCTAATATAATCGTACACATTATACTTGCTAGTTTTAGTTTACTATTAACATTATATACTGTAATATTAAATTGATAGAACAACTCACCAAAGCCTCAAGTTTCTGTATTGTCTCGTATACTGGATTCACGTCATGATCAATCGCGTAGGTTTGTTTAGCTTGTGATAATCCTCTAGATTCATGAATCTTGACGATTCCCGACACGAATCGTGGAGATAGGATTGATGATGGGCAAATAGTCAGCAGACCCTGAATTATTATAAAAATAAGAAGCCTTTATATTTAAAATAACAACTTGAGCAGCGGTCAATTCCATGTTGAAAGAAAGATAACGACAAGTCCCATGTCGTCATCAAACACTGTCATCGGAGTACAACAGTTGAGATTAATTATGGCGAAACGTCGAAACGTAAGGCAATTCAGATGTGTTTAATAGCTATTTTGTGATCCCGTTAATTCTCGTATTTATAAATAATTATATTATGGAATGATATATACAATATATTTTTAATACCTTATAGAATAGTGCCTTTGCCACGTGTCTTCTATATTCTGCTGAGGGTGCTGGTGGATCTTCTTCAACTACTAATTCCCCATCGAGTACATTTATTGCAGCTTGCAGAATTTCATTTTTAAAAATTTTCTTGCCAACTAAATATGCTTCTGTAGCTGTGGCTCTCACAAAATGAGTTGATAAAGCCCCATATACAATCCTGGCTTCTTTTACTATATTACATTTGTTGAGTTTGTATAAGAAACCGGCGTTTACGACGGCATGCGCACTTTGGGCACGTGGCATTAACTGAAATGAATAAATAGCCCATGTTACTTACTTATTAAATAATATACCTATGAAGGTGGAAATAAATACACACATTTAACAAATTATGTGTCTACTTTACCTTGAACGTAACCAGCTTATATTCATCACTTAATGGTGCTAAAAGCACGTTAAAAATTATTTTCCCATTCATATCCAATTTTAAAAAGTCTTGCATATTATACGCCTTGGTAGAACCATCCTTGTCCACTAGAAATCAAATTATAATGAGTAAAGTTTTAAGAATAATTGCTCAATATTTTACTATACTATTTTGCTATGTAGATATGTTTGTTCGGGTCAAATCTTGCAACTGAATTTTAAAGCACTTATCCTCAACCGATTATACTGAAATTGTAATTGCATACACTTTTGGTTTGGTTGACAATAAATAATAAAATTTAAAAAATAAAAATAGTTGAAAAACATTTGCAAAAATGTTTTTTTTTAACTATTAATTTATTTCTATCAATACGTTCAAGGAAAATTTTGGCTTAGTGGTCATTTCGCACGAATAGTGCGAATGCGAGTAGTCTGGAATATCAAGGTAATAAAAAGGGTACTGGTAAAAAAGTAAGTGTAGTAAACAAAATTAAATATGATATTTATTACCTTTTTTCAAAAACAATAAATAGTTTACGGAATGAAATATGGTACGCCTTATCGGTCTCTGGCTGTCCTACTGTAAATTTTGCTGTTAGTGAGACTTAGATCACGCTAAATAAAAAAAAAATAGTTCTTGAAACACTTCATGAAAATTTCGCAATATTGCAGAAAAATTAATAAGTTATTTTTTAAAATAGTAATAAATCCACAAGTAGTTTCAATCAATTTCATAAAAAGTGGTGTATTAAAATAACTTATTTTTTATTGTAATCTCGCAGTAGAAGTTCAATGGCTTAGAGGATGGGTGGTATAGAATAATAAATACTAGTAATTACCTGGTGGTCCAATTTCAACTTTGCTTTTTGTCTAGCTTAAAAATCGTACATAGAAATCTCCTCACGTAATTTAATAGTTTAATACATACTTACATAGATAAGGTATTTTAGGATTACATACCAGTGACACCACTCTCACATATTGTTTGCACACAACAATATGAAGGATCAATTTAGTCAACCAAGAAGAGTGTAGAACGTCTATTTAATTATGAGTTAAAACTCAAACTGAATTTCAGTCAAATGCTGAACCATCTACGTGTGGGTAATAAAACAATAATAATTAAAACATTTTAACATACTTATAGTCAGCTGAGCTCCAACTGTCTCCAAGATTAGAAATATGTCAGACTGGAAGCTGTTGTATTTGTGCTTGATCATTAAGTTGCCTGCTATGGTACCCACCTGAAGTTAAACTTATTTGGTTAGCATCTATAAGATTCTAATAAGATACTTCGAACACATTCGTGGAAAATGAGCCCTAATTTAAAATTATATACGTCAGATGAATAAATTTATTTAAAAAAAAAATGAAGCAAGTTTTTCAACAAAATTGATTATGATTTTTTTATTAATTATAAATACCTAATCTATTATAAACATTTTACCTATTATTTACCTTTCTAGAAATACGTAGAATACGTTAGTAAAACAATCATGAAAATTGATTAATACTGTTAAGATCGCGGACATACTAACATACATACATACGGATCGAATAAAAACCTCCTTTTTTAAGTCGGTTGCAAAATCAATTTTTTTTTATGGTATAGGGGGCAAACGAGCAGATGGTCACCTGATGGTAAATGACTACCGCCGCCCCTGGGGACCTGTAACTCAAGAGTCACAAGTGCGTTGCCGGCTTTTAAGGTGGGAATAGGGGAAGAGGGGCAGAGGGGGGAAGAGCGGGAAGACGAGAGAGGGGGATTAGAGGGGAGGAGGGGGCGAGGGGAAGGACGGGAATAGGGGAGAGGGAAGGGTTAGGGCCTCTGGTAACCTCACTCACGCGGCGAAAAACAATGCAAGCATTGTTTCACTTCCGGTTTTCTGTGAGGCCGTGTTATCAAGCAGAGTCGAGAGTCGTGCTGAAGCATGACTCTCCCACGTCTATAGTCGTCTGTTGAGGACTGGAAGTGATAGTATTGAGTTCAAATTCTACCTACTACTTTTCGATAATGTACTCGTATGTTCAAACGCCATGTTAGGTAAATAACAATTGTTTCTAATTTTAAGTAATAAATGTCAGTATCTCGATTTAAGTCAGTATGACTTAAGATTAAAAAAATTACAAGGTGACTACGGTTCTGTTATTTTTCTTAAACTTTTTTTGCAAAGATATAATAAGAAGTTAATCATCATCAAGCGGGTATAAATAATATTAAAAGGTTATTAATTGTACTTACGTTTCTAACAGGAATATGAGCAACTAACAACACATGGTCATATAACTTTTGCAGGTAGCTGAAATACTCTTTAGTGGAGTATTCCTTCAGGGCATCTAACAACTGTGACAGAGTCAATCCAGCACCAAGTATGAGATTCTGGTCATAGTTAATAGCTTTCAGTTCCGTAAGGTGAAGAATGTCTACTAAATGGGGCGGATAATCGGTTATGGGAGCAACACCTGAAATCGCATAAATATTTTAAATAGGTATTTTCATAGTAAAAACTCAATATAATCCTATCTAATATTATAAATGCGAATTTGAATCTATTTGTTTGTTTATTAGTACTAGTGATCTTAAAATTTTGTAAACTCGTTGCCAGGAGGACAAAGGGTTTCTTTTATCCAGAAAAGTAAACGATAAAATTGAAATCCAAAAATAAACAGATATAGAACTGACATTAGCAAGAAATTGAATGTAATGTTCAGATATAGGTGTATATTTTTTACCTTTAGCAGTATTTCCAGCCACCAACATATAATTGAATCCATATAACTCATCCCTCAATAACTGTAGTACTTCTTGAAGCGTGTTCGTTCTATACCAAGTTTTGCCATCATTCAGCTTTATCTTCTTAATAGTACCTTCAGAAACAGAGTTGTTGCGTACGACACACCAGTCACTATCAATAGTACAGCTATTTCGACCACATGCCTTGGCATTTTTCTTACAAATAGATAGGTTTTCAATATCCTTTATCCTGAGTTCTTTAGGAGCATCTTTGCCAAATTTCTTGAAGCACTCAACAATAGGCCTGTATCCTGTGCATCGACAAAGATTGCTACCAAATGCGGTTTCTATGTCCAGCATTGTGATTTCGTGGTTATTGGTTTCCAGAAGCCTAAATAAAAATCAGAAATAAAGAGTTATTTTTTTCTGTAAGAGTAGAAGGGGGTCTAATTTAAGGCGCCAGAGATTCATAAGAATTACCATTATTATTTTTTTTAAATATTTTTTTCGAAACCAATATGCATCGGCTATCGGAATGGTTTTTAATTTTTGTAATTTTGTAATACTTTTGTTTAAAGTGTAATTTTTTGGACCTATTGATAAAAAGATAAAACAAAAAAATACAGATATATAAAAATGAAAAGAAAAAGAGTTGGTACGCAAAAAAATTAAAGTCCCAAACTGAAGAGTAAAATGTGCAATTTTTTTATTAAAAGATTTTTATACACTAACATGGTGCACTCAAACTGCTACGACAATATCACATCCACGTCACCTACCTTGTCTATACAACAAACAGATTAGAAAAATCACGTAACATTTAATAAGTGTTTGGCTCACCCATTCATGGCCATAATCCATCCAGGGGTGCAGTACCCACACTGGGTACCATGGCCATCAGCCAGTGACTGCTGTAGTTTATGGTACCCGTCCTTCCTGTTGCCTAAACCTTCGATCGTTGTAATATCCCAATCTTGGCAAGATGTCACGGATATCAGGCACTGTAGATTAAATCGTAATGTACTCTTCTAATCCTTAATTATAAATTCACATTTAAAATAATATATTTATGGCTTTTTTATTGTTATGTTATGATATAGCATTAGTGTATTTATATTTCGTATTAAATTTTACTCAAATGGTCATTATATAGGTACCTAAGGACATACCCAAACATACAAATGAGGACATAAAAAAATAATAAAAATTGTGAAGTCATCGTTTTCTATGTGTTATACATTATTACTTATACATTTTGTATTGTATTATAATATGATTATTATATTGAAATACATTGATGTTTCGAGTAATTTAAAATTTTATGTATTTTCGAAAATATCGTGGTAAACTAACTTTGAAAATTTATAAAGAAAAATGGGTGTGACTAATGTTATTGTCTGCTTGCTAACACTTCAATACATTATAATCATAACATGAAAATAATCTGCAATGCTCTTTAAATCAGAAGTACAAAACTTTACAATTTACATATTTTTTAACAGTTAAATTGTCGATTTCTGCAATAATCAGATAAGTACTTTATCGACAGGACATTTATGAACCGTAAAACTTCTCAGCTATCCAACGACATACAATAACATACCAGAAGTTTAAGTTGTCATGGGGGATCATTTCGTTGGGTCCGGATGTCTAAATAAAAGCTGTTACCGGATCCCTCCTAGTTTAGGCGCAGTAGACACACTATGTGGAGGTTTTAGTCGGTTCGATTCCGACACACAGCCCCACCGAAAACCCCGGTGTGAAAAAAATAAAAATAAAAAGAGATCATTTCGTTGCAAATGACGTTCTCTACATCCCTTAATGTATTGCCGACATATTGCCTATAACCCTTTATATATGTATTATTACATTATTATATATATTCATACTCATATGTCGATACTGCGGTTTAAATAAAATAATAATATCTAAAAAAAAATGTCTAATAATACCTCATATATTTTTGGACGACGAATTGTTTTCGATGAAATGTGTAAAGTTATTTACTATTATTGTAGTTATTACATATTTACGTAATTTTTTTTACTTTCCATCTTTCCCATAAAATGGACCTGTGGTAACCCGACTTGTCTCTTTGTTTCACCACAACCCTATGGGAGAGAAATTCATTGTTAACGCTCCATGACGAACTTATGTAGAGTATGTTTGTTTGCGTAAGCATGACAACTCAATATTTTGTTAACACAACTGTATCTGATTATGTTAATAAATGTGTTCCAACGAACACTGCCATCTGTACCAATACGAATGCGCTTGTGCTTATTTTATTCATAACAGAATGTGGTGATAGTTTGGAGACTGCTAAACCGTAATCTGTTTGTACTTTTCTACCACCTATACAAACTTTAAGTATAATATGCAGTTGACGAACATACATCAAAATTAATTATATAAACAACAAAAATTAAACTTCATAGATATAATTATCTCAATTACACCAGCATATTTTTTGCTAGTTCAAGCATTCCTCTTTTTAGGGACTTAACCATAAACCAGTGTTATCTGAAAAGCTCATTACGTCAAGTACAGCCTTGTGGGGGAAAAGATCCAAAATAAAATTTGCCCGTGACTTGACCCATAGACAGGGAAGGCAAACGGTGTTGTATCTTCGACACAAGTTTTGTCTTCACCCAATGCACCTATTCCATTAGTGTGATGTCATATACACTAGGTGTAATACTAAAAGTTAGAAGTTAGGTGTGTATTAATACTAGTAAAAATGTGTTTAAAGTTTGCCGGGGTGAAATAAACAAATCAATTTATTAGTGGTAGTCATCCCGGAAAGTACATTCAAAATTCCAGTACAATTTAGTTATTATACTCTAGTCTTTACAAAAGCTAAATAATAATAATAATAATATTCACTCACTCATTTGTTCATCCATTCATTCATTCATTCATAGGTAGAATTCCTAAACGTGCCAATTAACATTCACGCTAATGTGTCAACTGACTTCTGTACTTGTATTTACTGTGACAGTTATGATAATGCATTTAGGATTTCTAATCCTGTCAACACTGCAGTGGTAGGTAATATAAATACAATTAATGATTTTTAAGCTTTTCAATACAATTTTTTACAAGACTACAACACTGAACCTCAATTGGGTTTAAAGCAATTAAGTGAGATTTGTGTATTGTTCACTAAAACTTCAGTAGAAAATACCTTTAATCATTATAATAATACTTTGAGACACCTCACACACGGCCGTCTGATCCCAAACTAGGCAGAGCCTGTGCTATGTTAATCAGACTGCTTATAATTATAGGATAGAATAGAATATTTTTTATTTTACACCATATAAACTTACAATAGATCTTAAATTTAATTTTAATACGGCTCTACCAGACAACCTTTGGATGGATTTACGGCCATTTTCAATAATCTATCTATCTGTAATTCCACCTACAAAAGATAGACAAATCTATTCTTTGTCCTTACTTTCTTTTCAATATCCTATTGGGGTATACCATGTTCTATCGAAGTTGTCAATCTATCGTCGAGAGGACAGGTAGCCTACTAGAGATAGGAACCCCCATAGAAATGGTTCTTACTTTCATTTCAATATAAAATTTAAGTTACTTTTCGATAGACGGAGCTAACTCAAGTAACATCATTTGCTTATTTGTCAACATCGGTCGTTTTGACAAGGATGACTTGTTAAAAATGAATAATTGAAGTATTAAAAATATACTAATAATATAATACAACGGAACATTGTAGTTGGAATTATATTTAAAATTATAATTGTGGTGAAGAAATTAAATGACGTGAATACTATGCATACAGATTTGTACTGAGTCTGCTGTAAACCTGTTAAATAAATAATTTAGTACTAACTTAAATTACAGATTAAGTGTAATACCAATTTAAAAAGTAATTTGTTTTAACGGAATACGTACTACTATAGCTGCTTCTATTTCTGTGAATTAGATTTTAATGAAGTTTTATTTTCATTCGAATCGAAAATTGAAGTAATAAAATCATTTATTAACCAGTATTTACTTTGATTCTATTATTGCATTATGTTTTGTTATTTGAAACGATATTTGCCGCCACATGTTACACAAGCAGCATTGTCTAATAATTATTCTGTCATGGGCCGCTTACATTGGCTAAAAAAAATTGAAATCTATAAAAACTAGAACGGTTTTAAGGGTGATTATTGTTAAGCGGTTAACAAAAAACGAGATGTTTCAAGAGGCATGGATAGACGAGAGGAAAGATGCTACCTTTCGCTGGATAAAGATAGATTGCACTTATCTTTGATTGTGAAACGCAGACTATAGATAGATAGGACCTTTCTGTTTTTTGGAGATAGCGATCTATCGGTAACTACAGTTTGTATATTGGAAACGGCCGTTAGTGTCAGGAGTAATTGGTAGCTTTTTAAAATTAAATAAACAGACTCATAAATACACAATACATGTACGTAAATACAGAAGTAATAATAATTATATTTATGCTTAAATACATATATATTACTAAATATATACATATTATAGATAAATTACACCGAGACATAGGACAAATGATCGTGCTCATCACACAATTATTTGTCCTGGGTGAGAATCGAACGCACGACCTCTCGCTTAGCAGTCAGGATCAGTAACCAGTAAGTAACCACTAGACCAACAGGCCCGTCAAGTAAACTTTTTAAAATAAAGCAATCAGGCAGAAGAAGTGTGACACAATTAGGTATCACTTCTTCTATGAGATGCAATTTACTTACAGAATTGACTGCTTTGGAGGGCTCTCCAGGTGTAATGGAAGCGTTGACAGTACAAACACCGCAGCCACCCTCACGACACATGTACTTAGTACCACGTAACTCTAACGTATTGCGAAGGTAGTCGAGGAGCATTTCGTTGGAGCTGACCTCACTCCCAACTGTGGAAAAAAATTATAGATGTACCTTTTTTACTCATAGATATCATATATAATAATCATAGATATATGTGTGTATTTAACCACGTCGGTATCAGGTACTACACACTTATTCACAAGAAGAGAAATTGAAAAAAAAAACTTTATTTTTGAGAATAGAATACGAGTAGTTTTTGATATTCAAAATTTTTTTGTAAAATGGTTTTCGGTATAGGTTGGAATATTTTGAAGGAACATTTTAATAACAGAATTAGAAGGGTAATAACTCACTTTAATTGGAATTGGCTACCGTAGCATTTTATTTTACTTATTTACACTTTTAAAATACCTAACATATTTAGGTAATATCGATATTGGTCCCGATTCTATTGCACACTCGACTAAACCTAAAACCTGACTAAATTTCTTCATATGAAATCAACCTTGTTTTCTTCGGAACAAGGTCTATTTGTTACTGTCATCAATTTCTCAGCGCCAATAAATTTCACTAAAACCTGTCAACGTATACTCAACTTTATTTCCACGCAGCGAGAGTCCCCATTTATTCAAATGCCGTACAATTGCCGTATAAAAACTTGTTCAAAACGAACTAAGATGACGTTATTTTAATCTACACCTACGAAGACGCTTACTAAAAACACAGAGCAAAAGAGATGGCATTTAACGGATAGCGGCTCTCGCTACGTGGTATTAAAGTTTATTTAAGCGTGTCAGACTTTAGTCGACAAATAAATTGTTTATTTCGATAGCGACATATGTTACCTACTTGTTAAAATTTGAAATAAGACCTTGTTTCAAAGTAAACAAGGTTTACATTTTGTATGAAGAAAATTTAGTCAATTATAGTCAAGTGAGTAAATACAACAGAATCGACACCATTATATAGTGAAATTTGTTTTTGAGCGGGTAAAGGGTTAAAAAGGGACAAAGAAAAGTGTGGATTTACGATAGTCTAGAAAGAAATAATAATAACATCCTTGTAGGCCTCGCTTTCATTTTACATGATTAATGGCTGATCAGAAAGGACACTGCGTACCTAGCAGTCTCTGTACTTCTTCTGCTAGGTCATTAAGCTGTTATACTACAGCGGTACTATAGCAGTAGAAATAATTTTTCGATATAAATATATTATTATGTATATAATATAGTGAAAAAAATACGCGTCAACTTCTAATTATTTTCAATACGAGAAGGTACCTCACCTCGCCTCGCCAATCGAGGCAGATTTGGCGTGGTGATCGAAAGAACTTGGTATCTATTTTACAATATCAATGAGCCGAGTAAATCACACAAATAGTTTTCTTAAATGAGAGCGTCTGAAAAATCAAACTATGAATTAGACATAAGAATACCCTGTAGCACAAAGACTGTTAGGTGTATTAAAAAATACTGAAAGTCTTTCTTAAAAATACATCCTTGGCATTTAGAAATTATTAAAAAAGGTGTTTAAATACACCACATGTTTTATTTTTCATCTTATTCTGTAATTAAAACTATATAAATTACCTGTACGCTCGACTCCATTGACCTTAAAGGTGATAACATCACTCATGATAGTAGTGGATTGAGACTCGTTCCTGACTACACTGACTTTAGGAAATAGGCTGCAGTTTATTATAAATAGGAAAGCGCTTCAGATAAACAGCTGTGTCCTTATTTGTTTTCGTTTTCTCAATATTAAATTTTGTGGAGTAAAAATGCTGAATCATGTGGCATTGTTGCAAGAGTCACATTTTAATTTAGTGTAATTATACATATCAAGCAACTGTATAATCCACCACGGGTCCTCACTTCATAACAACGCTGGGATGGTTGGTATGTCGGAAAAAAAGTAACTGAAACGGTGTTCCATTACGGGATAATGTTTTTTCTTGGGAAGTAATCCTTAAAAGAAAATCGCTGGCGACCTCGCAGTCTTTTGGCCACCTGTTGAACAGGCGCGGACTTCACCATGGAGTGTGAAAGGCCTTGCCTCGGCCAGTAGCAAAAAGCGAACACGTCGCGATGGCGTCTTGGGCTTATTTTATCCAGACGTAGGACAATACCTGTCATCCTCCCTAGCCTCCCTTACACAACAGTTAATAGAATTCGGAGTTAGTTTTACACTCTCAGGAAAGTACTAGTCTTCTTTTGGTCCTTCTGGGCCGCTTTTTTATGTTTATCACCTCCTCCAAAAAGGGGAATCATATCATATATATCATCATAGGAAATAAATTGGACAGAGGTGTTCAGCGAGAGCCGGTGTTTTTAACATAGATAGTTAGATATTTGTTTAATTGTTAATAATTAAGGGTAATAGATTATTTATGGTATGACATAAATAATTATGTTTTGTTTTAGTACGTGTAAACACGGTAGATCTAAGACTTGTTAAAAAATATTTGCTAATGTACACAAATGTTTACAGTAAAATGTTTAAAAATAAATAGCGTTTTGTTGCTGACAGTATGCACTAAATCGGTCAGCATTTCTGAGTCAGCATTTAGAATAACAAAACGTGCTAATAATTCAGTATTATTCTCGATTCGTCGGTATCGTGAAATGTATGTATTTAACGCGAAATTTTTGACAATATTGTAGACAAGTTAGTGATTGATAGTGAAAAAAAGAAAATTTAAAACGTGGCAAAATACCTAATTTTCAAGTACGTACTTTTTTTTTCAAATGACTTATTTATGTAATACGCTCCCGTATGTTTCTATATTGTTAACAGTAGACTGTTAGTCGTGTTACTGCAGTACTGTATTTATTGTTTATTCGACGGTGACATGGACCGAGTTACTTTTAAGGTCAACGGTGTGGAGTATTCGGGTGAGTAAAATTTTAAGTGGCTCTTATAATTAGGATACTGCCTTATTGTCGAATCGATTTGATAACAACCAGTCATTTTTGCTTTCTAATGTTATTTTTAAGATTTTCAGTCATATTAAGCCTGCTTGATGGTTAGCGGTTATCTGAGCCTATGGACGTTTGCAACACCAGGGATGTCACAAACGCCTTGATGTCTATTTATATATCTGTCTATTAACTTTTATTAGTTAGAAGTAATTATTTAATTAATTAACTAGCGTTAAGCAATGCCTCTACAGCCATATTCTTGGCAAATTGTTACGTAATTTTGAAATGAAAGTAAACTGTTTCAGTTGGAAGCGAAGTGAGCTCGATCGTGACGCTCTTGGACTATGTCCGTGAGAGTCTGGAGTTGCGCGGCACTAAATACTTGTGTCGGCAAGCAGGCTGCGGGGCGTGCATCGTCAACGTTCGGAGACCGGACAGTCAACCTTATGCCGTTAATGCGGTACCAATTGCTTTATGTTTACACTTTATACAGTTATAGGTCGTAGCATAGTAGAAATGCCTTCTACCAAGATTATTACTTCCTTTTTGAGGGTCCCGTTTCTCAAAAAGAAAAAGGAACCCTTATAGGAACACTTTGCTGTCCGTCTGTCTGTCTGTCTCGACAGGCGTCAAGACCCTTTTCACAGGAACTTTGGATATTTGAAATTGTGTTTGCGGTTTTTTGAAGCTGTAAAAAAATCAATCAACGCAATCAAAAGATACGACCATTTAAACTTTATATTTCAACATATTTTAACATTATGCAGGTAAATCAAAACCTATAGGGTACTTCCCATTGACTTATGAAATTTGGCGACGATGAAATCTCACAACACAAGTAAAGGAAAAAATTCGAAAGTCATTCATATTTTTTTTTTGCGATTACAATTTTATTTTTTGCGCTTGGAAAACTTACTGTAACGCATACCGATGGACCGACGACACACCGCCCCCCAGCCAGATGGACCGACGACCTGAGGAAGGTAGCTGGGAGGGACTGGATGCGGAAAGCGGAGCACCGAGGACTATGGCGCACATTGGGAGAGGCCTATGTCCAGCAGTGGACTAGAATAGGCTAATTGATTGATTGATTGATACCGATGTATGTTTGCCGACTATTTAATTTACTACTTACTAACACTCATATATTTTCGAAGTTCATCAAAATTAAAAAAATCTTTTCTTTTTTAATACAGTGCATGTTACCGATTGCCGCATGTCATGGTTTGGAGATAACTACGATTGAAGAGGTTGGTAACAGACGCAAGGGTTACCATCTTATCCAAAAGACCCTTGCAGAGAACAATGGCTCCCAATGCGGATACTGCTCCCCTGGGTGGATTATGGCTCTATATAGGTATATTTATCAATTTGTCAGAGTGAATCATTTACAAGTATAATAACTGATATTGTATTAAATTATTTTCAGTCTCCTCCAAAGTAAAAAGAATCTTACAATGCTAGAAATAGAACAGTCATTTGCAAGTAACATATGTAGATGCACCGGCTATAGATCTATCCTAGATGCTTTCAAAAGGTTTGCTACAGACGCTTCTAACAAAATTACACTTGCCGATATAGAAGATTTGACAACATGTATGAAAAATTGTGGATCTTGTGACAAACTATGTGAGAGTGATGAGAATGATTGGTGTTTACTATCTGCAAAAGATTTAGAATACAGAATGCTTAAAATAAATTTGGCAGATGACAAGACATGGTACCGAGCTACCACTGTGAAAGATATTTTCTCTGTCTTAAAAACAGAAGGCTATGACTCATACAAGCTGATTTGCGGAAATACAGCTAAAGGTAAATTTTGTCACGCTCATTCTTACCCTTTTTAGTATGTACTTTAAAATGCTTTATTTAAAGGGATATTTATAATATATCTCTGCGGTATTTAAATTGGTTAGAAAAGCTTAGACAACGTTTTGTGCAAATGCGAAATCTTACGTGGTTGTAAATAAGTTCCAGTCTGATCCTCAAATCGGATCTAACACTAATTTTAAAAATTATTTTTTAATTTCTAACCGATCCACTGTATAATTTACAATTCCGAACGGATCCTCAAAAAATATTTGCAGGTAGGTACAGTCAAGAAAAAGAGATTTTACGCACTTATTATTCTAACATTTTAAGAAAATAAAATTTAACCAATCAAATGTTGTCTGCTACATTTGATTTGTTGAATTTTTATTACGACTAGCTTCAAAGAGTAACATGAAAATCATGCCTATAAGAGTACAATGGTAATTAAAGAATTAGTAATTAGTAACTAGATTTATATATCTAGTATATATAGACATAATAAAAAAAATGGTTTATAATTCAAACCGTCAAATTACATACATTTACAGTTAGAAGATACACTGTGAAATTATACGGTTGACAATATTGTAGTTTGTGGAAGACCTGCATTTTAGATTTTCAGGCCACCGTTAAATTTATATCGAATCGAATATGCTGTGTATAGATGTTTAAGGAAGAATGATATGGATGTGTTTGCATATATCGCACACCTAGACAAAGAGTAGTACAATTCTAAATAATCCAAAATTGAGTTATTGCAATTATTGGAATCTGCGCTGAACCTACATTACCTCCAAAGACACCTGTTTTTAAATCTCCTATAATAAAATGTAGGTGGCTCTATAAGTTAGTGTTTCTGAACCACTTCACGTAATTTCCTCGCAATAACATAAACGCATCTCCAGTTACGACAAGTCAGCCTTAGGGGAAGTTGCTGTCAATACGCACAAAGAGTAGATTATTTCCACTTGGGTTTGTGTTCGTGATTAATCGCAATTATATGCGCAAATTATTTTTCAAATTATTTCCACTTCCTCGAGTCTTGTTTACAAAAGTAAATATTTTTGATGTTACTAACTAATAATTGTTTGTGTCAGATTATCCCAATATGCTAGGCCGGACACGTACATTTTGACGTACTTTGTAATTTTTTTATTTTTCAAAATAGTCTCCACTGGCAGTAATAGGTACAGGTTTTCATACCTGACCACCGGGTGCTGAACATTTTGCTCCAGTATCCCTCTGGATTGCAGCCGCATAACTTTTATTAGCTCCCGGTGCTTAATCCCGAAATGTAAGGAAGGTGTCCCAAGGTTTGATTCGAGCTTGGTGCAAATAGTCCGTAGTTTTGCCAGTTCAATGTTGTGCAGGGGCGTTATCTTGATGTAAGAGCCAAGTATCGTAGTGTATCGTAGCCAAGACTTATATTATACGTTTTAAAAATAAGATTCTAAAAGTGTTAAATCATTTCACGATGTATTTTTTTACAGGCGTTTATCCAAATGATGATGTGATCGACAATCCTCGAGTTTTGATTGACATAAGTGGTGTACTAGAATTAAAGGGTCACAGTTTCGATCAAAACCTGATTGTAGGCGCGGGTAATAGCTTGACTGAAGTGTTAGAGAAATTTGAAGTCATCTCCAAAGAAGAATATTTCAGTTATTTAAAGATATTGAATGACCACATTAGATTAGTTGCCCACATTGCAGTAAGAAATGTAAGATATTTATTCGTATAACGTTTTTACACTGCACTTTTAAGTCTGAAACAGTCACCGCTTCGATTGTTCAATTTAAACCTCATATGACACATTTAAATGATTCTTAAATAATTGTTTCAAGTCAGAGTGTACTTTCTGACCATAAATTGTATGTTTGTAAAGTCCTCTAGATATAATTGAAATAACACATACCTGACATTATACAGAAACAATAAATTTTCAGATAGGTTCAATAGCAGGCAACTTGATGATTAAACATAGACACAATGAATTTCAGTCTGATATATTTCTACTGTTTGAAACAGTTGGAGCACAGTTAACTATAGGTAAGACATTTATTTTGTTACATCATCTTTTTATATTTTTTTTAGTTCCATGTAAAGCAGATGTCAACCGGGGCGTATGCTTCCTTGCCAACTTCGTTGCCCAATAATTATAGTTTAGCATGCTAAATTATAGTATTGTCACCCAATTGTGTATTGTATAATATGTGGGAGAGCCATGCTTCGGCACGTATGGGCCGGCTCGACTCCGCTCGATACCACGGCCTCACAGAAAACCGGCAGTGAAGCAATGCTTGCATTGCATTTCGCCGCGTGAGTGAGGTTACCGGAGGCCCTAACCCTTCCCTCTCCCTTATTCCCGTCCTTGCCCTCTCCCCCCTCTTCCCACTTTTTCCCCCTTCCCTCTCTTCTCCTACTCCCACCTTAAAGGGCGGCAACGCACTTGTGACTCTCGAGTTGCAGGTGCCCATGGGCGGCGGTAGTCATTTACCATCAGGTGATCCATCTGCTCGTTGGCCCCTATACCATAAAAAAAAAAAAAACATACATAGTTTCATTTTGATAAGATAGAAATAAGTTTAAATTGACTTCCAAGAACGTAGTAAGTAGTAAACGTGTTGACTTAGTTAACAGAAATAATAAAAGCATGTTAAAAATTATCAGATTCTGAATTTAAATGATCAAAACATCCGCGTAATAACATTTAATGTAACTGTATAAAACATCATCTAATTACATAAAAGTGTGAGATGGTCGGCTTCTATCCGCTTACTTGGCTTTCTCTTTTACAAATTTAGAACAAATTGTTCTTTGTTAGCTAAACATGTTTTTTTTTGTATTTCAGTAAATTCGTCTGAAATAAAATGCATTGTTACGATGCAGAAATTTCTTCAACTCAATATGAAAGGAAACATAATTTTGAACGTAATGTTTCCTCCACTAAACAACCAGCATACAGTAGTCACTTTTAAGGCAAGTGTATATTGAACATATACCGATCAAACATTATTTAATGAACTCCTAATAGTCTACATTTACATTATTACGCTACTTACATTATTTTTTCAATGCCACAGGTAATGCCACGGTCTCAAAACGCACATGCAATAGTTAACGCAGGTTTCTTATACAAGTTAAACCAGAACATCGTACAGCAAGCTAGAATAGTTTTTGGTGGTCTGTCTCCAAAATTTGTAAGAGCATCAGCAGTGGAAAATTATTTACAAGGCAAATTATTATTTACAAATCATACATTGCAAGGAGCGCTTAATATTTTAAAGTCTGAATTGATTGTAACTGATAATCCACCAGAACCTCAAATAGCTTATAGGGCAAAATTGGCCTTGGGATTATTTTTTAAGGTAAGAAATACGATTTTTAATCATATTCTGTGACCTAGAAAAAAAATAGCGAATGCAAGGGAAGTAACAATTTTGCAATAGAATAAAACTGGTTTTTATTAAATCTAAGATCACCTACTAGAAGTCTGAGCCTTACTAAGTTGACAAACAAGCACAAGATTGTAATCAGTTACTCGTGCTCATAATCGCCGGTACTCTATCATCTTCTCCGTAGTAGTCTAATAACGCAGCAACCTAATCAGCAGAAAAAAAAATACCACATACAGGAATGTGTGGAAGACACATATCTTAGAATACTGGATAGAGATTGAACCAGCAACATCTGGAAAGAAGATAATACCTTATTGGCAACGATATAGCATTGCCTTGTTTTCTTTCTAGGGTTTACTTAAACTTTGTCCCGAAAAAAATATTCATCCACGTTTTAAGTCCGGATCAATCAATCTTCACGAAGTTCGACCCATCTCTGAAGGTCGCCAAACATTTGACACTGACCCTACAACGTGGCCTCTCAACCAACCGATACCGAAGAGAGAAGGTTTAGTAAGTTCAAGTTTATTTTCTTTTTATTGTAATTTATGCTCATATTGCAGTTATTAGAGAAGCTCTAACTTTTTTGAATTTATTGAGACTGCCTCTATAGGCAGTCTAGTCAGTCGACTATTCTATAATAGTGTAGTATAATCGAGTGCAAAGAGAAATTAGAAATATGGCATAAACGCTTGATAAATTAAAAATAAAACATCCTTTAGGGGGTTATAACTTCCTACTATATTTTTTTTCACATGCAATTTCGAGACTACATCCTCCCAAAGCGCACCGGGCTAACTTCTAGATCATCGGACATGAATCAATAATAATTATGGTTGACAGACCACTTTCTACACGGCCAGAATTTGGAACGGGATGGACCAAGTCCGCTCTTTCTTTCGTTTTCATCAATAAAAATAATTACGATACATTCATTAATTTTTAGATCCAATGTGCTGGAGAAGCAATGTATACTGATGATATTCCAACATTTCCAAAAGAAGTCTATGCTGCCTTTGTACTCAGTACTATTGGTAAAGGTCGCATATCAAGGATTGATTCTACTGATGCTTTAGTAAGAACAAAATATAATTTAATAACTACTTATTGATTTTTTACCGACAAGCAGCAATTTAAACATGAGCTTTGAACATTTTCAGAAATATCCTGGAGTGATTGCATTTTACACTGCAAAAGATATACCTGGTCTTAATTCCTTCACTCCTACGGATGACATGATGTATAGTTTGAATGAAGAAGTATTCTGCAGTGGTGATGTAAAGTATTATAATCAACCCTTAGCACTTGTTGTTGCTACTACTCAAGACACAGCAAACAAAGCAACTAAACTGGTCAAAATTCAATATACGAATGTTTTGATGCCTGTAATTGATATAAAACAAGCCAAAATGGATCCAAAGAGGAAAATCTTGTATAAAGAAATAAAAGCCACTTGTAAGGGGACTGATGTAGCCAAAATTATCACAGGAGGTAACACGATATACGGACAACAACACTTTTCAATAGAAACACTGGTATGTGTTACAAAACCTATTGAGGAAGGCTTGGTAGTGTATGCAACGTCACAGTGGTTAAGCGCAATGCAGCGGATGATATCACGTGCTTTGAAATTAGATCAAAGTAGGTAAGTAATCTACAATCACCATCATAAGCATATTTTTGTATACAACATGTTAATCATTTGTTAGAGAATTCAGATTTCCCGGCAACAGCCTGTTCGAGTTCCAGGTATGAGACCCTGACCTGTTCGAGCTATTGCTTAGACTCCTCAATCCATCCGTATAAGTAATATTTCTTAACTTCTATTGCCTTCCCTTATTACCTTACTTTCTCTTTTAATACACTCGCGATTTTTCCATTTTCATTCCCAAAGTGCCCGATTGACCACGTACCTAATAGGGGGCAAACCTTTTAGGTACGTGGGACAAAAATTTTGTAGGTAAAGTTATGTTAATGGGAGTTCACGCGATCATGTATTTGATAGGTATTACATCCCTTTTATTTACCTGAAGTTTCGACCAAGTTGCACCGGCCGTGGTCACAGGCTGACTAATTATATTATAATGGAATGCAAAACTTTAAAAGTTAGTAAAGTAAATTATAGTTGGCTAATTGTGGGTGCATAATCTACCTCTGCCTACCCTTCGGGGATACAGGCGTGAGTATATGTATGTAAGAATATTGATCATTGTTGGCGGCCGAGTTCTTAATTACTTATTTAAACTGATTTACAACATCTGAAGATAAATAATTTTACTTATTAGTATTTATGTGTGAAATGTTGAGACAATCTCTTTGCTACTATTAACTTAGTGTGAAAACTAACTTGTATCTGAGGATCACAGCTCTTCTTTTTTTAGTTTTTTATATCATAAGATACACAAAGGAATATTCGTACATTCAACGCACCATAAAGTTTTATTTTGAAAACTTAAACTCAATCGAGATATAGGCGAATGAGCGTGGTTTTGGAAAAACCAGTGTGTTGACTATGTCTTCTGAAATTGGTTATTTCTACCAATTTAAATAATGTTCAAAATCTTTATCATAAGGTTAACTTTATGATACTTATACAGAATATTCATGTCCTCTTCTCTTTTATTTTTCATATTCTTAATCTTCGGCTAATTTTCTGCAATAATAATTTATTTTATAAAAAATCTGACCTAGAAAAAAACATAAATAGAAATTATTCTTACAGGGTTGACGTCCATGTTCGTCGTCTAGGTGGTGCATATGGTTTCAAGGTATCTCGGAGCATTCAAGTTTCGGTGGCTACTAGCCTGGTCGCAATGAAACTAAATCGTCCATGTCGTATTGTAATGGACCTAGAGACAAGTACCAGGTCACAGGGAAAGAGATTTCCATGTTCGACTGATTATGAGGTATGTGTAAATTCGAAATTCAAAAGACATGTTTAACGCCTTACTCTAAAGACTTGTATCATTAGAACGCCTTATTCAAAAGACATGTACCTACTATCTATTAATAATAAGGTTTTGTCCATGGCTTCGCACGCTTTATAGCAAATTGTGTCAATCAATTCAAGTTAACAACCGTTTAAAAGGTATTTTTTATCTCTTTCGAGAGAAGTATTTGTTCTCCGGTAGACTCTATGTCTTTTCAGTACCCCTGACAACGTTCATGCAAGATTTCATATTGATCGGCTGTGAAGTTAAAGGGTCAAAGTGTCACAGACAAAGAACTACTCACATTCGCATTTATCATAATTATTTGGATATCTTCAGTGAACAATTCACTGAAAGCACTGTCGTTGTATAAATAATAAAAGGTTTTTGTAGGTAGGTGTCAACAAATCAGGTGCTTTTCAATATGTAAACTATACTATATATGAAGATAATGGATACGCTATTAACGAGAATTTGACAGAGCTTGGTACTAAAGTTTATAACAATTGTTACAACGCTTCAACTTGGAACTATAAATGTTACAACATTGTCACTGATACAGCAAAGAATACTTGGTTCAGATCACCAGGTAAGTAACTTCAAACTGGTCTATTCTTTGTAGTCGTATTAAATGCCTACATTTATTATGCTGCTCTTGACAGCTTACTAACACAAAATCCAATGAGAAACTTGACTGAATTCAGACTTCACAATCATGAAATTTAAAAAAGGAGGATATAGAGGTCAAAACTTGCAAATGTAAAGACCTTTATATTTAGTAGATTAATATTTATATTAGATAGATGTACTTATATTAAATATCAAATAAATTAATGTAACAAAATTACAGGTACTCTGGAGAATATAGCCATGGCTGAAATGCTGATGGAGCAGATATCATATTCACTATCAATAGACCCATTAGAACTACGCTTGACAAATTTAGACCCACAGTATCAAGACTTAAAAGAAATGGTTGAAACGTTGAAAATTAATTCTGAGTACACATCAAGGAGAACAATAATTGACAAATACAATACTGAAAACAGATGGAAGAAAAGAGGTATAAGATTTGTATTTCTTAGATGGCAAGTCATTTACTACTCAACTTTCGACGTAAACCTAGCAGTATTCCAAGGTGATGGAACTGTTATAATATCTCACGGCGGTGTTGAGATCGGACAAGGAATAAATACAAAAGTATCTCAAATTGCTGCTTATATGCTAAATATACCTCTAGAAAAAGTTATAGTAAAAGAGAACAATACCACGACATCACCGAATTCTTCTGTCACTGGTGGAAGCATGACTACACAGAATACAATAATTGCAGTAGAAAAATGTTGTAATGAAATATTAGCTAGACTGGAACCGATAAGGCGTCAATTTAAAAATCCACCTTGGGAAGTATTGATCCAAAAGAGTTTTGAAATGTCGATAGATCTTCAAGCACATGGTTTTGTAGGCCAGAATGACATGCAGATTTATCAGGTATATGGAGTCACGGTAGCTGAAGTGGAAATAGATATACTGACTGGAGAGCATGAAATATTGCGAGTCGATATTTTGCAAGATGTTGGTAGAAGTATAAATCCAGATCTTGATATTGGTCAAGTAAGATTTTTTTTTCTAATGAATACTAGTAATGTCTGATTTATAAGAACAGTACTGTGTCTCATGTGTGAGATATGACAAAATTAAGTTCTAGAAAATCTACCCTAAATATTTCTGTAGTGTACTGGCTCTACCTTAGCAATTACGGTAAAACGTTATAATATTCTTCTTATGCATCTTCGAAATCGTAAAAAATCGTAGCTCTGAATTTTGAGGATAATAATAATAACTTGAGACACCTCACACACCTTGATCCCAAACTAGGCAGAACCTGTACTATGGCAACCACACTGCTGATAAATATCCTATATTTCTAAATACATACATATTACAGATAAATTACACCCAGACACAGAACAATTAATCATGCTCATCACACAATTATCACTAACCACTAGACTGATAGCTTAATTAGTTATCAAAATGACAATTAATATGGAAGCTGTCCATTCTTAAAATGTTTCGGATGTTTTTCTGTCAGAAACAGACCTTGAAAGGACTTTGTATGACCGGCAGCACAAACCAAAATTTAACTCTTTAGACCACAATAAGTATGTTTTTAGTTATAAATAGGAACTTTCGGGTCCTTAGTCCAAAGCAACTGTCGCACCGGTGTCAAAGGATAGAACTTTATTGCACACCAAAAACAAGATAAACAATGAATACGTTTAATTGATATTAAGTTACAATAACAATCCATTCTCCAATACAATGACAATCATTCCATTCGACTGGCCTATTGGTTTAGTGGTTAGTGACCCTGACATAAGCCAGAGGTCGTGGGTTCAGTTCCCACCCAGGAAAAATAAGTATGTTTATCAGCAGTCTGGTTATCATAGTACAGGCTTTGCCTAGTTTGGGATCAGACGGCCGTGAGTAAGATGTATGGAGTTATTATTATATTATTCTATCCCAAGCTTGCTTCAAATTTTATAGGTGGAAGGTGCATTTGTAATGGGCCTTGGTTACTGGACGTGTGAAAAGCTGGTCTATGACAAAAAGACGGGAGAACTGCTCACCGATCGTACCTGGAACTACTATGTACCACAAGCCAGGGACATACCTCAAGATTTTAGAGTTTATTTGAGAAAGAATTCCTATTCCACCAAAGTTCTGTTTGGATCTAAAGGTAATGTTAAGTACAGTACAATTTACTTTTTGGCATATTTGCATATTTCACTTGTTAGAACAATTGTGTATACAATATGATAACGTTATTCTTGTCGCAGACTTTAATATGTATTGAACTTCTCAGGATATACAGTGTTATTATGAATACTTTGTAAGCTTCTGCGGATTCCGCCAATGTTATAACATTCGTAATTGTAATGACCGCACGCTCGATGTCGTGTTGACAACCTTTTCGGACGATGATATTACCGTGAGTGAGGAGCGCGACTGTTTGTCTAGTGTGGATCCGCAACACCCGCCACTGCGTGTGAGCATCCGCGACTGTCGGGCGCGCTCACATTCACCGTTTGCGCCGGCCGCTCTCCCCACTTCGCCTCGTCGGCACATCCCCGCGTCACCCTCCTTGCCACCCGCTGTCTCCTACCCGCGGTGGAATTTCACAAAGGCAAATTTTTATGCTATGTATTTGTTATTGAGGGAAGCGGATTGGAGTGAATTGTATAATACAAGCAGTGTCAACAAAGCGTACGGTATATTTTATAAGATATTTTATAGGATAATCGATGATAGCACTCCAAAAAAAATGCCTAAAGCTATCAATTCCAGATATAATTACCCGGAATGGTATACGGCTGATTTAATAGGCGACATTAAACGTAAGGCCAATTATCACAAAGCTTTTAAAATTAGCGGATCTACTGGTCATTATGTTCTCTTACTATCGCTCAATAGTAAAAAACAAAATCCATACTGCATATAAGAATTATCACCGTATAGAAACGCAGTTTCTGAAAGAACCGGGCTCTTTTTGGAGTTTTATTAATGGGAAGTATTCCAAACGTTGTAAAACTCAAATTGTCAGAGATGGATGGCCAGTACTAGAAAATGAGTGCGCCCAGGAGTTTGCCAACTACTTCCAGTCCGTTTACGGAGAGGTACCTTCACAATTAGATACGGCAACGGCTGCTCAGGCAGTGCCTGAACGAGGGACGCGCATTCATGTGGGACAATTGACACTCAAAGAGGTAAGCAGTGTTCTCGACCGCCTGAAGCCCAAACGATCCGTACCGTACGGTGTACCTCCGTATATTGTAAAAGACTGTCAAATGGTATTGGTTCAGCCTCTTCAGCACTTATTTAATATCTGCTTACGCAAAAGATCGTATCCAGATGGTTGGAAACTGACTAGGGTTATACAGGTCCTAAAGGGGGATTCTAGCCCGAATGTAAAGGGATACAGGCCTGTAGCAGTGTTGTCAAGATTCGCGAAAGTCTTCGAGATGGCACTGTGTTCCTTTATAACGGCGCAGGTCAATGTCCAGCTTAGCGACGCCCAGCACGGGTTTCGAGCGGGCCGCAGCACAAACTCAAACCTTTTATGCTTTATGAATCACGCCATCCCAGTACTTTATTCTAAGGCCGGAGGCCAGCTGGACGTAGCTTATTTCGACTTCCAGAGGGCTTTCGATAGTGTTGACAATGACGTCTTGTTAAGGAAGTTTGCACTCGCAGGATTTACTCCAGATCTGTTACATTTTTTCGCGAACTATTTAGGGAACCGGCGGCAGTTCGTACAATACGCAGGGTACACTTCTAACCCATATCCTACTCTTACAGGCGTGAGTCAGGGCAGCAACTTAGGTCCTTTGGAGTTTCTTGTCTTGATCAATGATCTGCCAGAAGTGATCAAACATGCAGGTTGCCTCCTATTTGCGGATGATATAAAGTTGTTCCTTAGAGTCGATGGCATACATGACTGCGAACGACTTCAGGAGGACATCACTAGTGTAGTCAAATGGAGTATTAAAAATAAGTGAGTTTTTAATGTTTCAAAGTGCAATATAGTGTCCTTTACACGGGCATCAGAGCCTCGGTGTTACCAATACAACATAGCGGGCAAGGTTATTCCTCGAGTTACGATGGTACGAGATCGGTGTTTTATTCTCTGCCGAACTACTCTTTAAACACCACATAATACATATTTGTAAGAAGGCTTATAGAAATTAAGGTTTCATAATGCGAGAAACAAAGGACTACCAGAATACTAACATCGTAAAATCGCTATATAACGCGTTGGTTAGAAGTAGGTTAGAGACTAGTGCTATGTGCCAACCTACAAAAATATGCAACGATGGCACGAGCCTTAGATATTCTAAACGTTATATCACAGCGGCTAGACATATTTACGTGTACATTGGCGGAATTCGAGAGGGTAGTGGTGAAGCGGCGTGTAAATAGCCGACAACACGCGGGAACTTACTTATGTTTTTCTTTAGAATATATTTATATTCCCATTAAACCCACTCTGTAGAAACTGAGTAAACAAATGGTTTCAAACGTAGCACCGAAAACTATTGGTCCCACTAACCTGGAGATCAGCTCGGGTACGCCTTCCAGCACACCTGTCCTCAGTCAGCCGTGTAGCAATTACACCAACCAGATATCGAACAATGTCCGAAGTCCCTGCAGGGCGATGTTTAAAGGGTTCTTGCGGCTTCACTTATATTACACAATTGTTCATCAAAGCACCAAAAAATTACGTGTTGAACATTTGCCGAACGAGAGCCGAGAGCATTTTTCAAAATCAGAAAGAATGCGATGTCCATTTTGTTTTAGCCGCGTTGGCGACAGCCAATCAGGGGCCGCGCTGGTGTCGCCAGAGCTGACGAAACCGTCACCAATCGTAAAGGCGCGAGATCCAAACAGCCTCAAATGCTAACTAATTGAAACCATTTGGAAGTATCTATTTATGCTTCTAATTATCAAAGAAAACCCCGTTTTATTGAATGAATATGCAAAAGTTAATTAATAATTAATTTGGGTCACATAATGTGCTCAACCATGCTGCCCGCCTTGGAAGTTCGCAGAACTTTCAAAAGAAAACATGTATTTTATTTTATAATATTTAAGTTTATGCTATCTAAATATAATTTCGTTTTTATTTGTTTAAAAAAAGAACAACTCTCTCATTAGGAATATTATCCATATATACATATTACAGAGTTTAAGGTTTAAGGATGCATATTTATCTATTTAAGTTTTGTTTATTTATTTTAATCTTTAATTAATTATTGTGTCGGAATAGGATATACCTTTACAACCGGCCGTTTGTAAATCCCACAATTGGTTTTCACCGTCACGACACGTACAACTTTATCAGACCCTGGATGCGTTTCAATGATTACACCTAACGGCCATTCTAACGGTGGACAATTATCCTGTCCTACAAGTACGACTGTTCCAATTTCAATAGGACGATCTGGGGCAGTCCACTTCTGCCTAACTTGCAGCGTGTGCAGGTATTCCAGTCGCCATTTCTTCCAGAAAGACTGCACCATGCTATCAAGCAGCTCTTTACGTTTAACAGGGTTGATACGCGCATCAGACAAATCCACGGCAGGCAAGTACTGCAACGGGGTCGACATTAAAAAATGTGCGGGAGTTAGAACTTCCGGTGAAGGGTCAGACGATACCACGGTGAGTGGTCGAGAGTTCATGATGCACTCTATTTGCACTAATACGGTTTGCAACTCCTCATACGTGAGAAGTTGACTACCTATCACGCGATAAAGGTGAGTTTTTAAGCTTTTTAAATTCCCTTCCCACATCCCACCAAAATGGGGGGACCTAGGTGGCAGCATCTTCCACTGGATACGCCGAGTGCTAAGCTCTCGTTTTAAAACCGGTTGAAATTCAGAATCTATAAGGAATTGAAATATATCATCTAATTGAGCCTTAGCACCCACGAAATTAGTGCCATTATCAGAGTATAAACAAGCTACTGGTCCGCGGCGGGATATAAATCTCTTGAACGCGGCCAAAAAAGCATCAGAAGTCAATTCTGAGACCAACTCAACATGAACTGCCTTTGTAACTAGGCATATAAACAAACAAATGTACGCCTTTTGTGAGCGCTGACCTCTCCGACGTGTTAATGTTATATTAATTGGACCGGCATAATCAACTCCGGTATGAACGAACGCCTTCGCTTCAGCCACCCGATACGCTGGTAAATCAGCCATTTTGGGGGTTGGATGCGATGGTTTCACTCTAAAGCAGGTGTTGCATTTCCTAACCTGAGACCTGACAACTGATCTGGCATCCAATATCCAAAATCGCTGTCTCAAAATAGACATGAGAAGTCCCGGTCCAGTGTGGCAATTCACAATATGAAAATGCTTAATAATTAAATTTACAACATGGTTATGTTTAGGGAGAAGTACAGGATGCTTAGCATCAAAGGGAAGATCTGACTTCGAAAGTCTTCCACCAATTCTCAGTATGCCCTCTTCATCGAGGAAAACCGACAAACTCTGTAATTTCTTTGAAGGTAATTTACCTGATTTGATGAGATTTATTTCCTGTGCGAAATGCACAGATTGTACTGTACGAACCATAACACGTTCTGCAATTAATAAACCCTCAATGGATTTCAACTTCTCGTCATCCTTACGACGAATAAAACGAAGAATAAAAACAATAACGCGCAAGAGTTTCTCCCATGAAGAGATACGAAGAGCTAAGTCGCATAACAAAGGTGACTCAATATGTGAGGTCACAGTCAAAATTTGAGCTTTATGTTCTGGGAGTTCTCTGCCATTAGTAGGAGTGAACGGCCTGATTGGCCAGCATTCCTGAGCAAGACGCAACCACGCAGGACCGTACCACCACAAGTCATGTGAAACGAGCTGTGAGGGTAACATACCACGCGAAAGGCAATCACTCGGGTTTTCAATTCCGGCGACATGATAAAAGTGTTCAGAATTTAAATTTTCCTGACACTGAGCAACACGGTTGCTGACAAAAACAGACCACCGGTGCGGGGAGGAATGAATCCATGAAAGAGCGATGGTTGAATCCGAAAATGCGTATATACCAGCAATAGGCAGACGCTCATTATAAGTTTCACGAACAGTTCGTATCAATTTGGACATCAAGACCGCGGCACAGAGTTCCAAACGAGCAAGTGTGGTCACCTTAGTGGGGGACACCTTTGATTTAGCACACAACAGCCTCAATGTGATGTTCCCAGCCGAATCAGTAGTATGTAGGTATATGACACAACCATAACCACTCATGCTAGCGTCACAGAAGGCAACGATCAACACGGTGCTGTCGCGCGAGGGACCAACATGGCGAGGAATCCTTAAAGAAGAAATCAACGGCAACTCCTGTGTGAACGCTATGAACCTTTGAACAACACTTTCTGGAGGAGTGTCATCCCATCCAATATTACACAGCCACAGTTCCTTGATGAGTAACTTAGCATATAAAATAAGGGGGGCTACCAAGCCGAGGACATCAAATAATCGCGCCACTATCGATAGTATGTTACGTTTAGTACACTTCTCTACAAAATTATAAGTCGTGAAGAAGAATCTGTCACCAACTGGTTCCCATGAGAGACCTAACACCTTAGAGGTATTGTTAGAAGAATCTACACAGAAATCCACCGCACTACAATGCGAGCCTGGTAAGTTTTCAAGTAAAACTTTAGAATTACTTGTCCATTTCACCAAATCAAAGGCACCAGACTTAAACAAAGAGATCAATTCTCGTGAAAGACGAACAGCGCTGGCTTCATCTACAATAGAATGAACCATGTCGTCCATATACAGCCTAGACTCTGCCACTTTGGCAGCCTCCGGGAAATGAGGCCTCATGTCCTGCGCTAACTGACGCACTGTCCGCATTGCCAGGTATGGGCTAGACTTGAGTCCAAACGGGACTCGATTAAATTGAAAGGTTCGTATAAGTTCATTATTACTAAACCTATATAAAATTCTTAAATATTTACGATGTTCACTAGGAACTTCAATCTGTAAGTACATTTGTTTTATATCAGCGGTCACAGCGACCGGAAAAAGTCGAAAATCAAGTAAAAGTAGAAATAAATCTGCCTGTAAGTTTGGGCCGGTATGTAAGATGTTGTTAAGTGACAACCCTGTATGAGTTGCAGCACTGGCGTCGAGTACGATCCGCGGCATTGGTTTATCCGGCCGGGTCACGGCGTGATGCGGAATGTAATATCCCTCATCAGAAATATCGGACTCGATGACTTCGGACAAGTAACCCTTGTCAATATACTCATTAATGACGCTGTTATATTTTTCTTTTAACTCAGGTGATTGTTTGAATTTACGCTCTAAAGCCATAAAACGACGATGTGCAGCAGTGCGAGAGTTACCCAGTTCACTCGGGTTCTTAGAAAAAGGTAAGGCGACCGAATATCTACCATCATCAGTACGAGACACAGATGACGCGAACAAGTTTTCGCATTCAGTCTCTTCTGGACTTAAAAATTGCATGTTCGGTATTTCTTCCAGTTGCCAAAACTTCTGAACCAAATCATTCAAAGCTAGTGCGGAAAACGACGAAGAAGATTTATTAGAAATGTTATTATTAGGGTAATCACCCATGAGCACAAACCCGAACGCGGTCAGTAAAGCGGGAGGTGCATCAGTGCCTGACTCCACTTTGTTACCTAAATAAATATATGGAAAAAGTTGCGCACCTAATACGACATCTACATTACCGGGAATATTCCAAGTTAAATCAGCAAGCGGCAATCCCTCTAAATAGCCTACGTCACCTTTGGTTATATAATGCGTAGGCAACTGATCCGTAATACACTCAACGACCAGTGCACGTATTGTGTATTTATTATGAGAGTATACACGGGACTCAATGTCCACATTAACGTAGCCTAATATCGGCCGAGAAGCGGACCCGATTCCTTTGACAAAGGAATTACTCAAAGGAATTATGACTAAATTAAGCGCCTTGCAACAATCGACGGTTATTAAATTATTTTGTGAGCCGTTATCTATAAGGCATCGTATTATCTTCTTATTGCCATTCTGACATTTGGCGTAAACTTGCGCGGTTGACAGTAAAATTGACGCGGTCGGTGTCACTTCGGTACTTAATGACAACGTAGCATTTGTAGGGTTAACATCAACGTTATGATAAGACGTATCACTACAGGGGTTAGGCGTAAAAGATGCGCTATTGTCCTCTAAGCAACTTTTCGCGACACGTGTATTTGTGTTTACTTCCGAATGGCCTTGCGAAGCGCATGAAGAGGACCGAACCATATGCGGTGTCATTGACCCCTCACCGGTCCCCCCCCTTCGATCTAATAACTTTATGATCTTTATTATCGAAATGTAAGAAAGTGTGATGTTTTTTCTTGCACACATTGCAAACATGAGTCGATTTACAAGACGTAACAGTGTGCGACGCACTTAAGCAATTCACACATCCGTGTTTTGATTTAATAAATTCAAATCTCGCGTACGGAGTATTAAAGTTTTTAAACTGAGAACAAGCATTAATTAAATGATCAGTCTGTTTACAAAAATCGCACGATCGCGCCGGCAAAGCAGAAGGTACATTACCATTACTCGCTACAAACGACTTATAAGTATGCGGACGAGCTGAATGACAAGCGGACGGCTTACATGCAGCCGCGCTCGCGCCACTGTTCGATACCCGCGTCGAGCGCGTCGAGTTATTATAATTTGAACGCTGCAATATTTTAACTCGGTCTTGTACGAATGATACTAAATCACTATATGACGGAATTTCTTTATTACGAACGGATAATTCGAACGCTTGAGTTGTATGAAAATCAATTTTTCTAAATGCACAATGAAACAATATAAAATCGGACAAGTCTTCAATACCTAACTGTTTTAATGCAGCGACGGATGAGGCATACATACCTATAAATGTACCAAGACTGTCAGCTGTGTTTGTACAACCTTTAGACTCTAAAATATTATTTAGATAATGCGTGCCCAATGCACGTTTATCCTGAAACCTTTTAACCAAGCTATCCCAGATTATTTCATACGTATCGCCTGAAGGCACAATACCTGCCGTGACTTTGAGAGCGTCGCGTGTCAGTTTGCCCACCAAGTACTGCACGCGCTGCGAGTCAGTCAACTGAGTGTTGTTATGAATGTTAGATTTAAAACTTTCATAAAACTTAGGCCAGTTTTCGGTGTGGCCGTCAAAGCTGGGCAGTTCTATAGGGGGCAATTTAATTCTACTAGAAACACTACATGAATACGAATAATTATGTGATGATTTATCAGGTAACAAAGCCTGAATAACATTATTTCGGGTGCGTTTTACTGTAAGATATAGATCATCAAATGCATCCAATGGTCTAAAATCTGGTTTAAATGATGAATCTTGAGATAACTCGAGGTCATTTAACTCATCTAAAATATTTTCAAATTGACTACGCATTTGATCGATTAATTCGGACTTAATCATGAAATTTTCGTTGCTTCTCGATGCAAAATTAGAAATGTTTATGCTAAGCTTATATAACTCATTCATACGAGAAAAAATTCGTTCTTTTTTTGCCGTCAGAAGGACGAACTTAGGATGAATTGCATCTTCTGCATACTCCATTATGCTGTCTTTAGACATTTTAAATTGATAATTCCTGATAAATATAAAGAAAAATGTAAAATATTATTTTTCGATGGATATTTTAACTGAAGTAAAAATAAGTAGGTACTTCGAGAAAACTTTAGTTTCGTTATTCTGCGAACGTCCAAGTATTTTATTTAAAAATATTGCTTAAAAACTGTATTTAATTGAATGTATGATATGCTAGTACATAATCCAGGATCTGAAGGACCATAACTATGGTGAAGCGGCGTGTAAATAGCCGACAACACGCGGGAACTTACTTATGTTTTTCTTTAGAATATATTTATATTCCCATTAAACCCACTCTGTAGAAACTGAGTAAACAAATGGTTTCAAACGTAGCACCGAAAACTATTGGTCCCACTAACCTGGAGATCAGCTCGGGTACGCCTTCCAGCACACCTGTCCTCAGTCAGCCGTGTAGCAATTACACCAACCAGATATCGAACAATGTCCGAAGTCCCTGCAGGGCGATGTTTAAAGGGTTCTTGCGGCTTCACTTATATTACACAATTGTTCATCAAAGCACCAAAAAATTACGTGTTGAACATTTGCCGAACGAGAGCCGAGAGCATTTTTCAAAATCAGAAAGAATGCGATGTCCATTTTGTTTTAGCCGCGTTGGCGACAGCCAATCAGGGGCCGCGCTGGTGTCGCCAGAGCTGACGAAACCGTCACCAATCGTAAAGGCGCGAGATCCAAACAGCCTCAAATGCTAACTAATTGAAACCATTTGGAAGTATCTATTTATGCTTCTAATTATCAAAGAAAACCCCGTTTTATTGAATGAATATGCAAAAGTTAATTAATAATTAATTTGGGTCACATAATGTGCTCAACCAGGTAGCATTAGTTTATTTAACTCATTTAAATTAATTATTTCCTTTTCTCTTGGATTCTTTCTATAAAAGTGGTATTGTTTTCACTTTTTTATGCTGACATTGTTGTATTAGGTATTTTAGCCTGTAATGACAATGTGTGTTGGAAGTAAATAAATAAATAAATAAATAAATCTTTTGACGAATAACGGAACTAAACGGTTCTAGAAGTATCAACAGCGGGCGAATCAAATAGATAGTACGAGATGTTTGAGGAAAGTTCACGAACTTTCTATGAGATGGTTTTTGAACTATACCTCTATTAAGGAAGTTGCATTGCGCTATGGACTTTCAGTTCTAGTTGAGCGACATTAAGAATTAACAAGAGCAAAGTATATCGAATAGTACAAGTGAATAGTGAGAATTACTGTTACTGTGACTTGTGTTAATTGCTAAGTATTTAAATAAGTTGTGTGTATTTCGTTATAAATTGGTGGATATTCTAATACCAAACCCCGGCTCATAACAAGATACGTACAATGTAACCATAATTTTGTTCACAGCGTGCAGCGAGCCTCCAATATGTATGACGGTGTCAATACCAATAGCGATCAGAGAAGCAATTGTATCTGCGAGGCAAGAAATTGGTATACCCAGCACAGAATGGTTTAACATTGGTTAGCATAATTATTTATAGGGCAACACAAGGCTAAGTTCAAACCATTTTTAGACAATGATAAAGTCACAAGCTAATAACAGTGATATAGAATAGGTACTTTATTGAAAAACTGAAATACTTAGCAGAGATCGTAAAAAGTGGCAGTTTAAAGTGTTAACATTTTTACTATAAAGCTACTGCTTGATTGGAGAAACACAACAAAAGTTATAGCATTAAATAGTTAGCAACAAAATTATTAGTATTTAAAAAAATGTCAGAATTGCATGGCTTGGCACGTCTGTAATCTGATACGTTGTTTATTACCGTTTTTTAATCAGGTTTAACTTAATTAGTAATTAGTGTAAATGTAGACTGCACGCGGATTTACCATCCGTGAAGGTGAATAAACGTGATCAAACGTTCTATCTTATAGTGAAGGTAGGTTTTCTTGAAGATAGTACTGAAAATATTTAACAAGAAAATGATAGCTTGAAAAAATTGTTTTCATTTCTTGCATTCAGTAGGGCTTGTGTTGTTTTTCATTTTTCTCATTTCTATATTACTACATTATTACAAATACTAATTATCGTGGGAGAGCCATGCTTCGGCATGTATGGGCCGGCTCAACCGGAGTGATAACACGGCCTCACAGAAAACCGGCAGTGAAGCAATGATTGTGAGGTTATCGAAGGCCCTAATCCTTGCCACTCTTTCACCCTTCCCCCTACCCCTCCCCCCTTCCCCCATTCCCCTACTCTCACCTTATAGGCCGGCAACGCACTTGTGACTCTTGAGTTGCAGGTGCCCATGGGCGGCGGTAGTCTTTTACCATCAGGTGACCCGTCTGCTCGTTTGCCCCCTATACCATAAAAAAGTACATTCCGTATTTTCATATAAAAGGATTACAGACCATTAGTGACCTCAGTACGAGAAAGAGACAACCCTGACTTTTACTTTAGCAATAGAAATGTAACTCCCTTGACAATAATTGGTTAAAGGGAGTAACACTCCTGTTGATACTACGAATTAAACTTACGATAGTTTTAAGCTAGATTTTTACATTATATTAAAATAAGTACTGCTGAAATGTTTTTAAAGAAAAATAATGAAATTTTACGAATGTACTACTGTCGTTTTTCTTCCAGATGGCCCTTACACAACTGAAGAGATATGTCTGGCATGTAAAACAAGAATTGAAGACTTTAGATTTAATTAAATTGCACAAAAATTATCACTATTTTTGCTAACGAACATCAAAGAGCTTCTCAAGAAGAGGCTCGTTAATTATGTATTTAAGTAACAGCAAAATCATTGAAACTGAATTTATGCATTACCTTGTAGCTAAAACAACTAATGCTGGTTAGCAAAATTAACAATTTACTTTTTTTATAAAAAACTAGGTATTGAAAATAATGTTCAAGGTAATAAATGTTCAAAATATCTAGGTAATTATTTGTTTTATTTTATACGTAAATAGTAGAGTCGCATAATGACTCTGTTCAGATCACTATAGACACACATATCAGCACAAGAAGAGTTATAGACGAAAAGATGACAAGGGGCGTCTGTGATCATGTCAGGTCATTTTTAAAGCAAAGTCCAGAGTTTCAAAACATTATGTTAATCTTAAATATTTAGCAGTACTGTACATGCCATCTTTTATTCATGAACAACTTTATTAAAAAATAAAAGTAGATTTTTACTATTTTGTTAGATTTTTTTAATACTTGATTTACGGCGTAAAGATGTATTAAACTTTTGTGTTTAATGTATCTATATATCCGTTTGCCGCAGTTTCAGTCGCGTTAATGATTACTTATCCGCTCCTAAGAGTCGCAGCGTGTTCCATACAAAAATATTTTTTAGAATTCAACTAGTAGTTCCAGAGATTAGATTTAAACAAACAAACAATCAAACCAAAAAAAAACTCTTCAGCTTTACCAAATTTGTATATGTACCTTACAGTGGTAAGGTTTCGAATATCATTAGTTAATAAACTGACTCACAATATTATAAACTGACGGAAAATTATGAACTGCACCCACCCGATTACAATTTAACCTATTATTTCTCGTTAGTTTGTAATCTATCAATTTCAAATAAATTGTGAACTGATATCTAACTGGCACGTGACAAAACGCACCTTGCACGCTGATTGGTTGAACGTAAAGTGAAACCAAATCTAAAATGGCGCCATTTTAGATTTGGTTAGGTTCTTAATAAAAGCTGTTCCCGGATGCCTCCTATTTAAGGCGCAGTACAGCATACCGTGTGGTTTTAGTCGGTTCGATTCCGACACACCGCCCCACCGAAAACCCCGGTGGGGTGACGGCCCGAGGGGGTATTCACACGTACAAAAAAAAAAAGAAAGGTTAGTTATTTTGATTTTCCGGGTGTCTTAACAAAATCTGTTACCGGATCCCTCCTATTTTAGGCGCAGTACGGCACACCGTGTGGTTTTAGTCGGTTCGATTCCGACACACCGCCCATCCGAAAACCCCGGTGGGGTGACGGCCCGAGGGGGTTTCCACGCGCACAAATAAAAAGGCATTTTGATTTTCCCGACCAATCAGAGACGCAGTTTATAATTAATTTCGGTTTATCAACAATATCACGAGATTGTTTATAAACGAACGATGTTCACAATCTTACGGTGACATATTCATAAAATTTAACATACAACAAACATATCTTAAACAATGCAGCATATCCAACAAGTGGTCTTCAAGATCGTACAAGCGAAAATATCAATTCTCGCAGTTATAACACTTCCGTATTAACTTTATTCCGTTAAAAAAAATACAAATGGGTAATACTATTTATTAAAAAATTAAATACCGGTTATTTTGTTGACAATCGTGCTCAGGGCAAAGAGCTTGTAAAATGTAAATAATAATTATTATTTCACACATCTTACACACGGTCGTCTGAATCCAAACTAGGCAAAACCTGTACTATACAAAATATAAATACTGTACTGTAATAATACAATACTCTAAAGTTTCATAAACTTGCTTAATACAAGCACAGTTTACTAAATAGTTACTACGTATACAAGTAAAAAACAGTAAGCATAAATTGCTTTGAATCGCTCTTCTGCAAAGTTCCTGTTTTGCTCATCTGACATTGTTATTAAGGATGGGTGAATGTGATGGCCATAGGCGTGACGCAAATATTGTTATCAATAATTGTTGAGGCTTACTGTTTAACCGACGAAAAAAAAGAGGTTCTCAATTCGACCGTATAGTAAACCAATACGGTCGAATTGATTAATTACCTACGTAGAGCCTTCTCCATTTCAACGTACATATAAAATTTTGAAAATTAATGAGTTATAAAAATTAGTTTATATAAAATTTTCTAGTTTATGTAAATAAGCTCAATACTGAAGACTTAAAAGATTTATTTATTTTTTGTGTTTTGGTTCTTTTTCGTAGTTTTTTGTTAAAAAGTTCATTTTTATTTTTAGTATAACCTTCCTCAAAGACTACTGCATTTAATACAAAAAGAAAGATTAAAATCTGACTGGTAGTTCCAGAGATTAAATAGACAAAAAAATTCCAGCTTTATTATACTGGTATTGATAGATTTAAATATAATTTTCTATTTATTGTGCGTGGGGCGGTGTTTAGTTTGATACGAGTGAATGACCATTAACCGTTAGTACGGTGTTAGGTTTAAAGAATTTATTCTCAAAAAAAGACATAAAAGCTACTTACATGAGAATATAAATGAAATGATAATATAAACTTTTAGTACCGAACGTACGTCATCGAAATTTCAAAGAAGGTCATTCGGCGGTCATTTGGCGGTTTAATTCTCAAAAAATGTGTTATTTATATTATCATCTTTAGTGTGACTGGCTTTCAATAATATAATTTCACAATTGAGATTTAAAATGAGCTTACATTTTTTTTTTATTTCAGACGGAAGTTTATTATCCAACCATCCTGGCCGCTTGTGTCGGTCGAATGGACTCTGTACCGATAGCGCATTGGATAGGCCTGCACGTGAGACCAAGTGCTTGACTGATGTTACTAATGCTAGGCCAAGAACATTGTTACTAACAACATTTATGGACTCAGTCTGAAATAAAAAAATATTATTATTATATATTTGGGCTCCTTTATATGTAATGTTCTTTTTAGTATAATTCATTTGGTAAAACAAGTAAACTAGGCCGACATAAACTATTGGCGACCTTATCGCAATTTGGATTGGATGGATAGAGAAACAAACATGAAAAGAGGGCTGCAGTGTACATCAGTTGGAGCCAATGTAATAATTATTAAATAATACATAAGTACTAATTAAAGAAACTAACTATAAATATATATTAATAGTTTGCAAATGAATATCATGATCGGTACACAAATACATACATACACACACACGCATATATACATATATGCACACTCATAAACACATAAACAATGCATAACAAATACGGAGATACATAATAAATACATAATAGTACCAAGTATGTCACAATTCACAGAGAAATATAGTGATCTTTCACTAGTTTTTTAAAATTTGTCAATGTTTGTGCACGTCTGATCGCCAGTGGCAGCTCATTCCACAGGCGGACAGCCTTTACATTGAAAGATTTGCCCATGAACTTGGTGGTATGTGTCGGCATTTTTAACATAAGATTCTCAGACGACCTCAGAAACCTTGAATGTGTATTATGCAAAAATTCGAAACGTTTTTTGAGATAGTGAGGAGCGCTAGGATTGAACAGAATATTGTACAGTAGTGAAAGGATATGAGTATTCCGGCGAAGGCGTATGGGTAACCACTTGAGCTTAATCCGATATTCAGAGACGTGTCATAGTTCCCTTGTGTCATCTTTTCAATCTACCTATCTCTCCAATCAGGAGTGTATCCTAGACAATGGACAGCAAATCTTCCGTGGATAACCACATACCAATCGCTGTCCTGCCAACTATTGCTAAAGGTTTTTAAGCATATTCTCCACGCTGTAATATATAAAAACATTAATGTTTTTCTATCCGATACCCAGCATGATTTTCGGTCTAGCCGTTCCGTTAATTGGAATCTTTTCATCAACGTAGACATTATTTCTAAAGGCAATAACTGTGGAAAACAGGTTGACGTCATCTACTTCGATTTTTGTAAAGCATTCGATCGGGTTGACAATGATGTGCTTTTAATAAAGTTGGGCGCTATTGGCCTCTCACCGGGATTTCTTCATTTCTTTGCCGACTATCTGCATGATTGCAAATAGTTCGCTAGACATGGTTGTTTTGAGTTCAAACACTATAATACACTGTCTGGTGTGAGTCAAGGATCAGTGTTAGGCCCACTCCTGTTCTTGATTATGCTTAATGATCTGGCAAATAAGGTTGCAGCTGCAAACTGCGTACTATATACTGACGACCTTAAACTAATTATGCAAATAAACACCCATGATGATTGTGAACTGCTACAAAACGATACCAACATAGTTCATCAATGGAGCATTAAAAACAAACTATTTTTCAACACTAAAAAGTGTTTATGACCCACTCTAGAAAATAGCGACCTTTTCTATATAACTACACCTTATTAGCCGATCAAACAATTACTCGTGTGAGCAACATTGAGGATTTGGGGGTGACCTTTGACCAACGTTTAACATTTGGTGACCATGTTTCTATTCTGGCTAGGGAATCATTCAGATGCTTAGGATTTGTTTTGCGCAACACCCGCGACTTTGAGAACCCTCAGTCATTAAACTTTTGTACATCACAGTGGTTAGAAGTAAGCTGGAAGCGAATGCTTGCGTTTGGAACCCCCATATAGCGAACCAAACTCTGATGCTTGAAAAGGTTCAAAAAATATTCCTGCGATACCTATTCAAAAGACTTTATTATTACTACCCCTAGATGTGCCCAACCAGTTACCTATTAGGGGTTTTAGGTTTAAATTCGTTGGAGGTTAGGAGAGGTCTTGATCAGCTTTTGGTAGCCTGTAAAAGGGGGAATCGACTGTCCTGAACTCCACAATCTATTCTGTCGGCTATAGGTGCCCAATAACTACCATGGACATCCTCAAAACCACCGACGTAAATTGTTCGCGCAGCCGGTATGTCACACACAGTCGCCAGAGTTTCCAGTGTGTCGAACCCTAAAAGCGCTCAATACCCTCCTGATCAACAACCCTGAGTGTGATGTATTTGCAGACAGATGGAGTGAAATTGTGAATCTGTTTAACATTATTGTTATGTTTCTTTTAATTGTAATAATTTTTACTCTATGTTAATTAATGTAATCGGTTTTACCGTTTTAATCACTACATATTATAAAACAAAGTCCCATGCCGCGCCTGTCTGTCTGTTCGCGATAAACTTAAAAACTACTTCTACTTTTCACCAATATATAGAGCGATTCATGAGAAAGGTTTAGGTGTATAATTTGTTAAGATTTTTTGTGTAAATTGGTTGAAATATGATGATGATTGTTGAAGATGTCTCTGCTACCAATGCGAAGCCGGGGCATGTTGCTAGTTAACTATAAATAAGTAAATTATTATACCCCAAACGCAGAGTCCCTGTGCGAGCGAGTTTAAAATTAGCAACATTCTCGTCCCGCAGAGATGAGGAGGTGGCGTCCCCCACGGTAGTCAGCGCGGAGCCTTTCACTTATTTTTTTAAGTCATAAATTACATAGAACACCAAAATAGTTATTACTTCACTTACGTTTCAGTATTAGGCCACGTTCAGATGACGGGCGTTGCCAAGAACACGCATTTTGTTCATGTCGTTCACATGCGACCGCGCGTTTTCAACGCGTCGACAAGTGATTGTAATAAAAGGATTCGGCCATTTAAATAAAAGTCCGTATACCGTTCACAAAGCATGATTTCGGTGACACTTAATTTTATGCAGTTTATTAAAATTAAAATATAACATACAAGAGTTGCCAAAAGCACTACTACTTACTTTTATTTTTATTTCACATCAAATTTTAAATATTAATTTAAAACTCACTAAAATGTAGATGGAAAATCAATGTATACCTATGTATGTTATGTATATATAAATTTCAGCTTCCGTATATTTCTTGCCGCAAATCTCGGAAAGTGTTTGATGAATTGTCTTCCAATCTTTATTTTTTTATACCGAAGTTTCTATAAAAACATACATTTCACATACATTTTCTACTGATAGATAACGACAAAAACTGAGTATTTTAAATTGACTTCTAATTTGTCATATATACATTTCTGAAATTTTACTGAATTTAGTTTCATGTAGCCTAAGTTAAGGATATTAAGTTATAAAGTGGCTTTCAGTAAGTCTGGATGTTAAAATGGATGAACTCAGTATTGCCGTCTCTTCTTGTGTTGCTGTTTCTGACGTCGATATAAAATCACGAAACACGAGGCTGTTTTTACGTCCATCTTCAACGAATACAGAATTTGAACTGAACTGCGATAACGCGCGTTCAACGCCAGTGACACGCTCGCCATGTGATCACTACACCGGCGGTAGCCACCGCCCGTCATCTGAACGCACTCTTAGACTTGAAGAGTACTTTTCATATAAATTTCGAAAGAACAAGTGCACGTCTTATTTAGTCAACGGCCAGTGACCTATTTTAGTTAGTTAGTCGGTGTGTGTCGGTTAGTAGACAGTGCAATGGATCGAATTACTTTGAAAGTAAACGGAGTGGAGTGTTCAGGTAAGGTAATTTTTATTTAGCAACGAACAAAGACATGCGACAAAAGTTTTTGACTGACTTGACTTCGCAAGGCGTTAGGTGTTGCATGTTTTGAACAACTGGGAACATTCATTTTGTGAGTGTATATTTTTGAATTGGTATAATTATTGGAACAAAATTCCTAATAGCATGATACACTTCAGACGCTCCGCGGCCGGCCGCCTAGCCGGAAAAAGTGTTAGCGCAACGAAAAATGCTGACTGCCAGTCGATTATTATTATTATTTTTTTATTGTTTAGTTGGCAAACGAGCAGACGGTGGTTAAGGGGAATAGGGGAAGAGCGGGAAGACGGGAGAGGGGAATTAGAGGGGAGGAGAGGGGAGAGAGGGGAAGGACGGGAATAGGGGAGAGGGCAGGTTTAGGACCTCCGGTAACCTCACTCACGCGGCGAAAAGTAATGCAATCATTGTTTCACGGCCGGTTTTTTGTGAGGCCGTGGTATCGAGCGGAGTCGAGCCGGCCCATACGTGCCGAAGCATGGCTCTCCCACGTAAAAATTTTAATTTTATTTTTACGCTATCCGTGGATTCAGCGCGATACTACTGTAATATCCTGTATATGTTAGGAAGGGCAACTTTTACAGGTGGAGCAATTTTAATATCGAGATTTTACAATATTTACTATAGGGAACGTGACCAAACTATAGGTGGCAGCACAAATCGACACGAGAGCCACAGTGAGGTGAATAAAAAGAAACTTTTTTAGAACTGCTTTCGTGTTGCCGTCAATGTTTAAATTATATTTGAATCGTTTTTATTACTATTATTAAAATTATAAAATATGGGTTTCTGCTGATTAGAAATGATCGTCAGCATAGCTAGAATATGTCAAAAAGCCAAAAATTTTTCGAATCCAGGCATGTCTTAGAAGTAGAAGAAACAATTAAGAATTATGAAAATAAAGTAATAAATGACAAAATTGTAGCTCAAACGAAAATTTCTAACGTTTATGATGTCAAAATAACTGTAAAATATTTTCTAAACTCGGTTTTCACGTGAATAATAATTATTTGAGGTAATGTTTACTACATAATACATACAAAACTTGGCTATTTTTACAAATAATATTATTAGTAAAATACTTACATCTGTTTTTTACCATTTGACTTGTTTTAATTTTTCTTTGATGTATTCGAGCATCAAGAAATGCAACAAAACATTTTCACTTAGTTAAATTATTCAATCCATCACATGTGACGGATTGAATAAATTTAATCAAAATACTAGCTGCGCCCCGCGGTTATATATATAAGCCGCACAGCACTCACGTTATTTTCAGTAGTCAGAGTTTGTGAAAGTTATTGCTGGCTAATATCTTTACAGTTAATTCTCGAATCAATGACTGTGGTTCGGAGTTGCCACCGATTACCACCTGTGACCATACATGTATAGCTTACACCTTGAAAATACCTAGAAACTAAATCTTTGCTTACACTGATTAGATGGCAGACTTTTATAGCGAATCGTGTAACTAAAATCCAAAACCAATTAGATAACGATAGATGGAGTCATGTTATGTCAGCAAACAACCCTGCAGATATCGCCTTACGTGTTTTAGACCCATTGGAGTTAGCCTCCCTAGGCTTGTGGTGGGCAGGACCACGATGATTGAGTGAAATGTATGTTAGTAGAAAAAAGAAACCAGTACCAGATACCCATTTAGAAGAAAGGAAAGTGACAATAACAACTGTGAAGGTAAAGTATTGCCTATTCTTGAAAGATTTTCAAGACTAACCAAAATGCTAAGAGTACTTAATTACTGTCAAAGATTTCTTCGCTTAAGGAAGAAAGAGGAATCGAGAAAAGGTAATGCCACGTACTTGACCTATAGGAAATAAAGGAAACATTAAACGCTTGCATAAGAATACCTAAGAAAAATATTTTGAAGAGAAGGGCAGGGTTAAAAAAAATAAAGTAGGTGAAAATCACGTTCAAAGATTTAGTTACATAGGTACATATTTACATACATACCAAGCTAATAAAAGCGTGTTAAAAAAGTAAACTAATTACCTTAAATCTTTTTATTGGTGCTAGAATCTTGCGAGTTGGAGTACGCTTGCAAGCTGCTAGCATAATACAAGAACGTAAAGATCCTATTATTATACCCGTGATTATACCCAATGGTATAGACCTTACGTTGCTGCTGGTTAAACATGCTCACATAAAGGTAGGTAAGGTACACAGTGGTATAGAGGTCCCACTCAATTATCTTCGTTCATATTACTGGATTATCGGAGTAAAACAGTTGACAAAAAGATGCTTACGAGAATGTGCCGCATGTACCAGGCATAACCAAGAATTACCAAAGGAGAGAGTCACTCCCAACAGACGTTTTAAAGCAAGTAGTGTCCATTTTGCCTGACTGGTAAACCGGTTTGGTAGAATTGCTCTGTAATGATGGCACTAAGTGGCACTTTATTGCACCTAAGGCCCCCAACTTTGGTGGTTTGTGGAAGCAGGGATCCGTGAAGACACACTTGAAAAGATGATAGGTAGTTCGACTTTAACATTTGAAGATGTGTCCACCTTATTATGAAAAAATTGAGGCCTGCCTAAATTCAAGGCCCTTGGGTCAGTTGCGTGACCTCCAGATGATTAGATCCACTTGCTCCCTCGCACTTTTTTAACGGGGAACCATTGATAACTATTTCGGAAAAATATAATGAAAATCAGTTTACCAGCCCACTTAACCGCTGGAAGTTATTACAACGTATGATGACCAATTTCTGGCGCCACGGTGGTCGAATAAGTATTTACATACCGTCCAACAAAGACATGTGGCAAACGAAAACCGTGGCTCCTGAGATTAGCGATGGAGTTACTGTTAAGGACGGTCGTCCTTCACAATACAGCTGCCACCCGCTAAATGGTTAATGGCTCGTCTTACTCATTTGCATGCAGGACTGGACGGTGAATTCAGAGTGGTAGATTTGAAATGCAAGGATACTATGTTAAAACTCCCTATATTCAATTATTGTTTCAGTTGGAAGCGAAGTGAGTTCAAGCGTGACGCTCTTGGATTATATACGCGACAGCCTGCAGTTGCGCGGTACCAAATACTTGTGTCGGCAGGCAGGCTGCGGGGCTTGCATCGTCAGCGCTCGACGACCAAACGGTCAACTTTATGCTATCAATGCGGTAACAATGAGCCTTTATCTAAAAAAATTATTAGACATTACGAACTATGACAACGTCAAGCCATACCTGGGTCGTTCACTCACTGACACTTACTTATTAACTGGATTAGTATTGATCCAAAATATTCAGATTATCTTTTTACCTTTTTTTGTTTAACAAGAACCGGTAGCATATCTTAGAATACATTTTTTTTTTCAAAATCATCGTACTCAACATTACTACAGTGCCACTGAAGTTACAAAATGCTATCACGCAATGAAAGTTTAATTTAGATAGATAGATAGATAGATATACTCTTTATTGTACACAGAGCAGATTACAATATTTTCTTATATCTAGATACTTACTAGCTAATGTTATGTACAATTGGCAACCTTATCGCAGTTTGCGATCTCTTCCAGGCAACCATTGGATGGATAGAGAAACAAACATGAAAAGAGGGCTGCAGTGTACATGGAGCCAATGTAATAATTAATAAATAATATATAAGTACTAATTAAAGAAACTAACTATAAATATATATTAATAGTTTGCAAATGAATATCATGATCGGTACACAAATACATACATACACACACACGCATATATACATATATGCACACTCATAAACACATAAACAATGCATAACAAATAAATACGGAGATACATAATAAATACATAATAGTACCAAGTATGTCACAATTCACAGAGAAATATAATGATCTTTCACTAGTTTTTTAAAATTTGTCAAAGTTTGTGCACGTCTGATGGCCAGTGGCAGCTCATTCCATAGGCGGACAGCTTTACAGTGAAAGATTTGTCCATAAACTTGGTGGTATGTGTCGGCATTTTTAACCTAAGATTCTCAGACGACCTCAGGAACCTTGAATAATATATATAAATAATATAATTTAACTACGTGAATAGCACAATAATTTAAGTGGTCGTCTTGCCACAACGTTGCGCCGCGTGTTGTGGGTTCAAAGCCTACACGGGACAAAAATTTGTGTTATCCACAAATAATTGTTCCGAGTCTGGGTATTCTTTGTTTCCGTTGTTTAAATGTTTGTGAAGGAACAGGGAATGAGCGACACAGGAATATTCCTAATGCGGGAGTAAAGTTTTATAAAAAAATATAGAACTACCTATGCTAAAACAAAGATTGTATTTTGTTTTTTAAATATAAAATTAATAAAGATAAATATATTTTTCTAAACACGCTATTTTAGGTACTTATTCTCATGGTTAAAGTTTAAAATAAAAATAAAAATTGCTGCGCAGTTAGGTCCTCAAGTCTATTTCGAAAGATTGAGCTTTCTTGAATAAAAAAAAAATGATTTGCAAATCAATTTTGATAGACAGCGGAAGCGAAACAGCTGGTCTCCTTGTAGCCATAAAAGCGCCAGCTGAAATATCTCAGCCAGGTACTTAGGCACGATAGATATCACATGTTCCAACTAATTATGGTAGGTAAGGTCGAAGGATAGATGTTCTGGATGAAGTAAAAAATCGTGCCTGCGCAACGTCCGGGAGTGGATCAGTATTATCTCTGTCGAACATATGGTCTGCTTGGCCATTAACAAAGAAGAATATAAGGATCTGACGGCAAACCTACAGGAATGAAGAGGCACTTAAAGAAGAAGAATTGATGTGGTAGTGGGAGTAATTCTTTCACGTACACAAGACCCTATTACCGTTTTATGTTTTAAAATATGTGTGTGTGGGTATTTAATACACCTCTACCTACCCCTTCGGGGATTTAGGCGTCAGTGTATGTGTCGATTTTTTTATGAGACTATTAATAGTTTTATAATTTGTATGATGATTTGGCAAGAATTAAAAAGTCCTCAATACAAGCTCCTATTTAGCTAAGAGTTTTCTGTAATAAATATCGAGAAATATTGTGTTATTTTTTCAGTGTATTATACCGATTACCGCATGCCATGGCTTGGAGATAACGACGATAGAAGAAGTTGGTAATAGAAAAAAGGGTTATCACCCTACCCAAGAGATACTTGCAAAGTACAATGGCTCCCAATGTGGATACTGCTCGCCTGGGTGGATTATGGCAATGTACAGGTATAAAATAAATAAAATAATAATAATTTACTTGGTTCTCACCCGTAAATGTGGTCAAAACCAGCCAAAGACCTGAGAAAAAATAAAACACATAAAATAATAATAATAACTTGATACATCTCACACACGCCCATCCCAAACTTGCCAGAGCCTGTAACCAGACTGCTGATAAACATACAATCACACAATTATTTGTCCTGGGTAGGCATCGAACCTACGACCTCAGCAGTCAGGATCACTAATCACTAGACCAACAGGCCAGTCAATGTATAGGTACAGTTACTATAGAATTTAATACTCAAAGAAACGTAGACTAAATCCTAAATACAGAAATTGTTGTAATTTTTCAGCTTGCTTCAGAGCAACAAGAACCTCACAATGCTAGAAATAGAAAAATCCTTTGCTAGCAACATCTGTAGATGCACTGGCTACAGATCTATACTTAACGCTTTTAAAAGGTTTGCTACAGACGCTTCTGACAAAATTTCAATAACCGATATAGAAGATTTGACAAAATGTACAAGAAATTGTCGGTCTTGTGACCAACTCTGTGAAAAAGATGATAATGATTGGTGTTTACTGTCTACAAAAGATTTAGATAACAGAATTCTTAAAATAAATTTGAAGGATGGGAAGACGTGGTACCGAGTTACTACTGTGTGTGATATTTTCTCTGTCTTAAAGAGTGAAGGATGTGATTCATATAAACTGGTTTGTGGCAATACAGCTAAAGGTATTGTTAACTTGTTATATTTTTATATCATAGACTTCAAGACTTTGATACATATCTTAAAGTAGCTCTAAATAGTAAACTGTAAAATAATTATCAATAACAAGAGATAAATATTCATACCACTTTGGTTTTTTGTATGTAGGAGATGCTTTGGTAATAACACGATATTTCTTTACAGGAGTTTATCCAAACGATGATGGGATTGATAATTCTCGTATTTTGGTTGATGTGAGCGATGTACACGAACTAAAGGGTTACATTATTGATCAAAATCTGATTCTAGGCGCTGGTAATACCTTAACTGAAGTTATAGAGAAATTTGAAGTCATCGCCAAAGTAGAATATTTCAGTTATTTAAAGATATTGAATGACCACATTAGATTAGTTGCCCACATTGCAGTAAGAAATGTAAGCAACGTATTTCACTTATTTAAAAAATTACAACATTTTAAAGTACTTAAATTTATTTGAGATTAACAACTTTGAATGTTTAAGCATATATTACAAAATGTTTTATGATGTATGAGGTATTTGCAGAGAGGTTCAATAGCAGGCAACTTGATGATTAAACATCGGCATAAGGAATTTCAGTCTGATATATTTCTCTTGCTTGAAACAGTTGGAGCACAGTTGACTTTAGGTAAGATATTCATGGCTTGAAAACTGTATTGACGATATTTTAAGCTGAAGCTTTTGACATTTATGTGACGACATTGGTGTAACTGTACTTTAAATTTAAAAGTATGAGAAATAACCAAGTTAAATCGAAATGTCGCTTTCTCTTTTACTGGTATAAAATGCTACTGCTAAATTTGTAGATTATAAAAATACTAATTATGTTAAGACTTTACTCTGCGAGGGTTAAAACACCGAGACAAACTACAGAATATTGTATAGTGTTATGATAAAGCAGGCGATATCGTAATACGATGCTTTAGCATTATAAATGTAGAATACTCAGCACTTCCGCTGCAGATATGAGTAATTTAAGCATAGACATTACAATATGCTCCTTTACTAGACGTAATATAATAAACTCCAGCGGCAGACGTTTCATTAAATGGTCAGAAATCAAAATAAACGTTTCCATTTTTGACCATCTAATGAAATGTAAGACAGCGCCCGTACACTTCAATCATCATGACATGATGTCCCATTGGTGATACCATCTAGAAGTCTTCAACACAACACCACATCGTGACCCGATGTTGCACCGTGGCAAAATGTCATGTCATGTAAATGTTTTTTAACTCTTAATTTGTAATTAAATAAATTATAATGTTTAATTATTGCCTTTTCAGTTTTTTCAACCGGACTAACACATATCGTTACAATGCAGAATTTTCTTCAGCTCGATATGAAAGGAAGCATCATTTTAAATGTTATGCTACCTCCGTTAAACAGCGAGAATAAATTGATTACTTTTAAGGTAGTGGACCCCTTTCTTTAGTGCTCTGGAAGGAAGGAGCACGCTGGCAGAAGTAGACCGTAGTAGTACTTTACTGCGGAGAAAAGATAGCTTCGCCTTATTGTGGAATACAATTTTCCCCTCTTGCCATTAGCACCAACATACCCTATTGAGTTGGTACAAAGAGGAACGATGAAGATTGTCAATGTGTAAAAACTTACAACCTCTGAGTCTTAAAAAAGTTTTATTGATCTACCCTTAAATAACGATTATTCTGAACAATTGATAGTGATAATTCTCTCATTATATTTTCTATCATTGCACCGTTTATGAGAGCGTCCATTCTCAAATTTTAAAACAAGAACAGTTCCATATGTCCCACGGACAATCTAATTCTGCAATTGTCCTAACTATAATAAAATTTTATGTTTTACTTAGGCAGATTAATACCTACTACTTGTTTCTAGGAATTTGCCGAAACATTTTCAAGTACACATATTTTAATATAGCGAAATACGGTGTAAATTGCATTTTCACATTTTCAATATTTTTACATCAATAGGAATAGTTTGTAAGACATTAGAAATAACTGTCGGCATATCCCAAATAGGTAAGAAATTGTACCACAGATAAAAACTTACGGTACATTTTTACAGGTAATGCCACGCTCCCAAAACGCACACGCTATAGTTAACGCTGGTTTTCTTTACAAGTTAAACGATAAAAACATTGTACAGCAAGCTAAAATAGTCTTTGGAGGCCTATCACCAAAATTTGTAAGAGCTTCTACAACGGAAATATTTTTAAAAGGAAAATCATTATTTACAAATGACACTTTGCAAGGGGCGCTCAAAATTCTTAATTCTGAATTGATTGTGACTTCTAATCCACCTGAACCTTCAGTAGCTTACAGAAAAAAACTGGCATTAGGATTGTTTTATAAGGTAACAAGATTATTATTGTACTTAATTTGTTGTTATTATTGTACCTACTGTATTGTATTTAATTTGGTACGAGTAAATATTTGTGTTCAAGGAAATGAAATGCAATTTATTTGGTCGTACATGATGTTAGGTTAAGTTAATAGTCCTTGCGATATATCTATATATTTAATTGAACGATAAATTAAACAATTCTCATGTTACAGACTCATGACTAACTTTTCATTAATATTTGTAACTTTTAGGGCTTACTTGCACTCTGTCCAGATAAAATCATTCACCCTTGTTTTAAGTCTGGATTGATCAATCTTCATGATGTTCGACCGGTGTCTAAAGGTAGCCAAATATATGACATGGATCCTAAAACCTGGCCTCTTAATCAACCAATACCGAGGAGGGAAGGTTTGGTAAGCAAATCAATACATTTTTTACAGTAATTTTATGTAACGATGCCTGACTAAATATTTTTTCAGGCAAATATTTTGGCATATCTATTTTATTTTATTTGGGAGGCTTACGGCTTAAATAGTACTAGAATGAAATTCGTAGTAGCAGATGCCAATTACAAGATTACACATTTAAGTTCCAAAATGCTTAAACTAATTGTCTTAAGATATACATAATATAAATAGATATGCCCTATTTAAGATCATTTAACTATTCATAAAATCGCTAGTGAGTGCAGTCTTAGTGACTCTAATACTACCTGCGAATAAATCAAAGCGGCTGTCTAAAAGACATTGCTCATTTCAGTATGAAAATCAGTTTCACACTTTTTTATGCTACGTAAAATAAGTATAAACTGCATTATTAAGCCTGCACTGAGTATTATCTGAAATATAAACGCATATTGTAACATAACTTGGGGTTATTGACAAATTAAATGCTAATATTAAGTTAAAAAATAACAACGAAAAGTACGATAACAACAACGAGAAAATATTGTGAAACTGACGTTAGAGTTTATTTTTTAATAATGTTTGTGGCATTATGTTTTTGACAGAGATACCATGTATAAATTAAGGCAAAACTAACACTGAAGTATACATTCACTACATAAACTAAGACTAAATACACTATATTATTATTTAACCATTTTAAAACGATGTTTATTTGAATTCAACCATTAATGGTTTATTTTATACAATGGCAACATTTCACTTTAAATGGAAACGGTCATTGATTCAAGTTTTAGTCCTTGTAAGATTTAATTTCAAACCCCAAGCTCTATAGAAGAGATTTAGGGTCGAAAAGTCACATTAAAATCAATAATTATTTTTAACATTTGAAATAATGACGCGAACGTCTAAAAGTGAAACCATGAATGGTTCCACTCCTTTAGATTATTAAATCGATAGCAACAGCGTAGCTGGAAGCAATTGTTTCTATACTGAGTGTGACTGGGTGGGATATGAAGAAGTGTTGGTTTCCTTAGTCTTCGTGTGGGAGTTGTAAGAGCTATATTGCCGAGGAGACCCGGACCGTCCACAATACCCTGCGCGATCTTCATTAAAAAGCTAACATCAGAAAAATCCCATCTAAGATGCAGCGGCAATTAATGATTTTTTTTATAACGCTCTGTGTAGTCTAGACATTGTAATTTAAACGTTAAGAAGCAGGTCAATTTTCTTTGAATTTTTCAAAACAGTCCGTATTCTAAGTGACTACAAACATACGCACAATACAATATTTTTATTGTTTTCATATTTTTAAAGTTCTTAGATGCTCTAATCACAAATCCCAGTGCCTTATAAGCTTTATCGACAATAGCAAAAACGTGTTGATCAAACAAAAGCTTAACGTTATTGATAACTCCCAGGTCTCTGCTAGGTGTAAAACATTTTAGAGGTTGATTTTTAATTTGATAAGTGTAATCGAAAATAGTACGTTTGTGGGTGCATAGAAAAACATTTGAAAACATTAAGATCAAGTTTAACTAAGCAGAACTTCCCCGATCTATCCAAATCATCCTGCAACATTAAGGCGTCTATATAATTATTAACAACTTTGAAGAGTTTTACATCGTCAGCAAATAAAAGGAAGCTAGAATGTAAAAAGCAAGAACCGATGTCGTTAATAAAAATTACAAATAAAAGGGGATCTAGTATTGATCCCTCAGGAATCCTAGACGGGACCTTTATCCAGGAAGACATAAAGCCATTAAGAACGCCATTAAAACTGCCTACCATCTATTTTAACGTAAGAGCAAAACCAGTGATACAAGTCTCCGCGAATGCCAAGATTAAATAATTTGGATAGAAGTATATCATGGTCAATTCGATCGAACGCCTTGCTGTAGTCAGTGTAAATTGTGTCCACCTGGTTGTTATTCTCCATACTGAAAGTGAGGAACTTATTGAAAATAACAAGATTGAATACCGTAGACCTCTCTAAGAAAGCCATGATGCTGCGGAACAAAATCAGATTTGATGCATGTGTACAATTGGTTAAATATAATTTTTTCAAAAATCTTAACAATCAAACAAAGCTTTGAAATAGGTCTGTAGTTTTCCACAGCATTCTTAAGACCCTTTTTATGGATAGGTGTGATGAATGCTGACTCCCATATGTTGGGGACAATACCTTTTTATAATTAAAGTTACCCGCACTGACAGCTCTTCTGAGCAATTAATAAGAAAAACAGCCGGTACAGCATCCAGGCCAGCGCCCTAATTCCGGTCAAGCTGTTTTAATAATTTAAATACTTCATGCGTTAATACATCAATAGAAATGTCGTAGGAAAATTTCGAGTCACTTTGATTAATGGTAAGAACAGCTAACCACCAGGATCTAAAAATTTTTAGCTAAAATATGAAGAAAATTATTTACACATCTCAAGACCTTTATCACTGATTTGGCCCTGATAGGTCATAGAAGCTGGATATGAGGAAATAGACCGTTTACTTTTTAAGAATGACCAGAACATTTTTGGGTTAGTGGAAATAATATCTTCGATTTTAAGTATGTAGCTATTATAGCAATTTTTCTCTATTTCTTTTACTTTGCCACGAAACAATTTTAATGTGTTTTCATTATTGAATTTGATTTATTACCATAAACATAAAATTTTGAGTGGTACTTGAATTTTTCTTTAATAATTTTGATGAGCGAGGAATTGTACCAAGGAGGGTATTTTAATGATGTGTGTGACAAGGCGTTTTAGAATGAATTTGTCTCTTAGCCCATATATCGTTGCATAAAAGTATTCAACAGCCTTTTCAACACTGCCAATCTCAAGCATTGCCTCTCAATCGACCTCACTAAGATGCATGCAAATTTCATCATAATCTCCACGCTAGTAGGAGAAAGCAGTCCGCTTATTTATCTAATTATACATGGGTGTAATGGATCAACTGGTAAAGCTAACGGGTGGGAACAGGCTGATACAGACACGAAATCATTGCATAGGACGAGGTCCACGATACCGCCCAAATTATTTTTGTGATAATTAAATTGACTTAAATTACATTCGTTTAAAATATAAATGAAATCTATTCTACTAGTCTCGGTGATATAATTTGTCGGCTGAAGGCCAGAATTAGAATTTAACCACCTACTATTAAAAATGTATCAGATGGGTGTTTATCCACAGTGTTCGTCAAATTCTCCCAAAATACAGGCTCAAGCCTAGTTTGGGACTCCGTTTCGGTAAATTTGTGACAATAAACATTTTTATTTTTACTTAATTGTTTAAAAAAACTTTTTAATTGTACCACAAATGAATTACCTAGATTTTGATTACGTATGTACATGACACAAATATGTAGTACTAATGTGGCACGAGTACGGGAGTTGTGTAATTTCAGTGAAACCCAGATATCCTCAGTACTAGAGTGCCATTCATAGTTAGCAGTTGACATAAGTGGGTGTATCCCACTATTTCCATGGAAATGCAAAATGGGAAAAGTGGGACAAGCGTTTTATACAAATTATATCCCATTATTTCCATAGCGGCAAAAAACCGCTAGTACCCGGAAAGAAAAACGGTAGTAAAACCTTATTCCACCTAATCTGTTCATAAGGTACATAAGTTGCCTCGGCACTGCGATCGCCACACCACCACCCTTTTTCTGCCCTGACAGAGCGTAGTTCCGATCCTCTTTGTACAGAATATAACGATCGACAAACTGTTCGGTATCGCAGATACTTTCCTGTAGCCAAGTCTCGATCAATAAAATAATATCATAGTCGGACATCCCTTTTTTTTTTTTTTGTGCGTGTGGAAACCCCCTCGGGCCGTCACCCCACCGGGGTTTTCGGTGGGGCGGTGTGTCGGAATCGAACCGACTAAAACCACACGGTGTGCCGTACTGCGCCTTAAGTAGGAGGGATCCGGGAACAGCTTTATTAAGACATCCGGAACTCTCCTAGCGCCTGCCCGCAAAAGCGCGGGCACCACCTTCGGGTAAAATCCTCTCAATTAGGCGACGTCCAGGCACACGCGGACGCCGCCTCCTCGCGGGGGGCCACTACAGCGGGTGGAGGGGAAAACCCGTCCCGTCCACCCGCGGCCACACTCAGGGCGAGAGTAGCCAAGTCTCGATCAATAAAATAATATCATAGTCGGACATCCCTATGTTATGCTTAAAGTTAATTGTCTTCGTCCTTAATCCACGGCAATTTTGGAAGTATATACTAAGATTAGCCATCAAAAATCAGTTTAACTAATACCAACCATAATAAAAGCCACCCTTCATATGTCTTGAAGATAACGCAGTGTTTTTGTTTGTTTAAGTACAACGCAATATGAAGAAAAAATAAGGTAGTTTAGCAAAACGCACCACACAAAAATGATCACAACCAAGCATTCAATAGAAACAGACGAAAAAGAAGTGACATACAAAGAGCCCAGTCGAGTAGTACAAAGGCACAACATTGTTGTAAACAAAAGATGACTAGCAAACCAGGGCTTATCAAACTAAAATAATAAACCAAAAATAAAAATAGTAAGCAGATAGCAATTATTACAATTAACGCCTCTTGAGCATATCGTCCTCGTTTTTTATAAGAATAACTTTTGATTGCGAGTCCCCACATATATTATTACGTTGTGCAGTATCTGGACGAAATTGTACAGCAGGAGCACACCAATAAATGCCCTCGAGGTGTACGCTCAGTATGCACTGCGATAAACTCACGCCCAAAAGGTTGTATGTGCGCGGTATTCGACAACGCTTACGCGTTTACTTAATAAATACCATCTGAGATCTTGATGATGGGTATATGAACAAAATTTTATAGTATCACGGCACAAATATTATTTATTTTATTACTTAGGGATATTCACGTATGTTCTCATCAAGTTATTTCACCACCACAACACAATTACTCAACTTCGAACTGTTCAATAGATTTTTTAATAATGGAGCATTTGATTAACCTGTTGGCTATCAAAATTCTTAAACATATCTGATCTCATACGTTAAATACGCCCATATATTGAAATCGATATCCAACTTCTTTATTTACGTTGAATGTGATAGTATGTGTGTATTAAATTAAAATAAAAAACATGTTTACGAGAAATGTACCATCTCATATATTGTATAACAAATGTTTCCATTTCAATGCTTTCGTTTTTTTTCAGATCCAATGCGCTGGGGAAGCCATGTATACGGATGATATTCCGACCTTTCCAAAGGAAGTCTATGCGGCATTTGTGCTCAGTACCATTGGAAAGGGTCACATATCAAGCATTGATTCTACTGATGCTCTGGTAAGAAATAAATATAACACGTGGTAATATACTCACAACAACTAATAATAAACAAATGAATAAGTTCCATTTGCATATCCGACTTATTCATTAATTAATAAGTCATTTAAAAAATTAACTACAAATAATTTCAGAAATGTCCAGGAGTGATAGCATGTTACACTGCAAAGGATATTCCTGGCCTAAACTCTTTTACTCCTATAGATGACCCTGAATATAGTTCGAATGAAGAAGTATTCTGCAGTGGTGCCGTTAAGTATTATAACCAACCCTTAGCACTTGTAGTAGCTGACACTCAAAGCACAGCTGATGAAGCGACGAGACTAGTAAAAATTGAGTATACAAATATTCAGAATCCTGTAATTGATATAAAAGAAGCAATACTGGATCCGAAAAGAAATATTGTGTACAAAGAAATCAATGCCACGCAGCAATGCCAGCAACGGGCTGAAGTGGATAAAGTAATAACAGGAGGTAATACGATATACGGGCAACAACACTTTTCAATAGAAACACTCGTATGTGTTACTAAGCCTATTGAAGAAGGTTTGGCTGTATTTGCAACATCACAATGGTTAAGCGCTATGCAATTAATGATATCACGTGCTCTGAAGTTAGATCAAAGCAGGTAAATTAATACTCGTAATTAATTAATTATAATCATAAACTTAGTAGTTTAGTATATTAATTTTATGATTATAATCCGAACAAAGAGGAAAAAAAAAGAAACATCTTTTCTAACTTTTTCGAAGCTATAGAATAGTGAATAGTCAAGTTGCAGAACTAAAAAAATAACGATATGATCATTGTTGAGTTTTTTTAGAACTAATCAAATGTCGGGGAAAACGTTTCTTCGTATTTTTTATACAAATTCAAGACATTTTTTTTATGCGCCATTTTGTTTTATAACATGTTGCCATCTTGTAGGTAGTGACATAACCTCGTTGCTGTAGAACTATTGGGATTTTTGATCAAAAAACTGTGACAAGTAGTTTTGACATTCTTGTCTTCATGTTAACCTAACACTACTGAAGAGACCAAAACAGATGAAAATCTGAGGGCGCAAGGTCAGGACTATATGGTGGATGCATCCACACTGCCAAACCAATCTCTCTCAATTTTAGCTAAGTGGCCAAAGATGTGTGTGGTCTGGCATTATCATGATGAAAGACTACTCCTTTTCTGTTGATCAATTCCGGTCGTTTTTTTTAAATTTCTTGCTTGAATCTCATTAGTTGTAGGCAGTAGAGATCTGAGTCAATGGTTTTGCTCTGCGGTAAAAGCCCAGAATGAACGATGCCCTTCTAATTCCACCATACACACAGCATCACCTTATTACGTGTTAATCCGGGTTTCGCTATAGTCCAGTTTTGTGGTCAATCCTCAGTTCCTCGACCATGTCGAAACTACTAATATAAAAGTGGAGCAAGATCGGCAACTTGCTCTACTTTTTCAGAAATGGCATCGACTTTATCCATATGAGGGCGAAAACGCTTGAACCAACTTTGTGCTACTCTTACTGACACTGCATTAGGTCCATTAACGTCACAATTTTATTTTCGCGGCTTCAGGCGCATTTTTCTCTTTTTTGGTAAAAGTTCAGAATGCATCAAATTTCTTCGTTAGATTCACTCATTTTGGCAGGCTAAAAAATTGAAAAATGGCGGGAAAGTGTTTTTTACTTTTTATTTTTCTTAATGTTCTAAATTTATCTTAAACTTTTAGTTTATTAAGTTTATGATATTTATTGATATTAAAACCAGCCAGATACAAACAGTACAACCAAAGAGATTTTTCAACAATTTTATACATACAAAATACGAAAAGGTCTTCCCCGACCTATATACATATAGTATTATATAATATGCAGTACATTGTTATATTATGTTTTCTTGCAAATCTTCTACTAAATATCATTTATCTCCTTTACAGCTCTTATTATAAAACTTATTTGTTAAAAAAATCACTGATAAAATTTTCATTTAACATTTTCCAATCTCGTTTGATGGGACACGGTTGGCATTGTAATTATAAAGCTGATTCAAATGAATGAAAATGCAAAGTTATTTAATAGTTAAAGAAGACTGAGTTAAGAAATTTCTACAGTAAGAAATAACCAATTATCTAATGTTGCAGGATAGATGTTCATGTCCGTCGTCTAGGTGGTTCATTCGGTATTAAGATATCTCGGAGTATACAAACAGCGGTAGCTGCTAGCCTTGTCGCTATGAAACTAAACCGTCCGTGTCGTATTATAATGAATCTGGAGACAAATACCAGGTCACAGGGAAAAAGGTTCCCATGTTCTACTGATTATGAGGTAAAAGTAAATTAATATTATGTAAACTTAAGGTTAGGTTTGATGAAAGTCTTTTGAAAAGATTTAGTTATTTAATTTGAGACTTGAGAGAAATTTTAAAATAGACTCTGATCTATTCAATTAAAACAAAAACAAATTAAAATACTGTCAATTTATATAGAATGTTTTCCAAAGTAAGTATACTACACATAATATCTGAATGTATATTAAAACAATTACGCTAATCGACCCAGAGATTTGCTACGTATAATACATACATAAATTACATATATTTACAGAATCTATGTGTTGAATTAAAAAATAATTTAATGTTGAATACTGGTTTCTTCCTGCATAAACTATTATTATCAACAGTAGGTACTAATAAGCGTTATGGTACTAATTAAAACATTTTCTATCTATAGGTAGGCGTCAACAAATCACGTTCTTTTCAATTCGTAAACTATAAGTTATATGAAGACAATGGGTACGCAGTTAACGAGAATTTAACAGAGTTTGGAACTGAGGTTTATAATAATTGTTACAACTCTTCAACTTGGAACTATAAATGCTATAACACTATCACTGATACGGCAAAGAATACTTGGTTTAGATCACCAGGTAAGAACTACAAACCACTCAAAGAATTAATATGATAAATGTTGATAGGTATATAAAATTCCACAACTAGCTAAATTTCAAAAAAAAATTGGAAACCCCATCCATTATTACGTATGGAAACCTCTACGGATTAAAACCTCATCAGCGGCTGCATTGAAGTATGTTGGGATCGAAACACCTAAAACCATGCGATATTCTTTGTGTGTGTGGAAGCTTTGTATCTGCAAAGGAACTACCTGGGAACCCGGCAGACCTCGGGCACGTAACCACTGTATTTTCCCAATGCACAATGAACGTTAAGTCAATCTACGTTTCACATTAAATTCACAGATTTTCAGTGGACAAGTTCAATAGATTCTCGATTGGCGGAAAGGTTGAACTATCAGTTTTCACCCTCACATTTTAAGTTTGATTATAGTTTTGAGTCATTCAAATTACATAAACAGCACCTTCGTAATCCTACTATGTACCACCAACAAATGTTACTAAAGACTAATGATCACTAAATGCTAAATATTATTACTTCATAATTTCAGGCAGTTTTGAAAGTATAGCTATGGTTGAAATGATGATGGAGCAACTATCATACACACTGTCAATAGACCCAGTAGAACTTCGTCTAACAAATTTAGACCCCCGGCACATAGACTTGAAAGAGATGTTCGAAACGTTAAAAAATAATTCTGAATACACAAAAAGGAGGACATATGTAAACAAGTATAATTCTCAAAACAGATGGAAAAAAAGAGGTATTAGATTCGTGTTTCTACGATGGCAACACATTTACTCACGATATTTCGATGTAAATCTTACAGTATTCCAAGGTGATGGAACTGTTATTATATCCCACGGTGGTGTTGAGATAGGACAAGGAATAAATACAAAAGCATGTCAAATAGCTGCTTATTTGCTAAACATACCAATAGAGAAAATTTTCGTTAAAGAGAACAATATTACAGTGTCTCCAAATTCAGGTGTTACCGGTGGAAGCCTGACCACGCAGAACATAATAATTGCTGTAGAAAAGTGTTGCAAAGAACTATTAGCAAGGCTAGAACCGATTAGACGGAAATTAAACAACCCACCTTGGGAAGAACTAATTAAAAAGAGCTTTGAATTGTCGATAGATCTTCAAGTACATGGTTTTGTAAATAAGGATGATGTACAACCCTATCAGGTATATGGAGTCACGGTAGCTGAAGTGGAAATAGATGTACTGACTGGAGAACATGAAATATTGAGAGTTGATATTTTGCAAGATGTTGGTAGAAGTATAAATCCAGATCTTGATGTTGGTCAAGTAAGATTATTGAAATTATTTAAACATATGTACATTTCATCTCTTTCTGCATTGAAAAAAAACCTAGTTTTGGTTGAAATAATTTTATCTATCGCAACAAAACTAATGGTTTGCAAGATAAATTTCCATTATTACAGAATAATTTAAATTTCTTTGTTAACTGATCAAATTCTTCGTGGTCCATCCTAAGCAATGCGATTGGTTTTCTTATGTTTTTATCTTTGTATAATGTTCTGCCTAAAGGTCAAGTAGTTTTACCACTTTTATTTTCTGGATCTTTGGTATTTTTTTCTTTATATAATTTAGTGTTTTAGTTTTCTTTACACTATATATACTAGCAATGAAATTTTGCATTTAACATCCGCACATTTAGCATATGAACTCTGAACTTATTTTAGGTGGAAGGTGCATTTGTAATGGGCCTTGGTTACTGGACGTGTGAGAAGCTGGTCTATGATACAAAGACGGGAGAACTGCTCACTGATCGAACTTGGAACTACTATGTACCCCAAGCGAGAGATATACCGCAGGATTTTAGAATATATTTGAGAAAGAGATCTTATTCTACAGAGGTTCTGTTTGGATCTAAAGGTATCTTGTTTTTAAATGGGAGGAGGTTATAAATACTTACTTTATGACATATTTAACCGACTTCAAAAAACGAGGTTAGCAATGCGATACCTATATATATAATATGACTGGAATCATAATTCTATTGGAATAATTGGAATCATCATAATAATGTGATGATCTTTTAGGGCTTCACAACAAATATACAAAATTTTGAAGGGGTGTGTTTGTATGTATGTTTGTCCATGTATTTTTTCCAAAAGTAGTAATCGGATGGTGCCCATTTTTATTTGCCTAAAAGACGGGCAAAAATCTTCGATAATTGATTCCCGAATGGACGTATTATCTACATACAAGTTGATTTGCTTACGGAACCCTCGGTGCCCAAGTCAGACTCGCACTTGTCCGGTTTTTTCAATGTTGCGATCTACCTCCTCTATGGCAACTAAATACGGTAACATGCATCGTTCCACGTCACCGCAACTAAGTTTAAATTCAAAGGATTGGATATTGGCACATAACAATCTCCATCTTTTAATTTTAAAACGACTGAAGCGTAATCGAATAGAACTAACACTACATCAGGCAACTCTCCTACCAGTTGATCACGCCTTAGTGCAGGCCATCCTAATCAATAAAAAAGTAATAAAAAAAAACTTTAGAAACAGGAGGTTATTCATTTGACACGTATACGTAATATCATTGAAACCGCAAAAAAAATACTGATTGATTGACGCTTTTTGCGGACATATTTAGACATCCGGCTTAGTCTTTCAACTTACTTAATATTAATACTAATCTAAGTTAGGTGATATAATATTACAATCAGTGCAGAACGCGCTCCCACAATATTTTTGATTCTTCATTTAGGCTCTGGTACCCGGAACGTCCTTATATGTTTCTGGTGCGGTTCCCCATAACTTTATTTTTGCAACAACATCAAATGGTAATACAATCTTCTACCATTTATACTCATTACTTTCATAATCTCAACATTGAAAGAGATTAAAATAAATGAAAACATAATAAAGAATACGTTAAAAAATAATATTATTACTCTTTATACATTAAAGCCTTAGTTAATCGCAAATCTTCTTAAGAACAGGTGTACTGCTTTCATATAACCACTTTTATTACTCTGACGCCTAAGATCTACACTTGTATAATAAGAAAAGACTTATATGTCGGTGTAACTAACCAATTATAAATATATACATTTTTGGACAGTATGAACCTATTCCTGTTGCTAAATAAGAAATATTATAAGTATAGCTGTTCTTCCAGTCTGACCAACTAAACTGACCAGTTTTCTTTCTCAATGATACAAATTTTTAGTGGGTCCGACAAGAACACTTTATTAATTAAATTTGTTCCCATCTACCTGTGTAGATAATACCAGTGTTGTCACTGGTATTAAATTAAATTATTTGAGTTTGTTATCGTGTGATCTTAAATTTTATAGTAGGTATAGGTACTTTAATAATGTCATTTCGTTCACAGCGTGCAGCGAACCACCAATATGCATGACGGTGTCAATACCAATCGCCATCAGAGAAGCGATTGTATCTGCGAGGCAAGAAGTCGGTATACCGAGTACAGAATGGTTTAATATTGGTAAGAATTAGCACTAGTACTTGCCTAAGAATAAAAACTCATAAGTAGGTACTTACTAGCCTAGGAAAGATGAGTCTCAACTCCTGATCACCGTTCTTGAACGATAAAGGGGTCCGGAAGGGTCTGCCACCGTTATGGTGACGCAAATCCGAATCTTTTTCCAATGAATACTTGAAATTGACACTTCATGTTAAATAAATATTCATAATAAAGGAGTGAAAAAATATGTTTTCAATGTTAAAAAGTTATCGTGTTGTGTGTGTAAAATTACTTTAGTAGTTGTCTTTCTTCATATAACCATAGCATGTGAAAGACAAAGAGCGATAAACCAAGTAAAGAAACTAAGTCTGTGCAAAATCATTAAAAATGTCTAATAATGTTATTTCTAAAAATAACTAAGCTTTGTACTTAGTATTCAATACAAAAAAAAACGAAGTAAACATAAAAACTTTCATTTAATAATTCAGAATATTTTTCTACTTCACATACATCACTTAAGACAATTAATCAATTATCTTTTAGCCAACTATAGTTCGTGCACTTTCTCTATATTGCAAAGAAACTTACTTCAAAACTAAAGCTATAAGAATTTCAGAGCGAATACTTTAGAGAGAATCGAGTGGAATAAGATGTCTTTTTTTTTCAGATGGTCCTTATACTACAGAAGAAATATGTCTGGCATGTAAAACGAGGACTGAAGACTTTAGATTTAACTAAAGTATCTGAAAAATACACGCTTGTAAAAAGAAAGGGGAATTCTCATTTCCGCCCGCAGCGTTTTAATCGTAATTCTTTTGATAACTACTTTGAACTTATTTACTACCTATATACTAGCGTTTATATTAAATATTATTACTTCATTAGACGTACTTAATATCTTTGTCTTATGTTCCTTCCTTTTCAGTAAATTATAACCTACCTATAATTCACGGCTTCAATTCCTTAGTTTTTTTTTTTTTATGGTATAGGGGGCCAACGAGAAGATTTGCATTATTTATTGCTGACGGCTATAAAACCAGTATGACATAACGAAATATTTACCATGAGAGTCTTGTTTCGTTATTCATGGTTCTATTCGAGAAAAATCCAGTTTGTCTTAGCAACAAGATTTTAGGATGTTAGATCCTTTCGGTCGCTATGGCAACTAAGTTTCGTAACCAGTTGTAAAAGAGGATTTTATCTTCTTTCTTGGCAACTGGTTGCCAGACAGGAATTTTTCAAAAAGTGGAGTTGCGATAGAAGAGCGACTTTCCTTAATAAGCAACCATTTGCTAGGTTTGTCAATTACTGTTTATCAGGTTTACATTGAATATGTTTTTTTGGTTACAAACACGGAGTTGAAATAGTGTTTAATATTTATGGGGTTTGCCTTAGTTTAAACAAAAATACTGTACTGTATTTTATGTAGTTTAATAAATATTTTTGTAATGATTAAAATGTAGCCAAATACATTACGAAAATATTAATTTGAAATGTGATAATGTTAATGTACAATGTTATTGCAGAAGGACTAATTATCTCCAAACAATGACCCACTGAATTTTTTTTCAAACTATATACACCACTTTCCGTTAGTAAACAAACTAATAATTGTGATAATGATGGATACTTTCATACAATCTATTTATTTATCCTTCCGTGCCAACCCTCAATATTATTATTTGTCCTCTTATTTTCGTTTGCGCAAGAGCAAGATGTTTCTTTCTTTCTTCTTTCATCATGTCATTCTTTTTAAGCCATTGTTTTTTTAAATAGTTTTTAAATTTCTTTATTCCTTCACTGTCAGGGCTTTTATTCATAATATATTCATATCCGTCTTCTATATATTGGATAGGTAATCGAGCCAGCCCCACACACCGTGCTACATGCCTTTTTTGCGTCCGTAGCTTTATATTTAAATCTGGCTTTCCTAAAAAAGCAACGGTTGATGAAATTTTGGTAACTTTGGAACGGTTGATAAATGAAAATAGCATCGTTTAAAGACAATTTTCGAGAATACGCTTAGAATGGCATAGAACAGAAAACAATTAATCGTTTATCATCATCCACGTAATCCGCAAGTAAGAATTCTTGATATTTAGTAGATATGACTACATCATGACAGTTTTGAAAACGTGACTTGGATACACCTAAAAGTTTGTTCCACTCGTTATAAAGGCCTGTTTTAATATTATTAAATGTTGATCACCTAGAAATTTTAATCCGTCGTCTTTTAGGTCTTGTACCACATATTCGTACTGCCTCTGGATAGAGTCAAAGTTGCAGCTACTCTTCTGATCATCATCTTTTTAAGTATGATATTTTTTTCATGGTTAGCTACACAGTCGATATCGTGAGTCTTTGAAAACTTTATTATCTCATTGCGAGAATTTAGAGTCAAGTTGCCTTTACAACCACTTTTGCCGTAACATTTAAAAAATCCCATCCCCATCCCATCTCCATTTTTATATATCTTTTTCCTGTGATAGCGCGGTGGCCTTCGTACAAAAGTGACACCCCTCCTCTTTTCGTACTTGTAAAATCTGTTTTTGATGTACTTGGAACATTTAAAGTTGACATGTTGCCGTTGCGAATGCGAAAAGAATTAATGCTAATCCTTTTTGAGACTGCTTTTCTCCTCAATTACATAAATATAAAATCATGGCAGACGTAAGACAGAATATTTATATTTTTTAAAAGAATTAGTGAACATCGATGTACATATGGTTACATACAAAGAACAAAATCTCCTGAGTTGCACCTGGTTGCGAAACTCGGTTGCGATTGCGAGAAAATTATTCCTGGCAGGCAACCGGTAGCGTAGGAAGGAAAAACAATCTTCTATCGCAACCAGTTGCCAAAGAAGTAGATAAAATCCTCTTTCACAGCTGGAAACTTAGTTGCCATAGCGGCCGAAAGGTGTAGATACCAGAAAAATATAAAGATCTTGATTATATTGTTTCGAATAAAAAAAAAATATTCGAAACAATTTAATCAAGATCTTTATATTGGAAAATTGAAGGAACATTATTATTAAAAATGTTCCTTCAATTTTATAATTCAGCATATGGCTATTATGATCTCTGTAACAAAGTTATGCATACTAACTAACCCGCGACGCAAACAGAGAGGTGTTATAAGTTTGACGTGTCTGTGTGTCTGTCTCTGACATCGTAGCTTCCAAACGGATGAACCGATTTGAGTGTGGTTTTTTTTTTGTTTGAAAGGTGACTTAATCGAGAGTGTTCTTAGATGTAATTAACGAATCAACGAAATGATGAATTAATTAATCTGTTTAACTATTCGAAGATCATCAGCTCCTTTTACGAATTTTCTTTTTTTATGGAAAGGGGGAAAACGAGCATACGAGTCACTTATGGGCACCTGCAACTGAAGTCACAAGTGCCTTGCCGACCTTTAAGGTGGGAATACTAGAGGGAGCGGGAAGAGAGGGGAGAGGGGGGGTAAGAGGGAAGGGTTAGGGCTTTCCGTAACCTCACTCACTCGGCGAAATATAACAAGCATTGCTTCACTGCCGCTTTTCTGTAAGGCCGTGGCATCACTCCGGTCGAGCCGGCCCATACGTGCCCAAGCATGGATCTACCAGTTTGAAAATAGATTTTCGAGTCGGGGGTATTTCAAATTTTTAATTTATGATTATGAAGTCGATTCAACTTATATTATAAATGCGAAAGTAACTCTGTTTGTTTGTTACTCTTCATGACTAAACAGCTGAACTGATCGTAATGAAATTTGGCAAGGAGATAGATTATGCCCTGTGGAAGGACATAGGTTCCCTGGAATAAATTAGAATTTCCACGCAAACGAGATCGCGGGCAACACCTTGTTATCGGTAAAAGAGGTCTTTGAATCCTGAAATAGAAACCTTAGTTTATTTCTTGTATATAATTGTGTGATGAGCATGATCTTTTGCTCCGTGTCTGGATGTCTATAATTTATCTATAATATATATATATTATGTTATAAGTATTTTTATCAGCAAGCTCGTTACCATAGTACAGACAGGCTCTGCCTAGTTTGGGTATTGTGTAAACAACTGTGTGTCATTAATAAATATCAACATTTTATTTTAGTTTGAGAAGGTTATTTTAGTTAAGACTTTTTGTACAGAGCCATATAGACGTTCTACATAATAAGGACGCTTCAGTGACAAAAATAAGTAACACAATTAAGTTACTTCTTACGTTCGATAACTGCATTCGGATCACATGATTTAGCGCAAGTGCATTACCCAAAAATCAGCGATCAAATTTCCAGGACCATCTATCCCTGTATCAAGCTTTTAAAACTAACTAACTGCAAAACCCTTAAATTTTTTCTAATTCTAAACTCTTTCAAACTTGCCTTACTTCGACATTTTTATGTGTTATAAGTAACTCTTAGATATTGTCAATCTGATTTTTTTTATATTCAATGCCTTTTGAGGCAACATGGATGGCAAATGCGTGATAGCAAGGAACGTTGTACTTACAGTAGTTGTAATTGAAAAAAATAAAATAATAATTACATCAAAAATGTATTATTCTAATGTATGTCTCTAAAATTAACATAATATTTAAAGAAAATAATTTGCTTATTCCGGTGTACCTGTAGTCTTTGCGGTAGAAGGCAAACGCACGTCTTCGTGTTCAATCATTTGCTGAATCACATCTAATTCTCTCCTCATCAAGATTCCTGGTTCTTCCCTTTTATTTCTTTGAATATCATCGATATCCTCTCCAAAGTCCTCAGAGTTAAACTTTGTAAATTTATTTGGACCCACTTCGGAATTTTCTTCTACCATTGCATCAGTATATTTTTCACTTATTAGCCGATTATGCATTTTCTTATACCAAGGTTTCTTGCGTTTATCGTTTGACTGAAAAGTGGTGAATTTCTTTTTACAAGCTGGACACAAACTTTCCGCGTAAGACCTCTTGCTTTTCTTGTCTTCTGGTATCGAGTCTACATGCACCCTGTTTTGGTTAAGTTTTTCTTTGGGGTTTTTCTTTGAGCAATTGAAACAAAACAACTTTCTTTTTCTGGTTTTCTTTGGTTTTAAAGCCTCAGTTTTGTTATAACGCGAAAAAAATGGGAGCTTTAAACTTTTCAAGATGCTGGAACATATTAAAATCACTTTAGGAATATTGGTTCATTTTATAAAACAGATATTTAAAGTTGCATTATTATATCATGAATTTATGTTGACCGTTTAAATGTTAATTTTAGTATGTAGTATGTCGAAACTCCTGGTTTTCATAAAAATAATAATGTTCGGTTCAAATATACTATATTGAGTGGTAACAAACTGTTACAAAATCAACCTTTCGTATATTTAGAGAACGTACTTACTAACATAATAATCGCCTCTCAAACTGGGCAAATAAATTACAGTTTACATATTTCCGGTAACATTCAACACAATCTCAAATTGAAAACACTTTTTTAGTAACCATAATAATATTGTGAACAATTAATGTATTGCACTGTGTACATCTCAAGCTTAATCCAAATATGACATTCATGAACGAGACTTTGCTGATAACAAAAGTAACCATAAAAATGTATACGAAGTTTGATAGAATACATGGAGCATCAGAATAAAGCTGGGAATAAGTATGCAATATCTACATATTATAATCGTTATATTTAAATAAAATAAGCTAAAATAAACCATAAATCATTTATTACAATGTAAAATAGCACTATTCTAAAATAATGTAACATTAAACGAGACGACCTTTCATTGTGATGAAATCCTATTAAACTTAGGTATAGTCACTTTAACGCTATCAACCTTGCGCTGAATGTCTTCCAATAGCTTTAGCTGTCTTTCTTTATCTATTTTTTCTAAATCTTGCCTTTTCCTCCTATCTGTTTTAATGAGTTTTTGATAATCATCGTAATGGTATTTTGTATTTCTATTTAAACCTTCCGTAACTTCTGACTGTTTCTGGTAGAACTGTCTACTATTATGTATAATTTTGTCTGGAGTTTTCTTGTATCTATTATTAGACCTTAAATTGGAAATATAGTGCTTTTTACAAGCTGGGCAGAATTTAACTTGGTAAGACCTTTTAACCTTATACTGATTTATAGGATTTGTTTCCATCTTGCCTTTACCAGAAATGGCTTCACTTTCACTTTTTTTGACGGAGTTGAAGCTAAATAGCCTTTGTTTCTTGTTTTTCTTTGGTTTTAAGGATTCCGTTTTGTTATGGGAAAAAAACGGGAACTTTATACTTTTGAAAACGCTGGAACATATCAAAGCGAGAATGTACTTTAAAAGGTAACAAAATAATTTATTAAGGCTCCTCTTTACGATCGGTCATGTCTCCAAATATTATTATTGATCATTATTGATTTGTTCTCCGCGAATTTTGTTTCGGTTTCTTATTTAGTCATTAGACATTTAATAAATAATATAAATGAGCTGCAGGCAGGAATATTCATTCATTATCAATGCATAGATTTTGACTTTTTCGTTTTACAAGCCAGGACAGGACAGTTATTGTTTATGTAATGCTTGAAAGAAAGGATTTATGTAAAAGTTATGAAATATAAAATATTTTTTAAGTCATTATTCCTAATTCATTTATTTCATGTCTGTTGATGCGTAATGTGAATGTAGAGGAAATAACATACACCAATGCTGTGTCCCAACCTAATTCAAATACTATCGTGATCATATTACAATTTTATACATGTATATCTGAGATTGTATTAACTTTATTTGATTTTTGGCTCAATATTTGCTTGACTGTAGACAGCCATCATGACTGACCGTGAAGAGCTGCCTTTAAATTACAAGAGTAATAGAATTAAGTTCACAATATACATCGAAACAGAAGAGTGGAGTATCACCGTAATCTAAGTATGTAAACTGCTACATTATATGCCCAGCTAAGAAGAAATCAATTTATATGTCATTATAATAGTAAGTTTACTACACGGCAACAGTGAAATAACCTACTTATAAATGACAACAGCGAAATACCAACCAATATTTATCATTCAATTCTTCTGGTACAATATGTAATTGTTTTTTACGTTGATTAGGAAAGGAAATCTATAGGTTTACAAAACATTTGTATAGTAACAATGAAAACTTAACCTCATTATATGTGAAGAAAAGAGCTTTAAGCGAATGTGCTTTACTGCATAATCATGACCACAAAGTAGACTTTCTGCACTTAGATAACTACTGGCTAACATCCTGGACCCATCTCTGACAACAAAAGAGCTGCTCGGGCTAAGTATGTATAAAGTAGGTAATAGTATTAACTTACCATTTCTTCTGTGGATTATGCACAGGATTTAGTTCTGGTAGAACAATTTGATTCTTGAAATTCTCTTGACCATAATTAGCATTTGATTCATCCACTGCATCCATTTTGAATTTCTTTATATTTAACGAATCTTTTAACATGGGTGGACCGAGTTCCAATAAGGTTGGATTGAGTTTCGCTGACGAGTCTCCAAAGCCTAGGTAGTCCTGATTTGCGTCTCTACTGTTGCCTTCGTCCATGTTCAGTCCAAAAACAGAGTTGTAGTCATTGTTCTTTGAAATGCGTCGTCTGAAAGTAAAAAGTTTCGTGGTGTGTTTGATTTAGAGGTCAAAGTTAGTAGGTATAAAGTTTACTCTGATAAAAATTGACAGTCTACAAACGACATTTAACCCTGGAGTCGTGGCGCGGATCACAATAGTAATCCACCATCGCAAAACTAAGTATTTCAGAAAAACTACGCATAGGTATTATTTACCGTTCCCTGTACTTTATATTGGATAGTTGATGCATGCACTCAGTACAGCGCGTGCACCGATCGCGTGTGATTGTCTGACAGCAGTCCCGTAACGTTTTTGGATTACTATTGTAATCCACGCGACTTATTACGTAAGTATTTTTGTCAAGTTATATATTTATTTGTGTTTTTTAACATTTTACCGTTATTTTGAAATGTATTTGTTCATATACCTGTTTTTTTTACTGTAGACAATGATATACATAAATTTAAGCTCGAAAAGTACTGGCTTAATGCATATTTTATATAAATATAGTTTATTTAGAATCACCATGGAAAAAAGGCGTGCTGACCAAATCAAAGCTTGGCTTAATGAAGACGATGAGGACAGGAAAAATTCAGAAGGTGGTTTCAGCTCGGATGATAAAGAAGACTTTGTTAAGAACAGATGTAGTACCACGAGTCTGAATCTGAGCAAGAGGCAGACATCTTAAATGAGGTGTTGGAAAATAATTCTATATCAGTCGACGACCATTATTTTGTTGGTGTAGACAGTATTGACTCGCAGACATAACATGCTATGCGTGTATACAGCGAACAGAATTTAAAAAAAAATTACTCGCTATGAGTTTCTCATTTCATACTCCTTGACATGGATGAACCGTTGGCTCACCAGAGGATACAGCAGAAATCAATACCATGGAATCTAGCTTTCACAATAAAAGACTTCCTGAACATTTCTGAAATCGAAGCCCAACCATTTACCTCAACATCATCGAATAGTAGATCACTAGGTCGCTGTCATGACTGCAGGAGGTCACGGAATAAAAGCATTCGCCATGTAATTCTTGTCACAAACTCGTTTGCCGGGACCATTCCAAATATATATATGTTCTTCTTGTTTAGAAACAAATTACTAGCTTTATTATTCCATTTAAATGTAGTGTTTGATCTCAATTTGAAACAAGTGTCATTTTTTAAGTTCAAATAAGCAGAAGTTATTTTTATAAGTACTTAAAATGAATATTTTATGTTGTGTTCATTTAAATAATTAAGAATACTGTATGTTACTTCGTTTATAAATATAACTCAAAACACCATAATCGCAAATCATCATAATTATTAGCACGATATAGTAATCTTAAAGTATCATAATCACAAATCATCACATTCGCAAATCATTTTCTGATAACATTACATTCGTGTTTTATTACATTTTCTTATCTGTGTGTACTGTTAATAACAAAATTGATTGCGTAACAGTGATTTAAAAATGAAATAGGTAAAATCAACATAGATACTAAATCTCCTTTTAGACACATTTTCCTGGCTGGTGAATTAGGTACTTCCTATTATGACTAATAATGACAATGTCACACTTATTCATATTTTATTGCAATGAGGCTACAATTATTTATACACAAACCTGCAGTACCTCAATATTACAGATCGCAGGGAGATTTGGAAGAGCAAAGAGCTGCATTAACGTTTTTATCGGGCCTTAAATTGACCCCAAGTAGATTTATTGTCATTTGTGGCCTGGCTACGGTTCGGTGACCTTTTTGGAGAAACTGAAGGTTTTATCTGTGCAATTACAGATGAAGTTGCTATGACGAACAACTATTAAAGACATATCCTGAAGGACGGCACAATTGACATTTGTCGGGCATGTCATCATCCTGAAGAAAGCCTCAGGTATATAATTTCCGGGTGTTCTCGTCTGGAGATTATTTACATAGACATAACCAAGTGGCCAGCATAGTCCATTGGAAACTTGCTCTTAAATATAACCTTGTGACTGTGGAATTACCGTACTACAGGTATATGCCCGACCCAGTACTGGAATCGGTCTATTATTACTGACAGGACTATTGTTGCCAATAAGCCTGATGTAGTAACAGACCGAACAATGATTGCTGATGTCACCATTCCCCATGTCGACAATCTCTTAAGGGCTGAAAAAGAAAAACAAATGAAGTATTTGGATTTGGCCCACGAGGTGGTCGACATGTGGGATGTGGACTCGGAAATCATTGTGACGATAGTCATATAAGCCCATGGGTTGATAGCGAAAAGCCTCGCCCAATACCTTCAGAGGCTCACGTTAGGTAGCTGGATTAAGGGCGTGATGTAGAAGGTGGTCCTTCTCGATACGACACGTATTGTGAGAAGGTTTCTGTCACTGGAACCCTAATCACCGGTAGCTTGGTCCCTGTACCCGATACCGGTGGGACTCTATTTTTTAAATTTTTAAATATATTTTTTTATATCTGAATATACTTATTCAAAAATGTGATTTGTGCATGCATGATTTAGGTTGTATTATGGGTACCATTCCTCTCTCAATCTATACTACATAGACTTTTAGACTCGTAAGACTTACTGTAGATTTCGTTGATAACTGTATTTTGGATGTGGTATCATAAGAAAGTTGTGTTTTGCGAATGTGGTATTATGACATTATGACATTTTACTAATATGATGTTTTGCGAATGTGATGATTTGCGATTATGGTGTTTTGAGATTAGGTTTTTTTGCGAAAATCGTGTTTTGAGAAAATTATATTCTGCTACGAAGGCATCCACGCGACTACTTACGTTACTTTTCCATCCACGACGACTGCGGGGTTAACAATTAATGACTTTCCATTTCAACTTAACTACTTCTTGTAAATTTTGATAAGGTAGTTTACTAGCGTTAAAAGATAAACTCATGACATTTGGTTTTGACATTACTAACATTTTTATTCTTGACACAGATTGACGAAACCACATGAGTTTATAGTCTTTTTTTCTGATTTTTTTAAAAATTCTAGAACCAAAAAGCGGTTCTATATCCGTGTGTCCGGTTCTGCGATTTATATATAAAGAACCTATATTTTGTTTTGGACTATTTAAACGCCATACCTTCTTTGATTTCGTCGCCTGACCTCTTCATCATCTGCAATTGTTTCTTCATCGGGCTGGATGAAACCTGCTACATCAAATTCCACCGGATTCTTATCGTAACCATACTCTTGACGTATCGAATTCCCCCTATCTTTTCTTTTCCCTAACGTGCTTACTTTCCTTACATTCTTACCAAAGCTATGAAAAGCTCTACCCGGAGCATCATCTAAATATTCATATGAAAAAACTAATTTTAAACATAGTAACAAAGATATTAAATAAAAATATTGAAACATGGTTTTGTGACATGACAGTTAGCACATTCATGACAACAAATATATTCTAACGTCAAATTCTGTTCCATTTTGTTTAATGGCTGCAAAAAGTTTCTATACCCAAACATGGCTGAATAAATAAAGGCCACCTAAAAACAAAATATTTGTTTACTGTTTTAATATTTGTTTGGTACAATATCTATAGAGTGAGATCCCAGTCACCCCAGCACCCCAGACTTGCATGATTTTAGGAAAGATGATTTTTTTAGGATCGGTAGTAGGTATAACATAAACATAGAAAGGAATGGATACTCGCTAAGCTGAAAGTGGGGCCGTTTTACAGATAGCAAGTACAGCTGGAAAAAAGCCATGCTCGCTTACGTCAATGTAGCAAGGCTTGTTTTTATATATTTATGTCATATAATTGATATTGTTATAAGTACACATATACAGTTGCCAGACACTTCCTGTGGGCCATGACTTTTGACAGACACTTTAAGTGGTAAAAAAATGAGAAAACTTACGTCATAGTAGGAAGGCTGAATTTCATATATATTATTAAGTATAATATTTTAGTATATTTTCCAATGAGCCAGACAAATCTGACGGGCCAAACATCCTCCCAGACTCTAAGGCAATTAGATATTATTTATATTTAAAAATAATAAATTTAATTTATAATTAAAATCACGCAGCCGCCTTCCATGGACACCTGCAACTCAAGAGTCACAAGTGCGTTGCCTGCCTTTAAGGTGGAAGTAGGGGGAGGGGGGGTTAAGGGCTCTGGTAACCTGACTCTCTCGGTGAAACACAACCGGTTTTCTGTGAGGCCATGGTATCACCACAGATTACTGAGTAGTTACTACGTAACAGATAAATCACTCCCTACAAAAATATCGATATCTACCGTTTTAATCGGTTACTTTTCTAGGCCATCTCGCACTCTGTAACCTCGGCATAAGGTCCGCGGGCGGAGGAGCGGCCGATAGGTGTTTAGCGCGCGCAAATATACCGAGTGATGTAGGCCTGGTATCACTCCGATCGAGCCGACATGGCTCTGCCACGATTAAAAAATAAACTTTCCCGACGTTGCTGCCTCTTGTGCCATATATGTTATAACAAGATTATATTTTTTTCTGCATGAATAAAAGCTGTCTGAATAAAATCAAGAAGGAAAAAAGGCAAAGAAGGGATACGATATATTACTTAACACATACTCAACGGGTTTCCTATCAAACAGTAAAAATATTGCTATAAAGTTGTTAACTAAGTAGCATTCCATATTTGTCTCCCATAGTTTTAAGGCCCTTTTGCATGCTGTCCTGACGGCTAAATAGGCGGTAAACATTGTAAACCTAACAACTCTATATACTAAACCTATTTATGGCAAATAAAGAATTTGAATTTGAATTTCCTTGTAGCCGCCGAAGAATTCCACTCTCCACCTCTTAGCTTCATCATCAGATCAGCTCCAAGATGCCAAATTAAAGAATAGTCCTGCAATCTACATATACATACAAAGTTTCATTTCAGTACGTCAATTAAAAGATTTGTTTACAATGTTTATAAGTGAAGTTAATAAGTGTTATATAAACCATTTATCAAAGTTTCTAATCAGATCATAGCGACAAACAATTAACTTATGTCCCCAAAACCGAAAAAAGCTATCCCCATTGCTAAGATATGTATATTATGTGGATCAGTTCGCCTTCCGCGGCGTTAGTCGTATAATTTATTGTGACCGTTTGTCCATGCCATGGAAGGGTTTAGGGGATAAGTCTTACTTGAGGTATCGCCAAAGTTAAGTGCGAAGGGTAGGTATGATATTATTATGTATTCCTGGATATTATTGCTGCAGTATTCATTCTAACATTTTGTATATGAGTCATCAAATAAATATGTGATGTATGATCAATAATTAATCATGTAAAATAGCATTTTTTGTCAATTAAAATAATAATAATAACTTCACACATCCCACACACGGCCGTCTGATCCCAAAATAAGCAGAGCCAGTAAGTACTATGGGAACCAGACTGCTGATAAACGCACCTATATATTTCTAAATACATACATATTATAGATAAATTACACCCAGACACAGAACAAATGATCGTGCTCATCACCACAATTGTTTCTCCTGGGCGGGAATCGAACCCACGACCTCTGGCTTAGCGGTCAGGGTTACTAACCAACGGACCAACAGGCCAGTCAAAATCAGATGAAAGTGTGAAAATTATTTTTACTATCAAAGGAAAAATAAAATTATGGCGTCATCGGTTTTACTTATAATACCTTGGACTAAGACTTGGACTATCATTTGAATTGAGCAAGCAGGCAAGCAAGCATTTGAATTGCAGTTATTGAATAAAGTGTCCTGCTCTAAAATCCAAGTGAGATCTACGGCCTAGTTACTGCGCGGCGGCTTAAATAATATTCTAAAAGTCGTTTCAGTATATCTGTAGAGCATTTAGAGCCTCTATTATCTCCCTTACAGTTATTAGACGTAATCACGTACATAATGTTTTCATAATTATAAAAGCCCTTCCACACATCTGCTTACAACTATCGTAACCGTAATCAAAAGCACAGATCGAGTGGTTACGTCCAATAATAAGATCTCGTTGAGAATGTGACATGGTCACGCCCCTGTTAATAAGATTCCGGTCTTCTTTAATCAATACGATTAGGTGACGATACGACTTCGACTTGAGAGTTTTCATTTTAATCGAAATCATCTTGGGAGTAATGAGGCTACCTTGGTATTAAAAAAGAAATAAGCTTTTTTGTGGTTTGCAGTTTTTAAATTCTATATTTTTTCATATATTGTAGTAATGAATCAGAATAGAATGACAATAGAATCGGCACCTGTCTGTATTTCACCAAACCCAACATTACATAATTGGGAAACATAGATTTTGTTACTCATTTGCATTTTAAAACGATGTTCATGCAAATCAAATATTTGAACAACTCTATTTTAATAACCATTCACAGTTAATTCGCATATGCTATCTTCCAGAACGGTGAACATACATAAAAAAACAAATGCCACGAGCACAGAATTGGTATTGGTTAAGTACTCTGTTTCTGCATTTAGACTCAAAAACGGTTCATTATGCGTTCAGGCCAACCTAGCTCTTCCAGAAGCACAGCAGCCTCCTGGGGCGGCGGCTTTATAGGCTTCTAGGAGCGACCTCGCATCCGCGAGGATTTTGACCCGATGTGTGACCACTCTCTTGCTCTCCACGATAACGTGGGTGACCGTTTCGTCTACGTTGAGACAACCACAGCACTCGTATCTCCTACTCTTTGAAGTCGATAAAAAAGAACTTGTAATTCGTTCATCTGGCAAAATAAGCAGTGAAAACAAACTTTTAATTCCAGAACTTTAACTCGGAACTTTACATTCCTCATCGAATAGCTATAGAACGGTGAGTCACATGTCTTAATTTATTTGCGACAAATGCAAAATAACACCCGTTTAGTTCAAGAGTTTATTTAGTTAAATTTCCTATGTTGCTCGGCAGTTCTGAGTATGTCATGCTCGCCTAGAAGTCTTAATAAATGGTTTTGATTTTTAATAAAACATTTGCGGTACCTATTGCAAAAAATCGTCACTTCTAAAAGTCCTGTTCAGTTATTAGACGAGACTACCAATTAGATGAGGCAACTGTTCTAAGCTTTATGTATGAAAGTAAACCGTAGTAGGTACGTATAAGGGATCCATATTCATTACTACTACAACTTATGTAATTTTCGGGTGACTTTCAGTAGGTATTTGTAATGTTTTGGGTTATTTGAGACAAATGATATAGTAAATATATTTTATAGTTTAGAATTTCTTTGCAATTGTCACTGAGTTAACACACTGCAATTGTCACACGCGAAGAAAAAGTTTGTAACGCGAACTGCGGCCCCTGCACCGCAAATCTTTGTAGCAGATCGTTGGCCAACACGCATAAACGCCATGAAAATCACGGCGCTTAGGACCTTACGCTCGCAAGAAAATTACAACTCAAGAACGATCGAGCGCTGCTTCTTAATACTGTAGGATTTGACTACAAATTATTGTTTTAGCGCTGCAGCGCTTTTTTGTTTTAATTCAAATAAAAACGGAACATGAATTTTGTTCTGAGAGGCTTCTCTAGTAGATAACACCTCGATGGCAATTTTAGGGTTTTTCAAATGGCAGTGCCTGTTATAAGGACTTAAAAGACCGCAATTCTAAAAGAGATGTTTATCTCACTCACACTACTAAAATATGACTGGACCTTTCTGTAACATCTTGTATTTGACACCACAGGTAGATTGCACACATGCGATTAACCTTATCTAAAACATATAGGTTCTAAAACCATTGATATATACCTAAAAAGGTTTTTATAAATGAATGGTTAAATCTGATTTAGAGGAGGGGGAGGAAAAATTAAAATAGAAAACCTCGTGTGATATTTTTTGTTTTATTATCAGAAAATCTGCCGCAGAAATCTATGCTGGATATTTTACAAAATATCCAGCATAGACTGCAGCAGATTTCCTGAATGGGGAAAAATTATTTGAATAAAAGTGGAAAATCGATTTGGTTAGGTCCAGTATTCAACTAATTTATCGGCTTCGTAAACCGTTTATACTCCAGTAATAGTTATAAATTACTCCATCGTTTTGCTACTTGATAGAATATAAATTAAGTTAATATTAAGTTGTTTTCATTTCCAATGAAGCAGAACTTTTAAATGATTATCATGTTATGCGTATGTAATTTGATATTACTCTTCATCTTACATCACATCTATTGTTAACCTTAATGGATAAACTATTAAGCGTGTAACAGATGTTATGACGTCGGCAGGAAGTTTGAAACTTGACCAGGTCTTTGATCTGAAATTTAAAAATCAATATGTTTGTATTTTATGCACTGCCGTACCGAGTAGGTGACTGGGTGTCTTACGCTTTGTTTTCTAACTAGGTGGACAGATTATCGGCCAAACGTAGAGCCTTTGGACGAAGGCAAAGCAATCAATTAACTTTCTCATGTTCAAGTAAATCAAATGAGGTTTTCTTTGATAATAAGAAGCATAAATAAATACTTCCAAATGGTTTTCAATTGGTTAGCATTTGAGGCTGTTTGGATCTCGCGCCTCTACCGGTGGTGATGGCTTCATAAGCTCCGGCGATACCATCGCGGCCACTGATTGGCTGCCGCCGACGAGGCTCAAATAAAATGGACCTAACACGAAATTTTTTGGTGCTTTCAGGATGAAAACAGACATATAATAAATTGTAATTTAGACAAACTAAAAAAACACGCTTTGATAGAGCATCAAATAAAAAAATAAAAAATAGTTCCACTATCCATTTCCTGACTCCATCATAAAACCATCGTTAATAAGCCCAATCTGTTGGACTCATCAAAATGAATCAAATGAACCCAAACTCGAAGGGTTTACTGCCACTGAATAGTTCCACTATTCCACCTCCTGGCTCCATTGTCACATCAGCTCCAAGATTTCAATTTATAGTATGGTCATCTATACATACAAAATTTCATTTCGATACGACAATTAGGTTAAAATTTACTTTCAAGATTTATTTACACAGTGAAGTTGATAAAAGCGAGTTTAAAATGCTTGCATGTGAAATATTGCATTAAAATTTTTCTTAGGTGCTATAATAATTTCCGAGTTAACTGTTTCCAAATCTTATGTAACCTTAATGTGTTCGTCATCTTTTATATGAAAAATATTAATAAAAACAATTCAAGTATTAATTAGATAAGACTGAAAAACAAAATATCAATGTTATAGACTTACCAGAACTAATTAGGTATTACATTACAAAGGATATTAAGTTCAACTTATATCCTCAAATATATTAATGCAATGAATTTTAACACATCCAAGTTAATATTTAGTCTTAAGAATCGGTTTTAATAATAGGTAGTCTTTTTTATAACTAATCGAACTGTAGTTATTAAATGTATGAGAAACATTGGAAGCAAAAAACAAATGATGAAAATAAATATTTTTAGCATCATCATCATTTCAGCCATAGGACGTCGATTGTTGGACATAGGTCTCCCTTAATGACTTCCAAGAAGACCGGTAGGAAGTGGCCTGCAGCCACCGACAGCGACGTCCTGCGATCTTTACTAGGTCGTTTGTCCACTGCGATAATGGACTGCGCTTTCCGGTCCGTGGTCTAAATTCGATTATATATAAATATATTTGCATATAGTACCAATCAAAAGTTTCATAATCTATTTTGTTTCATTTCTTTAAATCCTTACTATAATGCCATTTTTGGCCTTATTACTTCGCGACCATTCGCAGCAATAACTATGGACCTTTAATTGCGCCTTGTACAAATTACACCGCAAAATTTAACTGTATGAATTTGTTGATAAATAAATAACCAATTGCTATTGCTACGATGATTTGTGCGGTCCATTCATTAGTGTTTGAGCCTAGATAATTGATCGATGCTAGTTTTAATCACACGTAATGATTGATGATCGCTTTCAGAGTTGCGGCCCGTTTCGTTTTGACATAGATAAATCAATGATGCATTATTGATGTTAGTAACAAAACAGATAGATGTCATCATCTGAGATATGAAAAACATTTATTAGTAGTTTTTGATATATTTAACTGAATAATATTTTTAGAAATATTTTAAAATATACTTACACAATAATTTTATCCCTATGATCTGTTTTTATATTAATACCCGTGTAAACCTAATTTCTAGGATACAACATTAACATTCACAGAGATGTGGTCGGATACGTGGCATTCACGCGTCATGTCAGTGCTATGTAACAATGATACAGAAATGTTACCTGTTGTAAACATTTCAATTATTTTTAATATTTTGTATGCTGTGTTTTGTAGAATAAATCATTTTCTTTCTTTCTTTGTTCCTTAAAGTCGTGAAAACAAGACTGTGTTAACCATTTTTGATATGTCGGCTTATTTTATATTCATACTAAGATAACAAACCTGAACAGTTTTTTAGTTTTATTATTTGTTTGTTTAAAGGCACTAATCTCTGATACTGCCGTGGTTATGGTCCATATTAATAGTATCTGCTTCGCTTATAAGCGTCTTAGCATGATGTTTGTTCAGGTGCCTGAAGATATAATAACCGCAATGCTAACAATGCGTTTTACTTGTCTTCATTGTCATCGGTATACCAGCGGTAGCTTTAAGTTAATTTTATAATTGTCACCTTGTCTTGTCATCATCTCTACCATTTTCTTTCGTAAAATCGGACTTAATCCCCCACATAGACCTATAACCTTCATCTATAAAAAACTCTATCCAATTTAGAAATAATTTTTCGAATCCCAATGGTAGTTCTAAAGATTCACTCATTTAAACAAACAAGCAAACAATCAACCAAAAAATTCTTAAGCCTTATTACATTAGCATAGAAGATAAGTACAAACTAGATTGGTCGAATCTAATTTAAAACTAAAGTTGCTCCGATATTCCATGTGAAGCTGGCGAGTGGTGGTTCTATTGGTAATATTGTGCCAGTAAGCCTGTCCTAATTTCCCAACGGACGCATTCGATTTGTTGAACCACTGTCAATGCCCTATTCTCAATGTCAATATTTACGAAATAGATTTGGTATTGTATTGTTACGTAAAAGGTTGGCTTGAGACTCTAATAGTTTCGTTGTTTTTGTGTGTTTTTTTAAAGTAATCTGCTTTGTAAGGATGTTGCTTTATCCTCTTTCTGTTCCTCTGAAATATACTTGTTTGCTTTGTACGTTATTTTTAATTTCTAGTCCCCTAGTTTTACTAAAAATTTCAAGAAACATTGAAATCAACGTTAAAGGTTAATCAATTAGTTATCTGGTGCACAAAGATTTGACTAGATTCTTTGACAATAATATCGTTTCTTAAAAGTGAATTTTCATTCAATACTTTTGTAATTAAAATTACAAAAAGCGTATTTAGTAGCATAATATATGGCTTTATCTACCAGTCAAACTTCTGTGAGGGACATGGCAGGCTAATGAGAAAGAAGTTACGTACCGATATTACACTATAAAAATATACACCTATAAATACAAATAGAATTATAAACTCATGAAACTGGTAGCTAAACAACATAGTAAAACTTTAAGCAGAGATAATTTGAGTATTTCTGCTGTGTTCGCAAGTACACAGCAGAAATACGCACGGGAGAAGAATGCATTGTATGTTCAAATAGAGTAGACAGTACATGGTAACGGCAACAAAGAAGAAGATTATTTGAAAAAGAACAGGATCTCTGACATAGTTTGAGCAGAAGAGTTGTAAAGTTATGACAAAGACGTCTGACTCTCAATTAATTAGTTACGGGTTCGAATTCTATCTAGTACACTACGGTACAAGCATAGGTTTTGTTGGAGGGATTAGGAATACTAGTAATGCGTGGACGATACTAATATTCTTTATAACAATTATAGTTTAGTAAAACAAAAAATATAGGCTGGCCATGTATGACGAAAGATCAATGGCCGTCTGAGTCGTCCACTCACACACACAGAGAGTCCACTATCCACCTCCTGGCTTCATCATGAATCATAGTTACCGAGCCCAATCTATTGGACTCGTCAAAATTAATCATATGATCCCAACCCAGAGCGTTTACTAGCCAGTAAAGTGTTCCGCTACCCTCCTCCTTGCTCTATTATTAGATCAGCTCCAAGATGCTAAATTATAATGTTGTCATCTCAACTATTTACATATACAAAGTTTGAATTAGGCACAACAATTAGAAGTCGGTTAAAATTGCTACTTAGTTATAAGTGAAGCTTACAAACCTTCAAGAAAAGAGCGTACTCCTATCTCAAAGGCCGGCAACGCACTTGTGACTTTTGAGTTGCAAGTGTCCATGGGCGACGGTAGTCACTTACCATCAGGTGACCCGTCTGCTCGTTTGCCCCCTATAATATAAATAATAAATAATAAAGCGTGTTAAAAAAAGAAACTGTAGGTAAATTGTGATAACAAACAGTAGTACCTAAAGGTGTTCAGAAGAGTAAATATCAGTCAAAGCACGTAGGCTGTGTCTCTAACGAATTGATAAACATGAGTTAGTTTTATACCAAGCAGTTTATGTCGTAAATCAATGTTCATTTTACACATTATTCTTTATACTACTTTGGTCCTTAGAGATAGACAAGTTTCTCTCAGTGCACTACTCATTCTCCCGAAATATTTTTGTTTGGTTAAGGCACCCTTAAAGTTTTCCAAAATACTTACAGGAACATCATAACGGGAGAAGCCATTTTCATTTAGAAAATTAGTTTAAAAATCGAACACAAGATTTCTGACCTCCAAATTAGTTTTTTTTTTATAAATATTACTTAGAGTTTGTGGATATGACTACAAATCACATTATTATGATATCTAGTTTACATACGACAAAACTCATGTAACGCTCTACGTATTGTATGAAATATCTAATTTCAAGTTAAACAACTTCACCTTCTCACATTAACAAGCCACAACAGCCTAGCGGGCGTCCTTTATAAACTTTGGCTCGAGTTTAGAACTATCACGATGTGTGATGCAAAGATTACTTACACCTCAGCTGGTTTTAATTTAATTTGGATTAATTCGGATGCACTTGCAGATGAAAGTTGGCAGGTTTGTTCGAGATTTTGAAAGTTACTTCGTAGGAGTACTTGTAGATTGGATATGGCAGGAATTGTAACCGTCTAACTGGAGAAGTACCTTCTGAAGTTAAGTGCTGTTTTCGGCGGATGAGTCTATGTATTAATATGCGAAGAGAATTCTTAATTAATTTCCCTTTTTAAGTACAGCTCGAGGAGAAATGTGAAATTTGAAATACTTACAGTTTATAGAGAAGAAGTTTAAAAGGCTAACGTATGGATGTATGTATGTTTGTAACACTTTCACGCAAAAACTACAGAACCGATTGCGAAGAAACTTGGTATGTAGATAGCTGAAGACCTGAATTAACACACACAAATTTATAACACTTTTTATTCCGGTAATCTCATGACATAGGGATTTACGCGGATGAAACCACTGGGTGCAGCTATTGTGTTATACATTTTAAAATAATATGAAAATTGCTTCATCAAGCTACACACGTGTCCAGTAATTATATTGACCTGTCATGGTACGGCAAATCTAAACAAATACAGTTCAACTTATATTACAAATAATAGCTTGGTTCATGTTACAAATATGATCGATCCTGTTACGAATTATAGTCGAACTTCGAACGCCGAGCCATCTCTAGTAGAGTAATAATAATTGGAACGCAAACTCTGGACCGAGGGTTCCGTACAGACTTGTATATAGGTTGCTTGTCCATCTCGATTCGAATAGATTTTCGAAGACTGCCGATTGAAGAATAACTTTGCTGGTACAGCAACAAATAAACAAATTTTTTTCTTTACTTGTGCTTTATGACCTTGCTTCTTACCATTTTTCATGATTCTAGGTCAATGGGAAGTACCTTATAGGTTTTGATTTAAATGATAAGTGTTAAAATTTTATAAATTATAAGGCTTAAATGGCCGTATCTTTCAATTGCGTCGACTTAAAACCTTGATTTTTTACAGCTTCAAGGGACCGCAAACATTAATTAGTATTTGATGTTAATTTCAACTTGATACCTCTACGGGTTCCTGAGAAAAATGGTCTAAATAGACAGACAGACGGACAACAAAGTGATCTTTTAAGGCTTCCTTTTTTCTTTTTGAGGAACGGAGCCCTAAGAATTCGTCAAATCATTTTCGTATCGACGGACATACAGACAGACGGACAACGAAGTGATCCTATAAAGTGTCCCTTTCTTGCTTCTGAGGAACGGAACCCTAAAAAGAGTTATCAATAACAGATAGATACATACTAAAGCGTCTAAGATTGTGTTTGAATTGGAAGCCTTCCATAAGAAATTCGAAAATTAGAAATTGTTCATTGCCAAATTGCAATTGTTGTTAGATTTAATAACTATATATTAGAAAACAAAGTGACCCGCCTCATCTGTCTGTCTTTCTGTTTGCGATAAACTGAAAAACTACGGAACGGATTTTTATAAGGTTTTCACTAATAGACAGAGCGATTCACGAGGAAGGTTTAGATGTATAATTTGAAAAAAATGTGTGGAAATTGATTGAAATATGATGATGATTGTTGAAGATGTCTCTGCTACCCGTGCGAAGCCGGGGCGGGTTGCTAGTGAGAAATAAAGTACATTCTGCTTGTTTAAATCAGAAAACTTGAAAAGTTCTTGACGAATTATATATTTTCCAAACTTAGCGTTGATTTTTCTTTTCATATTTAATATTTATTTTACATTTTTTGATACAGTCGAATTAAGAACTCCTACTTTTTTGAAGTACGCTACACATGTGCCAGAAGCTAGATAAATTCATTCAAGATATAGTCTACTTGTATATCAAATTTGTGATTAGGTATTATTCATTTTCACTTGTACAGAAATTATATGTACTTTTTATGGAATGTTAGAATTGGTATATGCAGCTTTATTCATTTATCATTCATTTTAAACCTTATTCCGACTAATATAAACATAAAAAAATGAGCAAAATCGGTGAAGAATTATTTTAAAAACATAAGATTATTGTATAGAATACCTACCATTACTTGTCTTATTATTTGCTATAAGTAAAATCCGGATTCTAACGAGTATTTACCCCTAAACAACTCATAAATCATTCTCCAACTAGATTTATACAAATTGTTCCTGGGCTAAACGTTTACAAAGGGCATGGTAATCGTTAATTGGTGCAATTACCTACATCGTGTTTGTAAGTAGGTAGTGGAGTAAGGTCATAAGTTAAGTCCAAGACGTATAATGCTTTTATACAGGGTATTACAGAAAGATGTGGAATTTTAGGAGAGTTATGTATAGCTGACAAATAATTTGTTTAGCTTAACATATTGGGTTTAAAAACTAGGGCTGGTAAAATTAGTACTACTCGTATGTTAATAGTAATTGGAATTAAGCTTAAAATAAATGAGCTTGAAAAAAAGATAAATTTTGAAATGTTTTTTCTTCGGAACAACATGCGTCTCCTAATGTAGGTCCACATTTCTAAACAACACATTATGAATTTTTATGTTAAATTCAATGATTTTGTCATTTTCTTAAAAATCTGGACATTCCATCAACATCCTTGGCATTAAATACCTATAGTTTCGTTCATGTCAGCCCTCATACATTCGAAATCTCACATTATATTTATCGGTAAATTATCAAGTTAAATTTTTCAGTTTCAAATTTTCAAAAACGTGTTAGAGCTTCACATTATTTACGGGGTCTGCTAGGTATATGTAAATATGACCATACCTGTCTGGATGTAACACGTTGTTAAAATAAGCTCTTTCGTACTGCTGGAGAACGTATCTTTATTGCTTTGGTTATAATTATATTACTTATAGACGTATCAGCCTCTACGTCTACTTTCGGAAGGTACTGCTTTCACTGGTAAAAGAAACTCCTTATTTACCTTAAAAACATTTATTGCATTTCACAACTTTCACTTCAAATTATCTTTAGCCAATATCACAAATAATCGTTATTGCCAATCGCACAACCACTCGGTCCGACAGTCGAACTGTAAGTGCCCTCAAATAATATTAGATGTTACGTCAAACAGTGACGTAACGATTGAGTTGATTTTACCGGAAGTCAAATTGCTGTTTTTTAAATAGGTTATGTCAACGGAAAATGTCAAAATGTAAGTTTAAACGATTAAAATGACATGTCTTGAGAAGCACACTAACATACTATTCTTTCATGTTTTTGAAAAACATTCGCCAAAGTAACTTATAATTTTTTTTTTTACCACAACACTCAATTTATATCATATTACTTATAATTTGTATCTCAATCAATTAAAGTGTTAATATAATTCTCCATCACCTAATATAAATGCTAAATTATTTTATTTTGCAAATAGATCATTTCTGACACTTGATGATTGACATGTTGATTTGTTCTTAAATGATGGTTGATGATGATGGTTCCTACGACTAGCCTTGAGAAGAAACGCCGAAACAAACTCAAAGATCCAAGTCTATGTACATAACTGAAACTGTGCAAGTGCTATGTAGGCATCCAGAGTGGTTTTATACGAAAGAACCATTTCAGTTTTGAGCTGACCAGTCACGACACCCAGTAGACTTGATAAGACGGTAATCACTGAGCGCAACCTCATTTTAAGGTAATCAACGACTCCAACCGATCTGCCATCGCTATTAGACATTTGGGAAGGCCAATAAAATACTTAAAACTACCATGTTATTCATATTATTGGAAAAAGACGTGTTTTCTGTGTACTTTTTTTTTATTGTATAGGGGCAAAAGAGCAGACGGGTCACCTGATGGTAAATGACTACCACCGCCCATGGGCACCTGCAACTCAAGAGTCGCAAGTGCGTTGCCGGCCTTTAAGGTGGGAGTAGGGAAAGAGATGGGAAAGAGGGGAGGGAGAGGGAAGGGTTAGGGCCTCCGGTAACCTCACTCACACGGCGAAAAGCAATGTAAGCAGTGCTTCACTGCCGGTTTTCTGTGAGGCCGTGGTATCGCTCCGGTCGAGCCGGCCCATACGTGCCGTACAAAAAAAGCCAGGAACGATAGACGCTTGAGCCCCTTTTCTTCGAGATAAGAAATCCAGAAGAAGAGAGATCCACACATTTGTATAGCTAGATATTGAAATACAAATTTCAAAATGATCTTATAAAGTATTATCACGGTTTGATAATATCAGATAATACCCACTGTTTAGTATTTGGCGGCACGATGCTTTTCTATATTGTTCCTAACAATGCACAGCGTTCAATAGAAACGCGGCAAATATCGAATTTACAAAGAGATTTCTATAATAGGGGCGCGAATAAATTTGTGAAATAATCTTTTCAGGGAATATTCAGATATTGAATAAGTTGCTATTTAAACATATTTTGTACATGTTTAGGAATTTTGTATTGATCATGCTTTTTGTCAACTTTCTTTGATGTTTTATTATTTATCAACATTTGTCGTCATTTATATTTTACGAGTATTGAGAGGCTGCAGGGTCTTTATTAAATTTGCTAAAGATTATATACCTACGGGTATAACCATCCCAGAACAGGTATTTCCTAAGAAGTAGAGCATGAAAAGCTAAGAACAGCTGTTTTTTTTAAAGATGGATGAATTCAATGATCAAAAGATATGACATCTCTTGGTAACTTCTCAGTCAAGCCCTTGAGGTTAATTTGCAGCTTTTTTTTGTTTTGTTTTTGACGTGATAACGTCTTATAAATCGATGAACGCCGGCTTCACGCACGAAAAAGCATGACTCATTGTCACGTTCCGCCTGAGCCGAGTGTGCAAGCGAGAGCGCGGAACAAGCGATAGAGAGGCACGATCGGCCTAAGCGTTCGGCTTGAGACGCATCTATCTCTCTTCCACTGTTTTCTTATGACGTTATCACGTAAAATTATTGCCCGTAAACCGACTTTACAGACAAGTAATATTTGCTAAAATATAGACTTATTAAATACGTACATATATTTAATTTAATTTACTGTTCTTGTGGGCGAACCCCCACCTTATGTATATCTAGCCTCTGCACCGCTCCTAAGGATCGTAGTGTGATGTTATATCAGTGGCTGGCGTGTACACATTGACATGTCGACTTGCATGTTTTTTTTTGTTATTGGCGTAATACTTCCTACGCATTAGTAATTAATATGAAAAAAAATTACAGGTTCAAAAATACATAAATTTTGGAGCAATCGACTTTTGAAACATGTTGACATTTCGTAATTTAACGTGTCTAACTTGACAAAACCTCATGTTAAATTAACGATTTACATGATTTTGTGAATGAACATTGATATTTTCTTATATCAACTTACACCCAGTCACCAAAATAATATTCGTTACTTGAAATCTCCCTGACCCTGACAAATAGCAATTTTAGACATGTTAACATATTCACGCCAGCCACGGATATAGCCTATAACCTTAATCAATTTATACTTTATCCAATATAAAATAAAAGTTGGAATCCGACTTCTAGTTCTAGAGATTAACGCGTTTAAACAAACAAACTAACAACAAAGTTTTCAGCTTTGTTTTATTAGATCTTTCATATATCCTTAGACCGAATATTAACTAAATATAACAATGGAAGTACTCCGACTGTTTCTTGTTACAAAAAAAAATAGAACTTCTAATTTTTCTGTAATATTTCATGTCAATAATATTTTGTAAAACAAAGCAAAATTATTATTTAAACTAATATTTACCTAGGAGTGTCTCTAAGTTTGCCATTTCTAACTTCAAGTATTTGTACTCCATGAGTTAAAAGTCTGTAACAATGAGTTATAAACTACGAACTGCCATTAACTGCAATCCTTCGTACCTATTCCCTTTGTTTTAAAAGATCAGAGGGCAGTAGAGCGATATATTGAAATGGTACGCTGACCCTATACTTACGTGACCCTATGATTATAGGCGCAGCGAATTGATAGCTATCGACGCTACTTACTCGTAACTATGTATAATATTGTAGAATAATTTAGAACTAATAATGATGAATGCGAATAACTGTTTATTTGTTTGTAACGATTTCACGCGTTTATTATCTTTTTTTTTTATCTTTATTACCTTCCTGCCCTGGGTCGGCGCAATGTGTAGGTAATATTCGTCCATTATATTATTTTATATTATTATACTATTCTTAATATTATTGAAATTAATGAATTTCGCCGTTCGTAAGAGGGCAAACGAGCAGACGGGTCACCTGATGGTAAATGACTACCGCCGCCCATGGATACCTGCAACTCAGCCGGCCTTTAAGGTGGGAATAAGGGAAGAGGAGGTTAGGGTCTCCGGTAACCTCACTCACTCGGCGGTGTAAGCATTGCTTCACTGCCAGTTTTCTGTGAGGCCGTGGTATCACTCCGGTCGAGCCGAAGCATGGCTCTCCCCCTAATAAAAAAAAAGCTTACGATTATTTAACTATTGGTTTACATAAATTTAATGAAAATGTCTTGATATGACATGTGTTTGCTCCAGTTTTTTTTTTCAACATTGCAAGGGCTTTGGTTTTAAAAAGACATAATCTTTTATGACCGACCGCCTGCCTGACGCCAACCCTACTTGCACATCCGATCATCATGTAATTTTTGCAAACACGTTGCCAGGGGTACAGAAAATTACATACTTAGTACCCACTTTTCCAAAATTCTCACCTCACATTTATTCAAGACTAACTTCAGCTTGTGGCTTCACTTACCTTAAATCCTTCCTGAACAGTACTGTTTTCTGGAAAGATGGTTCTCACACTTCTCACATCGACAATGCAGTGCTGTGTTTCTACTGGTGAGTTATTGCTCCAGTATTTAGTGAAGTTGAACAAAAAAAAAACGAACGTATTTGTACCTTTTCGAATTAACTAAGACAAAAATCATAAACTTCTACTAATATATGTATTGATTAGAAATTACCTTTTATTCTTTGAACATTTATCACAAGTAATTTATTTTCAAGCAAGTCACGGAACAAAGCGATGAAGTTTTTCCTCCTTCGTATGACACTTTGAACAATATACCTATTCCATTAAAACTGGAGAGAACATTGACAATAGAAGCGAAGGTTTGCCAATCCTTTGTCTTCATTAATAGCAAATTTTCCGCCTGATTCACGACAAAAAATATAGTGAATGCTATTTAAAAATAACTTTTAATTAAAAGAAATGAAATTGTTTACCAGTTCTTTTAACTGTTTTTATAGGTCAACGCAAAATTGCTAACAAAACAATTTCTGGTTAAAATATTTTTTGAATTGTAAAGCTAATTAGTTTTCATTCATAAAAATACTAAACGATAATAATGCGTTTTTGAGATATGAAGGTCTTCTATACCACGTCGATGGCAAACAAGCATAGGGCTGTTTACAGTCATAGCCTGTGGATGCTTGAAAATTCCAGAGGACTCGCATGCGCGTTGCCGACCTTTTAAAAACTTATACCCTCTATTCTTGAAGAACCCCGTACTGTAGTCCTTCGAGAAAACCCTGGAGCTCATTCCACAGCAGGAGCGTTTGCGGGAGGAATGTCCTCTAGAACCATACCGTGCGCGACCATTTAGGTTCATAGTAAAGTAAATCTCATAATAAACATTTAACTAACATTGCTACATTTTTATAATTATACTAATAGCTAAAGAGCGGGTGTTTGAATTTCAACCTCAATTCACTAAATTTGTTGAACTTTGTTTCTATCATCTATCATCAGCCCCTCATTATCCACTGCGGCCTCTCTTAATGAACGCCACTGAGCTCGATCGTCAGCTCTCCTCATCCAGTTTTTCCCCGCCGTTTTGCGCAGATCGTCACTCCACCTGGCCGCAGGGCGTCCTACACTACGTTTCCCTTGACGTGGTCTCCACTCCAGAACCCGTCTACCCCAGTGGTTATCGGTTCTGCGGGCAATGTGGCCAGCCCACTGCCACTTCAGCTTGCTAATTGTTTGTTTTGTTTTATTTCAATGATCAACATAATTGGAACTGTCATTGTGTTGTATAGACGTTTTATGACACCGTATATATACTGGGATCGTATATTTTTTCCACGTTTATACATATTGTTTATACATTTTAGTTTTCTGCATTTCTTAGACATATAAACTTTAAGTACCTAGGTAGAAATAAATTAAGGAATTTATTTGCAATTGGTGTACAATGAAGTTTATTTCTAATCTATTCTACTCAAAATTTCACATTCCTCCGTTCGCGAAATTTGCTTAAAAAGGAGTAAAAGTAATTCTCTTCATATATTAATATATGCAAATATTAAGTAACATGAAGAAAAAAATACAAGTGTAAAAGTCTCACTTTTGTTGTAAACATTTTTTTTTATTTGTGTTAATAATGCACAATTTCTTAAATAATACCCCTACAGTTAAAATGTGTAGAGTCTTTAATAATGCTGAATTCTCGACCTCCGTTAATGAATTATATATATAGAACTAGCGGTAATCGGTTGTTCTAAAACCTTAAGTATCTACCCTGTCCTTGACATTTCACAATATCTGACATTCTAAAGTTTCTAACCGGAAAATGAGTCAATTTTACCAATGCGATAAAATCTACTAATCATTTTTATTGTATACTCGGTAAGGTAGAACAGAAATACTCTGTAATATGTATTTCATTCTTGCGAACTATCCTTAATACTTATAGCAAATCTTACAGTTACGAAATGCATTCATTACATATTATGGACCAGCAGTATTTGCAGCAATGCTTTTGCTAGGCAATAATTCAAGTTTAGTGAATTTAAAGCAAAAAAGAGTTATAGTATTCATCTCCTGGTTTTATTATCAGATCATCGCTACCAAGCCTAATCTATTGGACTCATCAAAACGAATCATATGACTCCAAACTCAAAGGGTTTACTAGTAGCCATTGAAGAATTCCACTATCAACCTCTTGGCTCCATCATCAGATCAGCTCCAAGATGGCAAATACCACGGCCCCACAGAAAACTGGCAGTAAAGCAGTGATTGTATTGCTTTTCACCGAGTGAGTGAGGTTACCGGAAGCCCCAACCCTTCCCTCTCCCCTCCTCTCCCCGTCTTCCCCTACTCTTAAAGGCCGGCAACGCACTTGCGACTCTTGAGTTGCAGGTGCACATGGGCGGCGGTAGTCATTTACCATCAGGTGACCCGTCTGCTCGTTTGCCCGTAACTCATAAAAAAGAAATTAAGTATTGCCATCCAAACTACACATACTCACAAAGTTTCATTTCGATTAGACAATTAGAAGTAGATTAAAATTTACTTCAAAGATTTGCTTACATAGTTACAACGGCGTGCTAAAAAGACCTGTAAACAGCAGTGGTAAGCTTATTGCCTGTAACGATGACGACTTAAAAGAGGCAGTAATTATATTGAATGTAACTGCTACCTGCTACTGCTAATGAAGAGACTATATAGCGAACAAAGCAATCACAAGGTTAGATCTTTAAGATACATTTGCAGGCATGCAGGTTTATAGGGGACAGGACAGTAAAAGGTTTTGGGTAAAAAAATATCAATGCAAATAGGTAGAACATGAAAGAATGTTACTTTGATTAATATTTAAATATCTTTATTTATATTAAGACTTTAGATACGTAGTAGGTACACTGATTAAGTGATTACAAATGTAATTAAGTTTTTATGACATTAAACTTAACTGTAATGTAGTTTTCTAGTAGTACTAGTAGTAGCAGGCCAGGTTCACTCCGCACTTTAGATATGAATCTATAAGTACGTGACGGGCTCGATTTGTCGGGAATATTTAAAGAGACTGCCGCTTTTCAGCCAGATTGCACCATTTAGTACGATATGTCACGCTCCGCGTCGCGTCCCACGTCCGTTCGTTGCTTAAGATATAACTTAACTAAAATGAAGGCAAAAGTCTATTGCCATATAAGCATATTATTTTTAAGGCAAACGAATATGATTCGGCAGCTTAAATAATAACAAAGATCCGCAGCATATAATATATTTCACACTTCTAAATTACATCGATATGAAAAAGAAAGGTAGGTCCGGCAGGTAACCTACCTAACAAATGTTAACTTCTATAATTTTCAGTTCTCTCACAGTTAGGCACAAGTTTTGTTTACAAGGTCAGGTTTAGCTTTGACAATTAGTATGAGTACGTTACGTATTTAAATTGTATTTTAATATTTTTGTCAGGTAGCTACCATAATAATATATATCCTGACTATAACTAAATATTACGTATGTAGTAAGACTTTGATTATGTTATGTAGACAAAAGGAGACAACCCTAACGTCTTCAGAAGCGATAAGAGTTACGCGACAGAAAGAGAGGCAACTTCTACGTTAAGGTTCTTAATTGTAGATTATTAGCACTCACAAGCACTAACATCATCTTATTCATTGCCCCTTCTTTATGATCATATCTCATGTACAACTAAAGAAAGCGAATTTAGCCAGAGACAGAAGGATTCCATAAAATACAATAAACAATTTTCTATGAACCAGATTCCTTTACAACTTTATCATTTAACTAGAAACGTAATACAACAAAATACTCGAATAAAATGTTTTGAAAAATAAATCAAACTACCGCTTATAAATAACAAAAAAAATATGTAAAACAAACAGCAAACATATATCAAAAACCTAGTTGAATGTAAAACGGGACAACTAGATAACAAATAAACTTATAATATAAAATACCACAAAGCAAAGCTTGCCAAAACCACTTCCGATTGTCCATACCAATTTGTTTTCATATCCTGCGTCCCTCTACTATGGAATATTCAACACCGCGTACACTATTAATTGTGAATTTAAAATTTTATTAGAAATGGTTTACATCGATGACTTAGTACCAGATGGTTATTGCAACTTTTGATTTAAATCGTTAAAAGATAGTGTTACTTATGTAGATTCATAAAGATATTTTGGTTCATAAACAACAAAAGTAAAACAAAACTCAACGATGGCTATATAGCGGTTTTCAGGATAAAAAATTTGATTCGGATATTGTTTTGTAATGATTCCACTTCTAATATCTCTCTTCTACTAGTTAACTCAACCTCACGATGTGACTCAACAATGTAAATATGATGATTCTTCATTATTAAGTCCTATCGTGAGGTAATATTTTTGCTGACATTAATGTTATTGGCGAACTACTTTAATTTCTTTATGATATTAAAAAAATATTAGTGATATGCTGTATTAAAAACTGAAAGTGACATTTAACATACTTGTTCAATCTTTACTCATTTATTGGTGAGTAAGCATAAATTTATGTGACACCGCCTTTGCTTGATACCGACGCGCGACGTATTGTGAATGCGTCGGGGCACTTTGTTTTTTACGCCGCGCGTGTATGGAGCAAACCTGATCTCTATTTAAATATACATATAAATTACATTTTTAAATACATTCATATTATATAAAAAAAAATATTTAAAAAATAAAAAATAGTGTCCTGTATCGGGTACAGGGAACAAGCAACCGGTGGTTAGGGTTCCAGAGACAGAAACCTCCTCACAATGCGTGCCGTATCGAGGAGGACTGCCTTCTGCTCAGGCTTATAATCCAGCTGCCTAACGTGAGACTCTGAAGATGTTGTTCCAGGCTCTTAGCAATTAACCCATGGGCCGAAATGTCTATCGGCACAACGATTTCTGATTCCACATCCCACATGTCAACAATCTCGTGGGCTAAGTACAAATATTTTATATCTTTCTCTCTAGCCCTTATGAGACTGCCGTAATGGGAATCGTGATGTCAACAATCATTGCTTGGCGCTCTAATTGGTCTATCGACACTATATCAGGTTTATTGGCAACAATAGTCCTGTCAGTGATGAATTGATGATAGATGATAGATGATGATAATATATCCAGTACAATGTTGCACAAACATTTTCGAAAATAATAATAATATTATTATTAATAGGCCTGCCCCCTATAAAGGGAGTGGGACCTAATTATAGTTGTCAAAATATGGGTGTTTAATACACCTCTCTAATAGCGTGAGTGTAGGTATGTATGTTGTTAAAAAAAGTGTCATTTTCCAATGGATACACTATTATTTTCGTAACGTAACATCGCTTTCTTTAATATCAATTCTATATCACAGCAGAAAAGGATGTAGTAGTAAGAAGAAAACTATGTTGTAATTTTTTCGTTTCCTCATCTCCTTTTATCGAAATTGAAATCTATTGAAGCCTCGTTCCTATCTGTTTTCTCGTACAGATCCTGAGATAAAAAGATATCTACACAATTAGAAACGGTTGGGACTACGTTATCTAATACTAGCAGCGTCCCGCGGTTTCACCCGCGTAAGTCCCGATCCCGTAGGAATATCGGGATAAAAAGTAGCCTATGCGTTAATCCAGGTCTCCAGCTATCTACATACCAAGTTTCATCGCAATCGGTTCTGTGGTTTTTGCGTAAAAGAGTAAAAAACATTCATCCATCCATCCATCCATACATACAAACTTTCACGTTTATAATATTAGTAGGATATTTTTAAATACTTGTATTTGGTTTAGTACAAGAATTTGTAAACTCACATTACATTTGTTTTTTTTTGTTTATAATAATGGCCCGGTATAACTTGAACCGTCATTGTATAGTTACGTTTTAGTATATAGATATATATTATAAACTTAGTATACTTTACTACTTACTAATATACTAAGTTTACGATATAAATAGGTAAAGACAAAACAACTCATTACCTTTTGTTCTCTTTTTGACAACCGATTTCTTTCTTTTTGTTTGGTTTAGTAGCCTTTGACGAGCTTTTAGGGTTATCAATACCTAAAAAAAATTAGAAAAAGTTTTTTTCACCGTTGTAGATGACTGATGTAGCCCAGTCAACCTAGCTGTTTTATGATCAAAAATGGACATTTAGATTACCACGCATTTTTGTTTCTGGATAAATAGAAAAAAATGCGCTGATTAAGAATTTTGACACCCGCAGTCTGGACAAACGGGGCGTCATTTTTTTTAACAATTTAACGAATAAAAAGACTTTTTTTACATTTCATGTGATATCTTATTTCCAGTACGTTTTTCGTCATATGTGCCCAAAGCTTTTTTGTTCTCCATTAAATTACCTACAAAATGAGACCTGTTAAAAGTCGCTAACCGCTTTTTTTTAACAGCAAATGAAGGTCAAAGTTCTCAATATTTCACAACTTTGGAAGGAACGTATGTAGAAGTCTGAACCTCTCTCAAATTGTAGCTTGTGATAATATTAAAAAGTGCCATAAATTTCAGCCAGCTCAGTTTGAACTTTTTAATTTATTATGGATCATTAATTTTTTTTAGCTTTAATTGCAAAATGCGTAATTTTTTTTTAAACTACCAAAAGTGGTCGGACTAGCTTAGAAAATTAAAAAAAACCCTTTAAGTTTATGAGCCCGTTGAAATTTTTAAGAAATATCGATTTAAACCGATTTTATTATTTTTTATGCGTCCCGCAAAGAAAGTGGTTTAAATCGATATTTCTTAAAATCTTTAAAAAAAGTTTTTTTTTTATTAAATTAAGTAAATGTTGCACAAGAATAGGGGGATCAACCTTTTTATTTCTTAACATTATATACATTTACATTAATATACATTTAAATAAAAAAAAAAACAAATTATAACAACAAAAAATATGTATTAAAATTTTCAACTTATTTTATTGTAGCTGTATGTTTTGAAAAATCATCGGTAAACACAATTTTTTTAGTACTGCGTCAAAACATATACAAAATTGATAAGAGTATACAAACACTACGTTAGATTAAATTACTTTAAAGCACATGAAATGAGGTTTTGTTTGAAGCTAGCATGATTTATTATGATCATACATGGGTAATCTAATTTGACGTTAACGCCATCTATCGAAGTAACGTGAAAACTTGAGCAAATTTTTACAGTTTCTTTCTTTTGATGTATGAAACTTACAATTTTCTAATTCAAAAGTAGCTTTGGAAAGTAGTAGTAGTTCTGAACATAGCAGTAGTTTAGAAAAGGCCTGAATCTGCCATTGAAATTCCCGGCAAAATTGGTTCAGCCCTTTTAGACAAACCAAAAAAAAATAAAAAAGTTTTTTTGTTATTAGTACCTCTAGAGTTTTTCATGAAAGGAGTGTACAGGTTTAGTTACTAAGGTGTCGACAACGCGCATGGGAATCCCTTGGAATTGTTTGCCACCGACATGGTATAAAATAAGTACCTTAGGCATATATATGTAAAGTTTCATTTATTTGTAAAGAAGATTATTATTTTCTTGAATGAAATCCTAATTATTTTTCTAAAATAAAAGTAACCTCAATTACCTGTCATAACATCAGCTAATCCACCAAATCGGTCCACCCGTTTCGGAGATTAGCCGTAGATAACAAACCGACAGATATACTGACAAATAAAAATAAAGTATTTTTTAAATTTTTATATTTGGTATATATTATGTACCGTGTATACCATCATAAACATTTAGTAAAAAGCTGTTGTTTGGACATTACAAACAGACACTTCAATTTTATTTATTTGTATAAGTGTTACATGTAGTTCATTAATAAATAAATAAGTATAAAATTGTTCCATTATTATTCCTTTTCTATACGTAATGATTGTATCTATTTAAATCATAGCAAGTTTGCTTGAAGCAACTTAAAATATGTGTTTTGTGTTTTTGCTGTCTTTTTCATGGTTTTATTTTTAAATAAAAATAAGTTTTATTTATTTTCTTCTTTATTATTTTGATGTGAAACATCTAACTACATATAGCGTGGCGACGCGTCGCCACGCTATATGATGGTATATATATACAGTCTATTTGCAGTAGTGTGTACGGTGTGGCAGACGCGTCGCCATGCGCAATCGACTGTGCGATTCCCTCTTTTGATTCGACTTTTACAAAATAATGTCGATGTTTCACATCTGCCAGGCGTCCCGTGAGGGCTCACATTTTTTGTGTTTGGAATATATTTTTACAATATTAATATCTCATCAAATCTTTGTGTAAATAAGTAATATTCTATAGTGCATGATATATCTAAATAAATATTATTTTATACCTATTACAGTTAATTCAGTTCTTTTTTTTTAACTGTAATTGTCTAGTATCAAATGCTAAAAGTTCTCTATTGTATAACTTATTTAAAAATCTTAAAAAAATGTATTGCACAAATATAATATTATTAAAAATTATACATTTTACAACAGTTATCAATTTTACTTCCTATTGCCAATCATGAAAGCTAATTGCCTACGAAACAAGGTGTACAATGCCCCAAATTTATTTAAAAATAATTAAATTATATAATTATTAAAATTATTATATACATATATTTTTGTAACACACATTAATGTTGAACATTACACCAACAAATTATTAACATTACGTTAATAATTTCCTTGCGTCTCGATAGATGGCGCTCTAATCGAGTTAGATCTCACTATGGTTTCGTTACCGCTGCAAGTACAAATATGCAGGAACGCGTTGGTATCGTTGCCATCAGGAGGGTCTTAACTGACTCGACTGAACAGTGAGTGATGATTTGGGAAATGATCCACGTGATTACAACCCGCTCGCTCGTGTCTCAACTATCGCAGAGACGCGAGTCGAAGAACTGACGCTGTTTTTTGGCCCCTTTTAAACACATAATTAAAATACTTATAATGTAAACTGATGATTACTTGAAGATATATTGTGTAATGTTTGATGCGTAACTCGTCAATTTTACATGAAGATGAGGGACGAGGAAGTACTTCATTTAACATTATTTTATACATCTTCTCACGAGGCAGAACGTTAATTCATTTGAGGTGATTTCATATATTCTCAGCACATGTAAGCTACTTGCATCCTTAACTTGTTAAGATTAAGGTCGTTTTTTGTGTAATCACCTCATACCTCAAATGTAAGATTTTGGTGGTGGTTTGTGAGTGGTTTATTATCATAAAGTGCCACCTTAAACAATAAATTACATAGAAATTATATTCTTTATCTTTATTACTTCTATCTACAAGTACAATTAACTAAATGACTATCATTATAAAACCACTCTCCAAGTTACAAGGTCATATTATCTAGCAGGAAACGTCAAAAAACATTTAGGTTTCTACATTGTATAAAAACGAACAATTCACAATCAATAGAACCATTGATGTAGGTAATTCAACTGCACTTAGTTTTTACGTCACCAAAAAAAAAATTGTTCAATTTACACGTAGTTCTTACAAATCAGTCGGTTAAAAAGATTGCGTCAATTCATTTCTTATGGTTTTCTTATTATCTTATCTGTGATTTTATTCAGTATCTTGTTGTTAACCATTTTATTTCCCATTTAAACTGAAGATATCTACGAGTTAATAGTTTTTGCTTTTTAGATTTTTGTTTTTATTTTTTTTATATGAGTATGAAGCAAGGATTGTATTGATTTATTTAAAAAAAAATTATAAAGTATTGGCAAAATATTTAGAAAATGAAGCCTTAAAAAATCTGGGAAAATTGACTTACTATTTACCAAAAAAATATCTACATACAAACCTTAACCGTTCATCAAGCGATAAATAGATTCTTAACATCTCGAGAGACATTGGCTATTTTATCTACTGGACAAGGCTGCCTTCCAAAAGAGATTCAGCAAGATAAACAAGCAAAGACGTTATTCTCAGCGAAAGAGTCATAACTTAAATAGGGCCATAGGCACAGTATATTTAATGTCACGATATTTATCAAATCGACAAAGCTTAGGTGTCTCGAGGTAGTAATTTTAAGAAAGTCTGTGTTTAAAGTGATAATTTAGGACGTAAGCTTATTAAATTAATATATAACTTACTTTTTAATACCTCTTTAACTTTCATATAACCTTCATTTGTTTTACCTATTGTCTTCTCACTGCAATTTTATAATATTTCAGAATTTTTTGGTCGTACGTAATATTATCTTATCTGTGTGCATTTATTCACCACCACCACAGATACACCGATACACATATTTTGCGTCAAGGGTTAAAAAATAGGTATTGAACCTCATTATTTAAAAGGCGCAGCCAACAAAATGATAATATTTTTGAACATTACTAAATTAGTAAGTACCTACTGGTATCGGTCAACACTCGTATCAGCACTGACATCACGAGTTCGTCCTGACAAATTTGATGTTGCAAGTGTAAAAAAAAATTTTATTTATGTAGCTTTAATTCTATCTGCAACGTCATTTTTATGTGATTACCTAGAGACCGTACAACCATTTTTTTGTTCTGTAAAGGATGCACTCGTATTGAACGAACGACGAATATTAGTGAATCAGAGCGTCGTGTTCATTGATGCGACTCGGTCACCATCACCCGTTTAATGCCAAGTTCACTGGCACTTTTTAGACAATCTATTATACAATATTTTACTCGTAAAAGTTAAAGAAGGAAAAGAAAAAGAAACCGTAACCTCTTCTGGAACGGAACGTAGATACGTTCCAGAAGAGGTTACGGTTTCCTTGTGTATTAGATAGACCATATATCGAGGAAGGCTATAGACTATATAACGTAAGTGTAGCATGACATAGCGTGATACGTCTAATAGGAGCGGAGCAGTGACCATAAACGCAGGTGAAACTGAGGGGACTGCTAGTTCTCGAATATTTGTTTAGCGGTTTTTTTTTTATATTATAGGGAGCAAACGAGCAGACGGGTCACCTGATGGTAAGTGACTACCGTCGCCCATGGACACCTGCAACTCAAGAGTCACAAGTGCGTTGCCAGTCTTTGAGATGGGAGTACGCTCTCGGTTTAGGCGTGAACATGTAACAGACAGACGACAGATAGAAACACTGAGGTGCTTTCGTATTTATAATATTAGTATATATGTTACTGTAAATGTCCGATATTAGTGAATGTTAACATGTACCGGTGTATGTCGACAATCACCAATAGCGATGGTGTAAGGCCGAAATTATTTCATTTATTTATTTGAATCGAAAATACAATGGTTAATTTTAACATACACCAAGGCTATTCTGTGAATTTTAGATTCAGAGGTCTGGGGGCACGGTAGTGACCCCGCCAAGACTAGCCAAGCAAAGCGCAAGGACACTACCTACCTTTTCTCGAAGCGCTTCGTCGTTTTTTTGAACCCTTATAACTTGGGTTTGGATTATACTAGATACACAAAATTCTCGGGATATGGTGTCAATGGTGAACTTAGTAAACATATAAAGTTTAGGCAGTGAATACATTTTTCACCTTACGCCCATGTGATGGTAGCGAAAGGGCCAGACCACATATTTTGACTAAGGTGTAGTTTGTCAAGTTAGGGCTTGTAGAGTTAGAAGCTTGGCTCTGAAGAGAAGATCTGATAACTTTTGACAGTGCGAGCCATATAATCTCGTCTTGGCAACATTTTACATGAAAATGTTTTTGGTGGGATTTAGAATATACGTGAATGTTAAAACCCATCAGTATTTCTTCTTTCTTCTAAAGCCAGAAAGCCATACACTTTTCTCTTTTATATTCACATCCGACTGTTTTGTTTTGCAACGTATTGCGGAGGGTTCACCTATATATGACAAAAACTTGTAATTTTTATTTCATTTATTATTTTGACATAACAGTTACCTAATTGTTATGTCAAAATATCAAAATAATGAATAAAACAACTTGTTGAACAAAACATCAACAAAATACAAGTACTAATATATACACAAGATCTTATGTAACAATGCAGATTATATGAGAGTTATTTATGCGTTTTGCTTCTTAAACGTTTGTTGTATAATCGAACTGTGATTTAAATAAGATTTTTTAAACTTTTCTGTATTCCATTTTTTTATTAGCACGCTTTGATTAGCTTTACCAAGGTACTTGCAACTAACTAAACAGATGTTGGAGGTAAATTTTAACCTACTTCTAATTGTCGTATCGAAATAAAACTTTGTATGTATACGTTGTTCTTATCACTATACTATAATTTGGCATCTTGGAGCTGATCTGATGATGGAGCCAGGAGGTGGAGAGTAGAATTCTTCAGCGGCTACTAGTAAACCCCTCGAGTTTATATTAAGTAAAATATCTTATCTCGTCTTTGCTTATTTCCATCTTGCTTGTATTTAGACAGATTTTATTCAAACAGGAAAAAATCATAAGGTACAAGAGCTAGCGACGTAGGAAAAAGGTTTATTTTATAACTACGGAAGAAACAAAGGCACTGGGAATCGCAACCGCTCTCGTATCGTTGTCTAATTTTTTTTAAACCCTTTTATAACCTAACTAACAATGTAAACAAGTCTTAGAAGGGCAATTTTAACCTATTTCTAATTTATTGTCGTATCGAAATTAAACTTTATATGTATGTCACCGTAAGATTGTGAACATCGTTAGTTTATAAACAATCTCGCGATATTTTAAACTGATTAAATATTATGAACTGCACCAATGCACTGCACTGCACCATCGTAATCATAATATATTAGATGATTCGTTGTGACGAATCTAACAGATTTGGCTTTGTAATGATGATCTGATGATGAATCCAGGAGGTAAATAGTGGAACACTTTTTTACTTATTAATTCGGTTCGCCATTAAAGCCTGTTTTTTTTTTAGTTAGACTTAACTATGATATTTACATTAAAAATATACGCCCACGCCGATCGTTGGACAAATAATAAATTATTTGTCGAACGATATGGTTTTATCAGCCAAATATTTCATACCTACTTATACGAACTTTGAAAGAAATTGAATATAGAAGATACCTTAATAAATTTTACTTAGGTACTTATAACGTATTATTATTAGTCTCAATAATATGTGTCATCTGAAAAGTAGCGACCCCAATATTGTTTCCTATACTTTATTTGCTTTTAATATGTTTACTTAGTCATCGAAATGTCTGTTCCATGTGTGTATCGATGTTAGCTCACACACGTTTAATGTTAAAGTATTAATACTTACACAATGTACTAACACGAAGAGTATTAAAGATATACTGAACACGCCACCACAGTAGTTTTACTACATACTTTTATTTCTGTTCCAAAAATATCCAAAGTTTAACAATTATCTACGCTACAGTACTTTAAGATTAAGAAGAAAAAAAGGCGAATTGAGTATTTTTGGCTTAGTAAGTAGGTATTGTTGTTATTAAACTCTGGCGGGTTGACTATATCTGGATTCCTTCGGAGTGGATAATGCCTTTGATATCAGACCTATTTTGATATCTCAGACACCGTGAAGTTTTAATTGATTTGACTCCAATCCATTCCAATGGAGGGCTGATTTTAAAATTTTGTTTGTAGTTGTCCAAATGTGTACCTACTGTAATTATTAATTTTATATTGTTACGCATTTGTATATTGGATACTGCATTATTAATTGTGGTATTACGCCGAAAGCCTAAGTGATACTAAAATAGTAATTTTAAATAACTGTGGCCACCATTCTAAACAAAATATAAGAAGTAATGTACGACTTCAGTAACGAGTAACACTAAATAAGTATTATTATAAACTTACGTTGAATCACATCACTGTTGAAGTTTCCGTCATAGTTCATCCAAGGTCACTAAAACGTAAAAATCATGCTGGACACGTAATCGTCATGCACCATCGGCTAAGCGCCAGACTTGTCGCAAGGCCGACCATAACCTTCCTTATTACGTGTAAATATTAGAAAGAAAAAACATTTGTACAAACTTCAAGTATCAATGCCAACACAAAGGCAATACGTAGCGTGTGGTATGGTTTGTGAGAATTTGAACATGAGAACAATAAATATCACAGTTTGCAGCGGCATGCTATCCGCATCATTGCGAGTCCTAAGATCACCAACACCTTTGAACCCTTGCAGTTGCGTGAAAACGTAGCCTCTTTGTCAGTATTCTACCGGATCTACCATAGCGAGAGTTCCGAAGAGCTCTTCCAATTGATCCCACCCTCTACTTTCCTACCCAGAACAACACGTGAGGTGAGATGTCGAGAACCAAACGGTTCAGCACCTCCTTTCTTTGCCACACCATTAAAATGTAGAATTGCCAGCAGATGTGTTCCCTTCGACATAATATAACCCCGGTTCCTTTAGGCGGGTCGTGAAAATACATCTCTCGAGGTCGTCAAACTGAGGGCCACCATTTTAGTATCATCTGTATTATAAAGGTAGTCTTCAGTCTTGGACCTCAATCTAGTTTTCCATCAGACGGTTTGAGCTCATTCTGACGTACTATTATAGAAAAAAAATACTAATTAAATAACATCACTATTTACGTACGTATTAAACATTGTGCCTCTATTTGTAAATAGGGGAAACATCATTTTAGTAACTTTTTATCTTCCGTCTATCAACTGATTTTCCATAATGTAGTTATTATTCATGCGATAATTAATTTTCTTTTTGTTTTGTTAAGTAGTTAGTAGCTAGTTGGTGTTATCAATAAAAAAAAAATGATTTTTCCCTACCTGCGACAGAGGACTATTGTTATTAAATTTTATGAGTTACCATGACTTCGACTAAATGCAATTTTAAAGTACGGGCAAACTATGTGGTTTGGCGTTTTAATCGAAAATTATAGCTTTAATGGTGATCTGTCATGGTGACATCAGTCCGCACAGAATACATTTTATCAATGAATAAAGAAGATACGGGACCAGATATACCTACCTACATATCAAGTAAACTTTTAGTATCTATAGACCAAGGCATGCCGACATAATATACATACTTACATATTTTTATCGTTCATTTACATTGGGGCACCTGAGTGTTTCATTGCATCAATCAATCAATCAGCCTATAATAGTCCACCGCTGGACATAGGCTTCTTCAGGTCGTCGGTCAGTGATAATAATAATAATAACTTCACACATCTCACACACGGTATATTTAATGTACTCATAGAAGGTATATATAATATCTAGGTAAGTTAAAACAAGATAAGAATTATCATGCAAAATAATTTAAAAAATATGAATAAATGAATTCAGTCCCTTGTTGCAGGCTTGGAGATTTCGCAAGCAGGTGCTTGTATTTTTAGCACTAGCATCAAAGTATGGTGTACATATTTGGCATCTACACACACTAGTCATCTTCATCCCAATCCTTTCCCCAACTAAGTTGGGGTCGGCTTTCAGTCTAACTACGATACGGCCGAACTTCGATATTTTACGTGAAGCGACTGCCATCAGACTTCCACAATCCAAGTACTATGCGGTATCGAAGTTCTGTAGTTAGACCAGGTGATCGGACTTTTTTGGGCTCCAACTACCCATAACGAATGCCACAGATGTTCGTATGCCAATCGGGACCGACGACTTAACGTACTGTCCGATGCACGGAGGAGTCTCAAAAATTAAAATTGGTCGTAAAATTAATACTTCATAATAAATTATGTAATTTCTCTAAGGTCCTGTCTAACTCTATAGCAAAACTCCCCAATATTCGTTTAGCAGTTAAGGCGTGAACATGTAACAACCAGACAGACAGAAAGACAGAGTTACTTTTGCATTTATAATATTAGTACCTATAGACATACTTAGCCTTTTTCGTTTTTGTAATAACGTTTGTTTTGTATAATATATATATAAAATATGACATATATAAATATGATGTTTTTGACAGTTTGAACATATTACTTATCTCATTCCGGTATTGTATTTTAAGTTTGTCAATAACCAGAACGGCGAGGCATCTAATTTATCTTGTAAGGCTACAGATGCCTACGAATGACTTCACACGGACCCTTGGAGTTATTTTTATGTAAGTCGTCAAAAATGCAAATCTATTCCGTCCAAATACAGATCAATCATTAATAATAATATAGGTACAAGGACTTGAGTATAATTTACGAGTTTCCCAGGCGTATTTACCAAACGACACTTCCACTACCTGCAATTAAATTAACATAACTACAGTGATTGAGTGGAGTGAGTCACATAGGACTCATATAATAATTAGGACCAATTTACTTAAGCTAGTCATTATTGTCATGAGTTTTTAACGCTATGAGTAACCGGTAATAAAGTTGTTTAGTAACTTTTTGTCATATTGTGGGAAAATAATAGCCTTCTCGTACTTACTAGTATTTAGAGAATTTTTAAATATTTTTACTGTCTTCAAAAAAAAGGAATTATACATGGGAGAGCCATGCTTCGGCACGTGTGGGCCGGCTCGACTCCGCTCGATACCACGGCCTCACAGAAAACCGGCAGTGAAGCAATGATTCATTGCATTTCGCCGCGTGAGTGAGGTTACCGGAAGCTCTAACCTTTCCCTCTCCCCTATTCCCGTCCTTCCCCTTCCCTCCCCCTCTTCCCCTACTCCCATATTAAAGGGCGGCAACGCACTTGTGACTCTCCAGTTACAGGTGCCCATGGGCGGCGGTAGTCATTTACCATCAGGTGACCCGTCCGCTCGTTTGCCCCATACCAAAAGAAAAAGGAAGTAGTACGCAATTCGACTGTTTTATTTGGTATGTTATTTGATGCCTTCGCCATTTGTGAACCGATTTCAATCATTTTTGGGTGAATTGGTTGTACCCAAGGCTGGTCCCATTAATATTTGAAGGAAATATTCCACCTCTAGTGGTGGAAAATCAATGGAAACAGAATACAGCTTACTACTTTTACATTTACATACAGCCCGACTTCTTCTCACAGGGCTCAACTATTTGGAAACGTGCGGACACAGGCAGATATGATTTATGTTATTTTTTTAAGGGAAAACTTCTTTAGCGGCGTTGTGCACTTTTTGGGATGGGTAAAAAATGTTAAACTCCCGGCAGGACACGTGACCTGATCGAAAATTCGTAAGACCACAGATAACATAATACTATACTAGTAGTAAGACGGAGCCGAGTTTCTTATATTTATAAAAATATAACATTCGAAATTCAAACATTTATGAGCGGGATTTAGATATGTTATTGCCTCCTTTTTTTTTTAACCTAATTAGATATATACAGATTTATGTGTGTGATTGATTTGTATATGCAAATACATTGTGAAGTTATGTTTTCACACTTGACGTGCAGTCCTACGACTGACTGACTTTTTTTTTCTTTAATAATCTAACATTTGACAAAGCAAACTATTGTTGCCTCTTGATCTATAATTTTTAATTCAAATAATTAATTTTTAAATCGACGATTTCAAATAATAAATTAATGATCAATTTTATGAAATAAAGATATCACATATTGAATTTGAATTTACAAATTACCATGATTTAGACTATGTAAAGAGTTGGAATAATGTCAATTGGAAAGCAAATCATTTACAGAAGTACTTCGACCCTTTTTGATATCATCATGCAAATTTGTTGTTTAGATATAGTAATCAACGCCAGCTACATATTTATTTCCACGTAAAAAACCAGAAACCTTTTGCTGTCCACAGATCTTTACCCTAATAATATTACCTTTACAGAAAAACACAATAACAACTTGTATACCTCAGGAATTAAACCAAGGACGTCACTATCGCACGTAATAATTATCTTAAATTTATTCCAGAAGCCCGTTAAGGTCAATGACAACGTGATGACTCACTATGACATAGTATATTGATATTTTATTTAAAAAAATATATATTACTAGCAGCGCCCCGCGGTTTCACCCGCGTAAGTCCCGATCCCGTCTGAATATCGGGATAAAAAGTAGCCTATATGTTAATCCAGGTCGCCAGCTATCTAGGAAAAGAGCGTACTCCTATCTCAAAGGCCGGCAACGCACTTGTGACTCTTAAGTTGCAGGTGTCCATAGGCGACGATAGTCACTTACCATCAGGTGACCCGCCTGCTCGTTTGCCCCCTATAATATAAAAAAAGAAATTAACATACCAAGTTTCACTGCAATCGGTTCGGAAGTTTTGGCGTGAAAGAGTAACAAACATCCAGCCAGCCATCGATTCATCCATGCATCCATCCAAACTTTCACATTTATAATAATAGTGGGATACTAACCAAGTAGCTTCTGCCCGCGGCTTGGCACCCGTTTATATACATTTTATCAATCAATTCAGGTATCTCTCGGCAACAAAATCTATTTTCTCTATGCACGTAAAAGGTACCCTATGTTTTATCTTTATCTCTGACAACTTGTTGTTGTTGTTGTTTTGTTATCAACATGTTTTTCTGGTTACATTGCTTATAATCGTAAACGAAATAATAATAATAATAACTTCACACATCTCACAGGCAGCCGCCTGATTCCAAACTAGGCACAGCCTGTACTATGGTAACCAGACTGCTGATAAACATACTTATATATTTCTAAATACCTACATATTATAGATATATAACACTCAGACACAGAACAAGGGATCGAACCCACAACTTCTGGCTTAGCTTACGCTGATGAGTATGATTATAATCATCAAGCTTTGTGCAAAATCTAATATGACTGACATTGCGTCAGGTCAGTGATACCGTTGATGGCACCTTTAATTTGACGGGCCTGTTGCTCTATTGGTTAGTAATCCTGACTCCTGAGCCAGAGGTCATGGGTTCGAGCCCCACCCAGGACAAATAATTGTGTACTAACTTTTAAAATTTGGGGTTCCATGATATAATTATGTAATTGTCTGTCTGGGTGTAATTCATCTTTAATATTATGTAAGTATTTTTTTTATGGTATAGGGGGCAAACGAGCAGATGGGTCACCTGATGGTAAGTGACTACCGTCGCCCATGGACACCTGCAACTCAAGAGCCACAAGTGCACTGCCGGCCTTTGAGATGGGAGTACGTTAGCCTACGCTCTTTTCTTGAAGGTTTGAAGGTAATAAATATATTACATTATATATTATTCATCATCCTCCCCGCCTTTTTCCAACTAAGTTGGGGATGGCTTTCAGTCTAACTACGATACGGCCGAACTTAGATATTTTATGCAAAACGACTGCCATCAGACCTTCACAACCCAAGTACTAGGCGATTTTGAAGTTCTGTAATTAGACCAGGTTGTCATTCTTTTTAGGGCTCCAACTACCCATAACGAATGCCACAGATGTTTGTATGACACCCGGGACCGACGGTTTAACGTGCTCTCCGAAGCACGGAGGAGTCTCAATGTGTTAAGAATGGTCACTCATCTTAAGACTGACCTGGCTAGTATTACTTAACTTTTGTAATATGCTAACCTACTCGGTTACCACTTAGCCATGAGATTATATATTATTATTTAGGAATATATAAGTATGTTTATAAGCAATCTGGATACCATAGTACAGGCTCTGCTTAGTTTGGGATCAGACGGCCATGTGTAAGGTGTCTCAAGTTATTAAATTTCTTAACATTAGGCAATTCATAAGGTTGCTATCAACTTAGGTGTATAAAAAGGATGGTATGTGTAAAAGTACCAAAACGCTGCCAAACAAGCGTCACCTTCAAACAACATATTGTGTTATTACAAAGTCGCTACCGGCATGACACAGTGACTCAGTATGTAAACTAGGGCGCGAGATCGCTTGTTGTTAAGGTCTTTGTACACTGGATCTTGAAACCATAAATACAGACGTTACGGGTCAATAACGTGTACGGTACGGTAGGTATGAAGTCCGCGATGCAACGTGGTTTATACAGTGTGTCCCAGAAGTCGACGTAAAGCCGTAACAGAGTAACAGGCTAAGTTATAATAGTTATCAGAAATTATAAAAAAATCTAAGTTACTTATGTTTTAAATTATAGACAAGAAAATCTACACCCTGGAACGGTTTTTTTACTCCTGTTACTACAGATATTAATTTTTATAATAATTTTTTTTTGTAGCGTAATCTCGAATATTGCTGCTTTAAACTATTTCCTAAAATTTAAAGTCGACTGCTCCAGCTTGGAAGTAGATATCAGTTTTTGGCCAAACAAAGATTCAAAATTAATACTTACCTCAGCTTTAACTGACTGTACTGAAAAAAATGTACTAGACGAGGTTGGCAAGTAACCTTAAAAGTTAGCGCATTTATTAAGGATTCTTAAATGGTATGACACTTGCTAATTTATTTCTTAAAGTGCGGATTTTTTTTTCCAATAAAAGCCAGTTTAAAAAAATCTTATATCTTACTTAAAAAAATTACTTAAAAATTATTCTAATGTACCCGTGGCTTTCCTCAAGGCCGTACCTTTTAAAATTCCAGTAGGAGTGACATGGACAGAATAATTTTCCGAAGTGCCAGCTGAAGGAAGGCAGTTAGAATATCTGTTGTAATCTAAATAATTGATGTTAAACTAACTGTAACTACAAAATGTACGAAAATAAACAATTTTTTTTTATTTTTTGTGATAAATGAGTATTACTTTTATTAAGCATCTGAATAGAACCAGTGCAATAGACGCAATATCATTGCCCTTAATTAAAAGATTTATCAATTACATTTTAGGCAAAGTACCATACACGAATCACAAATCAATGTGAATAACAATACTCGTACCCCTCAATCAAATATACCAAGGACAAAGCGTTCACCTAACAATTTACGTTACACTCTAGTGTATAAGAACCTTAAAATCATTATAACATAACAACGAATACTTGGCACGTAAATATAATTATTTATGCGTGGAACACACCTACGTATGTATGTAGTTAATGTCTTATTACACGCCACAAATCATCTAAATTATATTATATGATTTACAGCCGAGGTTTTCGCTTTTTGTTTTGTTAATTGTCACCCAAAATACGTTTTATATGGAATTTGATTAGATTGCAAAAAAAATCTTTATCTTTTATACGAGTGTTAACTCAACGAAACGAATACGATATTAAAGAGTTAGGTTAAAAAAACAAAAAGAGTTCTCAGCAGCCAGTGGCTTAAACGATTTTTCTGGTTTAAGCTAGACCACAAGGTTGTCCTAAGCTGTATTTTTTCTATGAGCATGGCATTTTAAAGGAAATTGAGAAAAACTATGTGATTCAGAAATTCCTGCACTCCATGGTGGGCTCATCTGCTGTTCAACAGGAAAATTAAATCTACCGGGATTTCTTTCACAGGTTACACCCGAGGCCCCGGCAATAAGTCCCTGTGACGCAACACCGTGTGGTTTTAGTCGGTTCGATTGCGACATACCACTTTACATTTAATACCGATATTGTGATGAGCCGTGGGGGTATCCATACGATAAAAATATTTTAGTAATAGTAGGCTTTAGTGAGCCTATTTGTCAATAACTAAAAGATATGGCTAACTGGCCTGTTGGTCTAGTGGTTAGTGACCCTGACTGCTGAGCCAGAAATCGTGGGTTCGATTCCCACCCAGGACAAATAATTGTGTGATGAGCATGATAATTTGTTCTGAATCGTCTCGGAATAAATAAATGGCCAATAAATAGCACTCTGTGTTAATGTTTCTTTATACTAGTGAAATTCGATCAGAATCGATTCAGTAATATCAGAGATAACCACGTATATCCAAACTTACAAATTTTGGTGTAAATTTAATCACATATCTTTCACCATAAGCAACTGCAGTCTCGGACGAGATAGAACACCAAAGTAATATGTTAGGTAGGTGTTACAATAGCACTTGATTCATTCGCCCATATTGTGAGTACAACTTTAACAAGTTCGCTTTGTATCACACGTAATCACTAACCACGTAACCTTGACATACATACATACATACACTTACTTCTTGGGATATTTCTGGGTATAATATGATGATAATTAGCGATAATTTGTGATAACCCGGACGTTTTAAGTAATGTTTTCACGCAAGTTAGTGTATACGCGTATCATTGGCGTGTAAAGATAAACATTTTTAATGTATTAATTTCCGTCTGGTATTAGCATTCTCTTTTCGTTTTTTAGGGTTCCGTTGCTCAAAAGGAAGAAAGCAACCCTTATAGGATCACTTTGTTGTCCGTCTGTCTATCTGTCAAGATTCTTTTTTTTCAGGAACCCGTGTAGTCATCAAATTGAAATTTACATTAAATACCCGCGCCTCCGGTCCCTTGAAGTTGTAAAAAAATCAAGCTTCTACGTAAACATTTTAACAAATTTGAACATTTCGCAGGTAAATCAAAACCTATAGGGTACTTCCCTTTGACCTAGAGTCATGAAATTTGGCAAGAACTAAACTCTCACAGCACAAGTAAAGAAAAAAATTCCTAAAGTCGTAAATTTATCGTTATATCACACAAAAAAATATATTTTTGTGATTTACCAATAAAAATTTTGCTTTTGGAAATGTTTGTGGCGTATATCAAAGTATGGGAGATTATTTTTAGAACGGATAAGTTAATACGTCACTCGAAAAAAACTATCGAAAATCTTCGAGAATCGATTCCCTAGATTGTACGGAACCCTCGGTGCGCGAGTCACAGTTATTTTCCTTTGGGAATGAAACTTGGTAGACAAACAAGTTAATGCATATGGTAGAACTTAAGAATAAATTTACGGACATAAAGTCAAAACTGATAATGTAATGATTCGTTTTTTTTAACGTTTTACGCTTTGAAGGGTGTAGAGCTTATCAGATATGTGGTCCCATTTGGCCCGCCCTGTTGGGACAGACTCCCTACAGAAGTTAGAGTTACAGAGCATGACTACACGGATGGCTCAATGGTTTAAGTGGTCGCCTCGTAACTACGCTGCGCCGAGTGTTGTGATTTCGATTCCCTCAGGGGACATTAATTTGTGTGAACCACAAATAGTTGTCCCTAGTCTGGGTGTTCTTTGTGTCCGTTGTTTGAATGTTTGTAAAGACTAATACGGGAGTTGTCTTTTATAAAAGAAAGAAATAAAGATAGAAAACTCTTAATTGTCTAACCGTTCATGTTACCAAAGTAATGGGAAGGGGGAAATGTATTGTTAAATATGTTGGGATTATTTATAGGTGTGTATTTAGTAATATGTAAGTATGTTTATCAGCAGTCTGGTTACCATAGTACAGGCTCTGCCTAGTTTGGGATCAGACGGCCGTTTGTGAGGTGCCTCAAGTTATTAATATTACTAGAAATCGCCTGGCGGTCGAATTTCGAACGTTTTGAATGTCTGGTTTTCTTTCACTGGCTAGTATAACTTGAACTATATTGTATAAACTTTTGTACCATGACAGGTCAAAATATATACTGGACAATATTTTGAAATAAAACTATTTTTCACGGATTCTATCGCGATTTATTTGGTGTTATTTTACTATCTATACTGATCCCGACGTTTCAGTTGCTTTTCAGCAGCCATGGTCACGGGTGGAACACCAAATAAATCGCGATAGAATCCGTGAAAAATAGTTTTATTTCAATGTGTAACATTCGCGTAAACTTTCGACAATATCATGGACAATATTTGCTTAAAAAGGGGTACAAAGAATTTTCTTCACGTATTAATATTTAGATTGTAAGGTTTTATTGACACCGGTAACCTCTTACCGTATGAAAGGTTCTCTCTCATGCTTGTGCATCAGCAAAGGATTCTCCCTTTGTGGATGGACAAGCATGGTTTCGAAAAATACCTTAGACCTTTAGCTGTACAACCTAAGGCTTTAAACTTCGATAAAGCTGGTTTAGTATAGCAAGTATAAGATCGTTCACATTTCTCAAGGCTTCTATCAGTACCGAGAGGAAGACAAAGAAAGGTTCAAGTTCGTAGTGTCCAGGGTCTACTTCCTTATGTTAGCCTCCGAAATTGCAGAGAAAACCGAGTGTTAAAAACGTAAACTATTTCGAAAAATTACCGCAAATAATCCTGCTGAGAAAGACCATGTAATAGAACAAAAAACAATGTTTAATTACAGTATTAAACAATCAGTTCCTCGACCTTATAACGAAAAAATCTTTTTTTTGTTTCCTCAGTTGTTTTTATTTGAATTATTTATGAACAGGCTATGTAATTAATATTTTTTTAGGAAAAACCACAATAAATCATTGTTATCATTTATTAAATAAATATTAATTGTAATTTGAGATATGTTTCTCAAGGTTTTATTTGAAAAAGGATTGAAATATACATAATGTAACCAGTAGGGAGATTTTCTCATTTTTTGCTGAAAATATATACATATAACTAGCTGTTGCCCGCCGCGATAAAAATCTCATGTGCTATTCCAGGCTATAATCTATCTCTGTGTCAAATTTCATCCAGATCCGTTCATCCGTTATGCTGGAAATTCAAACGGTCATAACTTGTAAATGTTCAGAAAATCTTGTTGTAACTGCATGCTACAGTTATTCCCTTTCAGTGATTTACGTAAGTGTTTCTTTTTCAAATACATCCTGTATATCCATCTAAACTTTCGCATTGATAAAAGTAATAAGATTGGCGCCAAAAATTGTATTTAATTGATTTATTGAACTGAAAACTCTTTTAGGCACATAGGCACTTTTAGTATGGGAAAAAGCATTGAACTCGCTTGACCGTCACGCTCAGATTCACATAATAATAATAAGTTTATTAACTCTAAAGATATGGTTTACAGGTAGACAATAGGTACAATGTATACAATTTGTAGCAAATGCATGATAACTACCATGTTTGTCGGCCGTCCCCTCTTGGTATGTCGTTGGATTTAATTGGTATGTGTGAGACATGCGTGTACGTGTGTGTTTGCGAGCGTGTGTGGGTGTTTGTGGGCGTGTGCGTGTGTGTGTGTGCGTTTGTGTGTGTGTGTGTATATATTAAGAGGATTTCCGTTTCATCGTAAGTCAACGTAAATAGAAATATCGTGGTAGTCTTTTTACAGGTGTAGTAAGATAAACCGTAGATGGGACAGCTTGCGTTAATTTTGTTGCACATAGATGGCCCAAGATAATAGCATATATTTTAATAAACGAGGTGTGTACGTGTGGGATTGCACAAATTTTGTATTTTCTGCGTTTTATGATTTCTTTATATTGCGTGAATGGAATTAGATTAAGTACGTTCCACGATTTGTAAAGTTCATTTGTTGGGAATAAGATGGGCCAAAATGTAGCAATCTTTAGTATAGCTCTGTGAGCTAACTCCAGGGACATATATACAGATGTGTGTGTATTTTCACTTCTGACGTGCAATCCTACGACTGACAGTTTTTTTTATTATATTCTAGGCTCACCCGACCCGCCCCGGCTTCGCACGGGTGCAATGTAGATATTGATGTGGCGAACAATATTATCGTCATATTTCAGCAAATGAACACAAAACAATATTAAACTATACATATTCACCTTCCTCTACATATACACCTTCCTCAATATGATGAAAACGCATTAGAATCCGTTGAGAAGTTTAAAAGATCTAAGCGTACAGACGGCGGGAAGCAACTCTGTTTTATACCATGTAAAGATATAAAACCAAACTACGTGATATACAGCTACAAGCTACAACTACTAGGGGGAGTAGAGCAGAATAGAAGAAGAAAAAAAATTCGTCGTATCGTATAAGCACACATGGCTGTAAGAGTAGGAGAGAGTTAATATATTTTAGTCATAAGCATCTTTCAATGACTTCCAGAACAAGCGATCTTTTCAACTGTAGACAAACACAAAATGTAGTTTTGTAGAGGGACTACTTAAAATAGGAATTCTCCTATTTTACATTCATACGTCTTGCAAAAAAAACAACTACAAGTCTGACACACGCACCAAGGGTTCCGAAAGAAATCAACCTTGTATGTAGATAGTTCATCCATCTTGGAAATAGATCCTCGAAAATTTTTGCTTATTCTAAAAGACTTCCTTTATTAATTTTGAGGAACGGAATCCTAAAAACAATGTACTAAGATCACATTGTTTTGAATAATGTATTCATCATTGAAAAATAACTATTATCATAATGATATTAAGATAAACTTAATTAACTAATGAATAATTACTACTGTATAATATTACCTTGAGGTAATTACTCTCAGCTATTATACAAACATACACTAACGCCTGTATCCTCAAAGGGGTAGGTAGAGACGAGTTAAACACCCTTATTTTGACTTAAACTAAAATTTCGGCCCACTCACGTAATAGGGGGTAAACCTATTGCCGCCAAACGGGCACTTTACGAATGGAGGAAAGATGGGAGTAGACAATAAGGGAAGGAAAAGAATTTTGAAAAAAAGAAATTAATATTACTTATACGGATAGATTGTCGAGAGTAAGTAATAACTCGAGAAGGTCAGGATCGCATTACATTTTACAGTGTATTAACACTCGTTAACTATTTTAAGATAAGGCTGAGTTTCCACCAGAGATGTGCGAGGTAACTGAGCGGCGTCAGAATGCGTTATGAAGCTGTGAAACGATGTGACCGTTTCCACCAGAGATGTGCTAGGCCGCTGATCGGTGCGAGGATGCGTAGCGATACTGTGAAACGGTGCGCAAATGAGCGGTGCGAGGATGTGTAAAATACACATCGACTTCTAACAAACATCGCACACATCCCTCGCACACGTCTTTCGCACACATCCCTAGCTTACCTCACTCCACTAAGCCGTTTCCACAGGAGCTGCGCTGAGCGAGGCTCAGTAAATGAAGCGATTCTATTGGTTCTTAACAACCACATCCCTCGCTACGTATCCTCGCACATCTCTGGTGGAAACGCAGCCTAATATTGAATAAAGGCCCTAAGGCTATTGAATGCCAAGACCCGAAGTAGCTCAATCAATGTAATGTAGAACGGTGGAACCCACTAGAAAACCTAGAGGCAAGTAAACCACAACTAATTGTAATTATGCCTTTAGGTTCAAACACCTGCACTAAAAGGTTACGTTGTGAGTAAATGGGTTACATGGAGTTTTGATTGGTCCTGGCCTAGCTATATTTGTAGTAACCTATTACAATTACTTCTTTGAAATACTATTTAATTAGATTAAACAGTACAACAAACAGTACAACACAACAGAGGTAGATTTCGTATTTTTTAATTAAAAAGATTTATGAACAGTAATTTTATTTACTTATATTTATTAATTTAACACTCAACCGCAAATTGTTAAAATATCGCTTGAATATCACCAAGGTGTTGCTGAAAATCAGCCCTGCATCGCTTATAGTGATACAGCTTCAGGCTGAGCAACATCTTTTTTGACAGAAACTGAGACGCACACTGCACACGTTTTGTTTTTAGTGAATGAATCGAAAGATCCAAGGTTAGTTTTAGCATTTATTTTAGTAAATTAAGATAAAAATAATAGTCTTTATACCTAACGATAGTATTCTGTATATTTAATAATTAATATTTATGGTTTTTCTTGTCATTGTAACATTATGAATTCTTCTTTTCATTCTCTGTTTTCCATCATTACTTACCTATGTTTAATTACTATTTATTGTACGTTTTCTGCGGCATGTGTCGTGTGTCTGTCAAAATAAATGTATTTTCTTTCTTTCTTTCTTCTATACATATAAATAAACTTTTTAACTGGCGGTTGTTTTGGGGTCTAGGGATCATAACTAGACCTGCTGTGAAGAATTTTTTGGAAAACTCGATAACTGGTACAAAACCAATAGGTAGACTTTCTTCGAAATCTACCTAAAATACGAATTTATTTATTCCCAACTTCTCTTCATAACACGCTTTTAAGAAACTATGTGAACAAATTTTGGGAGTTAATTTTAACCTACTTCTACAAGTCGTATCGAAATGAAACTGTGAATGTATATGTAGTTTGGATGACAATACTATGATTTGGTATCTTAGAGTTGACCTGATGATGGAGCCAGGAGGTGGATAGTGGAACTCTTCAGTGGCCACTAGTAATCTACTCGAGCTTGGGCTGATATAGTTCGTTTTGACGTGTTCTACAGATTGTACTTGGTAACGATGGTCTGACGATGAACCCAGGAAGTGAATAGTGGTACTCTTTTTAATGGATTTCTTTTAGTTCTACTAAACTATAATTATTACTTTTGTGACAGTTAAAACCTTTTGCACAAATGTAATTTGTTTATTATTAGAGATAAGTTAAATCCGATTTCACTGATATTTTTGGCATAATTTACCAAATCTCGTCCAACAGACTTATACCCATTTTCACTAAAGGTACAGTTGCCGGCAACTAACTTGACAAGGTTTTGGCGTAGTGGTGGAAATTTTGCGCATGTACACTTACGTGCAACAAAAAATGTTCACTGTTATTTTCATATTATTTCAAAATGTTTTTTTAGATGAAAGTTAAGAATTCCTGAAATATGTCTACATGATATATCTGTGTATATGATAGGTCTTCCTTCTCGCCTGTGTTTAATATTTTTTTAAGGTGCTCAATCCTAAGTAATCTCTAATATTAGATTTTTCTTTTAATAATTTTATATTATTTTATGTTCATCATCAAGTTATTTAAAATTCTGCACAGACTGCGCTTAGAGCCATTAAAATTAATATCTTCTTTAAACTTTTTTCAAAGTTTCTCTACCGTGGGTATATTTTATTTCAAATGTGATAATTATGTAACTTCTCTAAACAGGTTCTTATTACAGACCAGATCAAAAGTATCGATCTCAATTAGAGATTTTTTTTGTATACCTTTTTCTCCTAGTGTCCTAAAAATAACAGTTTCGGCATTCTTTTCCATATAGCAGTAGACATCATAAACCATTTTTCTGGCATGTCTACGTAAAATAGTATTTGTTCGTGGCATTACAGTTAACATTTATAATTCATTCAAAACAATAACAAAAACAAGTTGTACAATTTAGCATACACACTATACACGCAAGTGTATTCGGGAGAGACGGGACGTGGACACGTTGCGAGAGGTAAGGGTCGACTGGCCAACCAATAGCGGGCTCGGAACGATGTTACTACGTTCCGCGCGTACCGCTTGATAACCAAAGAAATCTAAAAATCTACTTCTGCCCAACTAATGAATCTTGCCAAGTTAGACGCCGGCGACTATACTAGGGTTTTTTCATTACTTATTTATAATACATAAATAAGTAATGTAAAAACCCTAGTATAGTCTCCGGCGTCTAACTTGGCAACATGATACCTAGCTCAGGGAAAATAACTGTTCAGATTTGTACGGATTCAGATTAATAATTATAATGACTAGAGATCGCCCGGTGGTCAAGTTGATCTAGTAGTTCGCGATGCTGCTGTGGTCGTGCGGTCGACTCCCACCCAGGAGAAGTAATTGTGTCATGAGCACGATCATTTGTTCTGAATCTGGGTGTTTTGAATTTATCTATAATATGTATGTATGTACTTAGTTTATATAGAGGTATGTTTATCAGCAGTCTGGTTACCATAATAAAGGCTCTGTCTAATTTAGGATAAGACGGCCGTGTATGAGATGTCTAGTTATTATTATTTCTATCCCTAAGGTAGAAATTAAGATAAAATACATGTAATGCTACATGTTTTACAACAATCAATGTTTTTTACAGTTTCAACTTTATAAAGATTTAATGAAATTCAGAACAAAACTAACTGGCATTTACGATCACGTATGCTTTAATTCCGTATTTACTTATTTGAATTCAACTAGACATAATTTTCTTGCAAAGTTATACTATTTGCCATTAACGTTGGCGAATAAAATTAACAGCAAGTGGTCTATAAATCATGTTTCAGAGTCAATGTCAAGAATGTACTAACTATTAATGAAGAATTTGCAAAATCTAATTAAGATTTGGATTAACGCACAATTTCCACAAAACATTATCATGCACGTATCTTTCTAATTAGAGAAGCAGAGATGTAACACGATGATTTATGGCTTCTGCTACAAGGTTCATGATATTAAAAAAGAACAGGCATATTACGCTGTAATTTTAATCGCATGTTCATTCCTTGAACTATAACATAAAATTAAGTAAGAATAATGTATTAGAATACTAGCAACCTTCGCTTCGCACGGGTAGCATTGACATCTTCAACAAACATCATCATACCATCATCATATCTTTGCTAGGGTTGCTAGTACATACATATTATACCTAGAAATACTCAGACCAATACAAATAGACAAATTCATGCTGACAAATATTTGTTCTCAGCGGGTATCAAACCGGCGACTCCCAGCGTGGCAGTTGGGTGCACTACCACGGCACCGCAAGAGTCGTTAAAGGAGGAAATAAAAAAAATACATAGGACTAACTAATTATCAGCCTGTGGTCACGGCCAGTGACAGTAGTCGAAAAAATACATATTACGTGAACGCGTAAATTCCCGATTACATTATTTTACAAAATCCTATTCCTGCTACAGACAAGTTGAAGAAAAGAAACACGAGTCCCAAACTAAAGCTGAAAGTAAATAAGTATAGAGTGGACTTAGTATTTCATATCGTGTTAGTATGAAAGATATTTCCATGACGCCACGACTAACGATTTTTGATAAATCTCAACACACCCTTAAGAACCCTATTCAAAAGAAACATTAAAATAGGCTCATAATTACCAAATACGTCCTGTACAATACACAAAAAATATAGCCAAATTGAGATCTCTTAGAGGTGGTTAAAAATTAACGAAGTTTTGGTTTACAAAGAAAAGCAGCAACAAAGCTTTTTACTGGAGACTCAATTTCTGTGTAAAAATGCAAAGGACGTTAAAAATAGTGATCGTGTGTTTAACGTGGAGCGGCAAAGATCGGATACCAAATCGCTCTGTTATAAAGGTAAACATTCAAGGACCAGTAATACAGGTTCTCGATAGATCGAATCTGGCTTTAGAACGTTCCAACTCTTTGTTACCAATTTATGACCGTTTAAGTCGTAAAGATCTACTAAAGTTTGCTTCAATGACTAGCTGACTTGTGAAAGACCTATTGTCACTTCAGATCGTTTATTTTAAGAGCTACATCGACTTTCAGCCTAAAAGAGGGACAAACGATGAATGATGAGATAAGAGAAATAGCACGTAGATGTAAAAAGAGTAAACTGAATATTAAATCTGTCCGGCAAGGATTCTAAATTGCTTATAATTGTGTGTAATGCTTACCTAAAAATAAATAAATTTTAGGGTAAGCATTGACTTACAAAAACAGCTTAAGAAAAAAAAAGACAATTACATGATTTTCACTGACTATGTTGAACATTTAGCTTTAAATGGTTTTTATACTTTGATTCTTACTATCTCAAGATTAATCAAAGGCCAAATAATAAAGGTTTCATTAGGTATATAATTACAATAACGTAATATATTATATTTCCTGTACAGTGAATTTTGGTGACAACAAATGGTAAAAGCATTCAGACACTTTCTAAGCGGCTGATATATCGGGCGATTGGAGCGAGGAGCCCCGACAAGGGGTTCAAGTGGCAATATATATATACGATACTATCTTGAATAGCGTGCTTTTGTACAGTCTTCGTCTTTTGTTTCTAATGTTACTATTTGTTTAGATGTGTTTATTACTTTAAACCCATTGGAATTTTGTACTCGTAATAGCGGTTGAGTTTGAAATCGATCAAAGTACGTGATTGGCTTCTGATAAGGTAGCTTCTTGACCGATGTTCTGTTTGATTTATTATTCTTTAAGTAAATTTACATAAATACATTTTAAAGTGCTAATTTTTGATATTTAATGGTAGTTAGATTTAACATTTCCGAGGGCATTATTTCATTTCGTTAGAATATCTTTATGAACCGAGCCGATAGGCAAATCGAACACATCCAGACACTTAAATTTCATTCATCTTCACAATTACAAACACATAACAACCCATAATACAAATCTCCTCTGTATCAAAGGAAGAATTAGGTCAACAACGCATGCGCGAAACTTTAATCATAAACCGATTACAGTTTAATCTATCAGATAGTTTTTGTCCACATTATTGATGGAATTGTCGCCCGGACATGTTTTTGTTTAAACTGACACATAGAGGTTGTTGTCGGCGGACTAAAGGACTGACAGACTGACTACATGCTTGCAGACGAGTATTTGCCATGTGGGCAGCATTAAACAGTCTCTTCTTTGAAATACTTTATATTACTTAAAGTGAAACTGACGGAAAACTGAATTTTCAAAAGACCCAAATTGATAGAAGACAGAAAAGAGTTTAAAGTATCATTGCCCCGTACATTCCATAAAAGCATGTTCCTTAGCGAGAGGTTGAAGAACTCTTTTTCCGAGCAGAGAGATATGCGCGTGGACATAATTTTGTCCAATTCTTCCGTCCGCCTTGTCAGCGTCGAACTAACTTATAGTTAATAGTTGTTGATAGGTTTTTATAAGATTATATACGAATTTATTATGATTTTATTTTTGTATACGCAGCAGCTAGCTAGCAGCTATACGCTACGGTGATTGAGGTGATTGCAAATCATCCGATACGCATATACTGCATTCGTATACACAAGCTCGATGGCACAAGAAGATAGTTTGTAAGCTCGAGGGCGACAGCTGGCTTTGTCACGGTTTAATTCTGATTTATCAGAAGTTAAGTCGTTCACAAATGTTGTCTGGTTGGTGCAGTTGGTCTGCATCTATAAGTTTACACGTAAAGGGCTGATTGATTGATCTACGCCTGCGATCAAGCCTTCACCACGGAATTTCGGTCCAAGTACTTACATATGTATAGAACTTGGGTGCTTCGGTGATCCTAATTATCATTACTTTTTGCCCCTATCCCGAAATAAGTAAGTAATTTAGCTTTTGGTAAAATTGACATAACAATAGTTTTAGTTGAGGTTAAGGTTTATTTTTGACAGATTCCGGTCAAAAACCAACCCTCATCATTATAAAACAATAATAAGGTGAAGCGTTTAATGAAATAGAAGAGACGTTCTTTAGCAATTAATATAATGAACGTGTACATATGTAATTGGGCACTAAACTGCATTGAAACAAGCTTAGAAGTCCGTTTGCATACTTAATTGTTCTTAAAGTGCTAATTAAAATGGAGACCAAACTACGAAAGAACAATACAATAACCAATAACCGGTAGTTACCAAAAGTTGAAACCCACAGAGACGAACTTGCTATGCTCTCATCAACGTCCACCTGTGAACACAATCGATCCAATTCGAAACGTCGGGTATTTACCCTACGATTCGTTTTCCCTATAGTCGTTGACTATGTTTTCTCTCTACTTGTATATTTTTAATTTATTAAGTTACCTTTCTAATACTTCTACTCTCTATACACACTTTGTTTAAAGTAGCTTTTATTTAATTACATACGGACTGACATATAGACCTGTTGGTCTAGTCTAGTGGTTAGGTGCCAAGAAGAATAAGTAAATTATCAGCAGTCTGGTTACCATAGTACTCTGCCTAGTTTGGAATCAGACGGCCATGTTTGAAAAAATAATAAAGATATAGTCATCACTGCACTAGAAATCAAAGTCCCCCACCGCGTCTATCTGTCTGTCTGTTCGCGATAAACTCAAAAACTACTGAACCGATTTTCATGCGGTTTTCACCAAGAGATAGGACGATTCATGAGGAAAGTTTAGGTATATCATTTGTTAAGGTTTTGTGTAAATTGTGTAAATTGGTTGAAATATGATGATGATTGTTGAAGATGTCTTTGCTACCCGTGCGAAGCCGAGGCGGGTTGTTAGTAAAACAATATGACAAGAAAACATTCAAGAAGTATCTTTTTTATTTTGCAATTACCATAAAATTATTAATTGTGGGATTCCTGTTGCTGTATAGTTGCTGGTTGGAGCTGAATTAATTTCGCCCAATTCGCAAAATTTATTAATTTATTGATACGAAACGCAACACCATTTTTTATTATACATGAATCATTTCGATTACATTTAATTCTTAAGCCAATTACAGTTTCACAACATTCGCTATATAAAACTAGAAAATACAGAGTATTATAACATTACAATAATATGAATAATCATAAAACAAATAATCTTAAAACACTCAATTAAATCAAATCAAATTAAATAGTATCTTATCTATTCACTATTGAGTACACCAACTCGCAATTTGTTTTCGATATGACTCCTTAGTTAATTGAATGTTATTCCCTCAAAGTTTCCGGTATAGATGCGAAGTTTAACCAAGGAGACCGAAGTTAGAGCTCTCTACAAGTGTATTGTTTATAGTTGATAAAGGTCAACAGAGCTCAATGAGATTAAGGTAAAGGGTTTTAACGCACAAGTAATACCTGGACTGTTGCGGATGTTTTAACCTACTTCTAATGGTCGCATCGAAATTAAACTTTACTATAATTGAAGCTGATCTGATGATGGAGACAGGATGTGGATAGTGGAACTCTTCAGTGGCTACTAGTAAACCACTTGAGTTTGGGCTCATGTGATTCGTTTTGACGAGTCCAAGGGATTGGTAACAATGATCTGATGATGAAGCGAGGAGGTGGACAGTGGCACTGTTTTTACTTTTTAATTCGGTTTGCCATTAAAGCGTGTTTTAGTGTTATTAAACTGAAAGTATTTAGCTATAATATACCACGACTGTGACAGTCCAGTAACAGCATTTAGGCAAGCTGTATGCTTCTTTGCTAAATTAGTTGTAGAAAAAATAATCTATTGCTTTTCAATGCTTTTTGAAGTGAAACTTCTTTAGAATCGTTGTGATTTGAAATTCGATGAAACGAAAAACTCACACTAAAAAGAGACAAACAACATTCTTAAATAGGATTTAGCTTTAGATATAATACGAGTATACAGTGCTTTCTGTAATCTTTGTCTTTGCGCCACCGTACTACGAAGCCTTCAGAAAATGCGTCAATGTCAACGTGGTGTTATTTTTGTGCATTTGCGTATTAAAATTCGTTGGTAAATTAATTTTTGTTAATTATTTAACACATCTGTGTTAATTTGACTTTATATAAATTATCTAAAATTAAATTTATTAACATAAATTATTTGTGTGGATTTTACTTTTTATTTCTCATTCTCTCGTAGGCTACTTTTCTGAAGTTTCACTTCTGCCGTGTGTGAATTGCACATACTTTTTTTTCAGCTAAAATTTCCCCTGAAATATCGAGCCGAGTAAGCGTAGCAACAAAATCCCATACAATCCATCAGACTTTGGCCGCAGATCAATCAGCGATCAAACTGGGACTGGGTGTCCCCTTACTGAAAAAGTGGCACGGATTATTCTCGTAAATTTTTCAACATATCACTGTTTAAAAAATACCAAACCATTTCTTTTACCTAAACTCAGATCAACCTTAAATAAAACCATGTACGTTTCTTACCCTTGCCTCAAAATATGAATCAATGTTTTATTTAACTTCAAATAAACAAAAAAAGTAGGTATGTGTATTGTTTTGTTTTACCTAAAGGAAAGCGGTAACCGTAGTTCATGAATCAAAAGTGACTGTGCCTCTTCCTATTTACTGAAAATATGATGGTAAATGGAAATACCGATGTTTTACCATCCTCATTATCATAAAAAATATAAAGCCCGATTCACATTCTCTAGGAGGCAAGACGAGGCGACGCGAGTACTAGAGTGTAGTTAGTGCCCACGCCTTTTCTTGTCTTACCTCGCCTTGCCTCCCCGACACTCCGTTTAGTGTCTTTCTTTCACTGGAGTCCATGGACGCGAGGTGCGAGGCAACTGAATAACTTGAGAGTTTGGATGGCAATTTTGCAACCTCCGCTTTCTACGAATCAACTTTACTTTTTCGAATGGAATTGAATATATGAAGCGCGTTCGCGAAAGTGCTTGTGTGTGTGTTAGTGTTAAGGATCTTTCACAACTTTATTGCATTATGTTTAAGGGTAATTTAATGTTTTATATATTTTCTATATAACTGGGGTTTGAAAAAATTATACCGGGTGCATTGTAAGAGGTTACTGTAGCCTTAATATTTTTGTAGAGCTCCATATTGAGTATCCCCCAAAAAATGAATTCCGTAGAAGACAACACTCTTCGAACAGTGGAGTACATGGCTTTTCTGGGTTGAAATATATAATGTGAGTTAGAGAGCTCGGTGCCAGTGTGAGTGTTTAATACGCCTCTGTCTAGCCCTTCAGGGGTACAGGCGTCAGTGTATGTATTTTTGTACTAATATAATAACTGGACTCCTTTCAATTCTTACCACACTTCAATAAAATACGAATCTCTGAATTCTTTTTGTTTTTTATATAGCGAATAATTATGTACTCCAATGTATAAGACTTATATAGAAAAAGTTGAAAGCTGTCAAGGAACTCAAGAACAATTTGAGAGCAATTGACACAATTTTGAGCATCGAAGACAATTTCCACCTTGAGTTATTATCCCTGGGATTACCTACTTACAAAACAAAGAATTGAAGAATACAAAAACTGTCAGATTTGGAATATTCACTGCGCGGATGGTATCCGGAGTCTGGGTGTTCTTTGTGTCGGTGGATAACATTTAATGTTTGTAAAGTCCCCCGCGACACTAATTTCTAGTGCGGGAGTTGTCTATAAGAAACAATTCTGGGTTGTAAATTTTCACTATGTCAGAATTTATAGAATAACTGCTGCGCCCCGCGTAAGGCCCAATGCCGTAGGAACATCGGGATAAAAAGTAGCCTATGTGTTAATCCAGGACTCCAGCTATCTACATACCAAGTTTCATCGCAATACGTTCAGTACTATTACGTTTGCCTGAAAGAGCAAGAAAAATCCATACATCCTCACAAACTTTCACATTTATAATATTAGTAGGACATTTATTGCAAAAGCAATGAAGTGATTACTTAAACCATGGTGGTATTCAGTGTTTTTTTTTCTGACAAAACCAGCCAAGCCAACATGCCAATTCGTAGTGTCTATTCACCTTGGTCACCACACAAAAACTAACATGTTTGCGTTCTTGAAACCAAATTGGAGCGACCTCTGAGAGGACGGCTGCGCAACCTTTTTGTGGGAAACCTCCGACAATGGTAGTAATGTCCCTCTCATATTGTCAACGATAATTAATTGTTTTTTTAACAATGACAAGTTCCAAAAATCACATCGCAACGATCTGGGATTTATAAAACTACATGTATTTATATACATATTGTTTTAATGACAATGTACTATAAAATACTTCAAATTTACATAAGATCTCAGTTTAAATTACCTACTGTTGTGTCACGCTAGTAAGGTTACTATACTGTTAACGGTAATCATGATTGGCTACATAAACCCTGTCTTTACCTTATTTGCGATAGGTGGTATCTCTAGCATTGAGGTACTATACGTCAATTTTTATTATATTTATTTGCAAATTAATCATCCTATACAAATAATAATTGGTGAGCTGAGTTTTCTTCCAGTGTTCTTGGAAGTTAATACAGCATAGCAAAAGAATAGAAGCTTCGTTAAAGAACATCTACAATAATACAAAAATAACACACATATTACGCACTATAAATATATACGTATATTATTTACATATTTTATAATATAAATAATATATATTAGACATACACATGCATGTATATCTACTAACAGTCTCATTATTGTTAAGAATATTTATAATAGTTGTTCGAGTAATTTTGAGCCCAGCAGGGGCTCTTTATCTGAGTGAAGCTACCTGCCGCGTGCCGCTCGAGCGTAGTCGTGCATTGCCAAAGTACACACACACGTGATTACAATTTTTAAACTAAGTAATGCCCGGTTAGTTTCTCACCCGACAGGAGCCCTTTGTCAACGAGTGAAGCGTCTTACAGAGTCGGTTGCAGCCACCACATTTTGTTTCGCGGTATCTCCGAAATACACACGTAAACGTGTTTATATCTTTATTCTTTTACATCCACGAACGTTTTTATTCAACCCCTGATTTTCCTTCTTAAAGAATTAAAGTAGATCTATGCCGTATTAAATGGGAGTGGGAACAGCTAATAAAAATTGTTGAGAACTAGTAATCTTACTAATCCCACTAATATTATAAATGTGAAAGTTTAGATGGATGGATGGACGAAGGGATGGATGGATGAATGTTTGTTACTCTTTTACGCAAAAACCACTGAACCGATTGCGATGTAACTTTGTATGTAGATAGCTGAAGATCTGGATTAACGCATAGGTTACTTTTTATCCCGATATTCTCACGGGATCGGGACTTACGCGGGTGAAACCGCAGGGCGCTGCTAGTATCAAATAAATTCTCAATTTACATGTCACATACCGGGTATTTGCTCTATTTTTAACCGACTTCAAAAAAAGGAGGAGCTTCTATGTTCGACTGTATGTATTGTTTTTTTATGTATTTTCACCGATTTTTCCGTCATCTATGGACCGATTTCATTAATTATTTTTTTGTTTGAAAGGGTATGCTGCCCAGGTGGTCCCATTGTCACAAAGTTCGGATTTGATGATGGTATCTGTTGGAAAACGAGGTAAACCCTCTGAAATTTTATCGACGTTAAAATAATTTAAAAAACAAAGTGTACCGACTTCAATGTGCTGTTGTAATATTTTTTTTTTCAACACTGCAAAGGGTGCTGGCTTGTTTTTTTTTTATGGCCAGGCTGCCTGACGCTAACACTCCTTGGGAATGTAGTCGTTTTCAGACGGGACAAAGGAAGACGGTAAATATGGGTAAGGACAATGGATATAGTGAGGAAGTGAGGGTAAGGGATATCGCAAGTCTCGGATGGGGACACGGGACTGAAAAGACTCGAAAAGGCCGGGTTCACGCACCCGTATGTCCGTCCTGTGATTGGAGAGGCCATTAGGACAGGAACATCAACTGGCAACTTCGCTCACATTAAACTTCTTTTTCGTCCCTCGGGAACATTATTCTGGATGAAAGAAAATTAAAAAAAATAATAAATGTGTTTATTTTTCATTTTTTTTTTACCCTATTTTACTTTTTTGTACCCTATATATAACAAAATTGTATGCAACATTACATGATGATCGATTGAGTAGATGAGATGTGAAAGCGTAACAAACGTGTTTTTTCCGTGGGAGAGCCATGCTTCGGCACGTATGGGCAGGCTCGACTGGAGCGATACCACGGCCTCTCAGAAAACCGGTAGTAAAGCAATGATACATTGCTTTTCGCCGAGTGATTGAGGTTACCGGAGGCCCTAACCATTACCTCTCCCAATCTCTCCTCTTCTACCCCTCTTCTCCCCTTCCCCTACTCCCACCTTAAAGGCTGGCAATACACTTGTGACTCTTGAGTTGTAGGTGCCCATGGGCGGCGGTAGTCGTTTACCATCAGGTGACCCGTCTGCTCGTTTGCCTCCTATAACATAAAAGAAAAACAAAGAAACAAACAGACTCAGTAGTGCAATTTTAATATTAGTTAGTATTTAACATTACGTTACAGTTTACGGTTGCTTTTATTCTGTGCAAGATTTTCTTAAAACTAAAGCATAGAAACTTACTTAAAATAACAATGTTTTCGTTTTTATATTGTGTGTTTCTAATTATATTGCCTGTGCCATTGTAAGAATAACATGTCCATGTACTTACTAGAAGTTTGAATGCCTTACTTAGATATTACTACATAATAATAAAGTATCCAAAGATCTTTTAGAGCTCAAAAGATATAAAATCTGTGCAGTAACAAGAGTCCTCACCGGACACTGCAAACTGAACAAACATATGTTCACCCTAAAGTTGGGTGAGAACACAATATGCAGATTCTGTCAAGAGGCAGAAGAAACTGCAATGCATATTCTGTGCTCTTGTGGCCCACTAATGCGGCACCGAAGTATTAACCTAGGGTTACACATCATGCAACCGCAGGAAATACAAACAATCACTGCTGAAAGGATCTGGAGGTTTCTCGAAGCCATAAGTCTGAGCAGTGAATTGTAAAGCAAAAAGTGCGCTACAAAAAACCAGAAATGGTCGAGGTGGCATTAAGCATTCAAACAATAATAATAATAGGTATTACTTAATTACCATCCTAATAACTGGTCACACCTATATAAAGGCGAAAGTTTGTGAGGATGGATAGATGTATGTTTGTTTCTCTTTCACGCAAAAATGGCGCAATGGATCTGGTTGAAATTCGGCAAAGAGATAGTTTTTATCTCGGAAATTGCACGGTTCCTTGGGAATAGATTTTACCAAAATTTCCTCTCGAACGAAGGCGCGGGCGACAGCGAATTGACCATAAACGTGGGTAAAACTGCGAGAACGAGTGTCTAATGTTCATATAAGTGTACTACTTATCTACGTGCCTGACCTCGCTAAGTAATGAAATTATTATTTTAAATTAACTCCTTGAGAAAATAAAATAATAATACTGCATTTGTTTTTGTTAAGAGCTTGCTTAGATTTGCAAGTTAAATTGTGTGACTGTATTGCTCGTGTTCGTTTGCATTTAAGTATATAGTAATGTCCTGTAGTTTTGCTTTCATTAAGAATTGTTTTAAAGATATTTTATGATGATAAAATTGTACAAAATATAGAGATATATACATGTCGTCTAAAATGTGCACGGTACTGATTTCATTCACTTTTTTTACGTGTATTATGGAAACCGCCACGAGTTACTTCACTGGGGTTAAGTGTGAAGTTAACAATTTTCGGTGAGAATCGCTACGAATCAATTATCAGTGTTCACGTCCTGAATTCAGCAATAGATGGACAGCAGTAGCGTTCTTTTCTGTTAAAATGGCTGTAATTAGATAGTTTTTACTTTTCATAAAAATACTAGCAACCCGCCCCGGCTTCGCACGGGTAGCAGAAACATCTTCAACAATCATCAACATATTTCAATCAATTTACAAAAAATCTTAACAAATTATGCACCTAGACCTTCCTCATGAATCACTCTATCTATTAGTGAAAACCGCATTAAAATTCTTGCAGTACTTTTTCAGTTTATTGCGAACAGACAGACAGACAGGCGCGCGGGGGACTTTGTTTTATAATATGTAGTGATAATAATATTTATAATATGCATACTTTTTAACGACGTCTTGTTTACTGAAATTTTATATTAGCTTATATGCTTTGGTTTTATTTCGCAGCAAAGACAACTGCTTATTTAAAGTATTTTTAATTTATTAATTCCATAAAATAAATAACATTATATTTAACCTACAACTTTTTGATCCTTTTATATTTATTTCTTTACGACCTCTTGAAAAAAAATCAAATTAAAAATTAAATTGTATGATGCTGCATGTAAAAAGTATGTTTTTTTTATCTTGTATATGAGTAAGTAATACTTTTCTTATTATGATTAAATAAAGAATTATCTAATGTGTTACATTAGGTATTTTTTTAGTTCTGCACTAGTAACTACTACAGTCGATATTAAACAAAAAAACTCAAACACCAAAATAACATTCAAACTCATTGATTATATTTAAAAGGAAAATGCTTTGAATTTGTTATTTCATTCATTTGATTGATCTAGATCTCTTTTCAAACAGAAGTTTTTTTTTTTATAATTGCTACATAGCCAAAGTCCGTTAGGACCATTGCCAACTTCCTTAAAATATAGGATGGCAGAGGCCGGCAGTGACGCCTCAGTTACGCAGAATTAATATATTATCATTAATTATGTATATTCATATATAAAAAACATTGCATCGAGTGACGTGCTTACACGATACTTTAAATATTGCGCAATTGAACCACTGCTATACAGGTATGAATAAAACTATCCAGTTAAACTGTATGTCACATCAGAAGAGTTTCCAATTATGTACAGGGTGAAAATGGGAACGGTTTAATTCTCGTGATGTGCCGTTGAATTGGAGGAGCTTGACATTGATTTATTCTTCTGCCACACGAGCTTCTACATACACCTCTCTCATGAATTTTCCTTTAAAATCATTGTTATTTCTTTTTAAATTATGAGAGACTACAAAGCGAGTACTGTGTTTAATATTTTTCTATTTTTAGTCAAACGTTATGTCATTTCCTTTTTGAATAATTAACCAATCTGACGGCGAATCGGTCAAGGCCTTACCAAATCAGCACCGAATCGCGTAATTTAAACAATTATATTACCTACATTCTCTAGAAATAGCATATTATACAATAAGATTTACTATATTACATATTAAGTAAATAAGAACCAAGAACATAATTACCTACTTAAACATTTTTTTACCGTAGAAGCCACTACAATTTGTTAAAAATGGCAATCTAGCTTTTTATAACAAACATGTTATAACACAATAAATTTCTATATATGCGCCTCCATAGCACTTACTGCAATAATAATTAAGTAATTCTAATTTCTAGTCTTATTTATCAGAATCCAGAAACTTTCAGTATGAGCTAAGTATTAAAATATAAACCAAAGTATTTAAGATTTGACTAAAATTACTATTTTACTAACATCTAATTATATATACATCATTGACTATTAAGAGATGGAAGACCACCACTGGTCTAAGACACTCGAAAGCCTTAATAAAGGGCGACGATAACAAAGTATCAATGGAACTTCTAGAGCTCTAGAAGTTCCATTGATACTTTTGAGCTCAAAAGATACAAAACCTGAGCTCCTTCTCAATCGTCACCAGACCCTGCAAACTGAACAAACATAATAATATGTTCAACCTAAAGTTGGACGAGAACACAATATGCAGATTTTGTCAAGAGGCAGAAGAAACTGCAATGCATATTCTATGTTCTTGTGGCCCACTAATGCGGCACCGAAGTATTAACCTAGGGTTACACATCATGCAACCGCAGGAAATACAAACAATCACTGCTGAAAGGATCTGGAGGTTTCTCGAAGCCATAAGTCTGAGCAGTAGAACTGTAAAGCAAAAGTGCGCTACAAAAGACCAGAAATGGTCTAGGGTGCACTAGACACAAAACAATAATAATAATAACCATCTAATTCGGAGTATTCAAATCAATCAAGTATTTTAAAGGCAGTAATAATCCGACTGATAAATGAGCTACATAATTGATTATTATGACTTATATATACCATTATTAAATGATAAGGTATCAAGTTCTCGAGCGTGGGAAAATACATAAATTATATTTAATGACAACTATTTCCTTATACGTTAGACGTATTGTTGACGATTGCTAATATTCACGCCGATTGCGACTGTAGAGCTTTAGGACATAATGGTTTCTTAACTATTTCAATAATACAATCAATTATACATACAATGATACCGTAATAGACAAAAAAAAACACCAAACACATTGTTTAAACTGCTTAACTAAACTCCTTACTGTAATTAATAAAAAATAAAATGTTGTGACTTTAAAGAAGATATATTTACGTTTATTATTATTTAAGCAAAAAGCAATAAATAAATAAACCTCTTAAGTCTTGAGCTAATTTACATAAACTATCAAATTTTCTATAAACTTATTTTGAGTCGGGTTTCTTCTCTTTCTCTTAGTTATTTCGTGGGTTTAATTTTTTGTTAAAAAGATTTTTATTGCTATATGAGATTTATTAACTGAAAAAGATTGATAAATCGTTTTCAATAACTGACGAGCAAACACACGTCATATCTACAAATTTTCATAAAATTTATGTAAAACAATAGTTAAATAATCTTCAGACTTTCTTCTATGCGTGGGAGAGCCATGCTTCGGTTGGTATGGGCCGGCTCGACCGGAGTAATACCACGGCCACGGTGAAGTAATGTTTGCATTGATTTTCGCCGAGTGAGTGAGGTTACCGGAGGTCCTAACCCTTCCCTCTCCCTCTCTCTCCCCTTCTTCCCCCCTTCCTCTACTCCCACCTTAAAGGCCAGCAACGCACTTGTGACTCTTGAGTTGCAGGTGCCATCTATGATGGTAAATGACATGTGTCATTTATCATCAGATGACCCGTCTGCTCGTTTGCCCCCAATACCATAAAATAAAAATTAAAAAAAAATATGAGCAATTTAATTATATAAAGATATTCAAATTGAATTTGTTGTTGAAATATATATTTATCCGTTTTCTAGAGCCCATAGTACAAAATGTGCTTAATTTGGGTGTTAATAAATCATAGTTTCTGCCTACTTGTTTTTTAAGTAATAAAACCGGCTAAAGTATGACTAATACTTTAAAGTAATACGTTTTACACAATGTTGTATATGTAATTAAAATGTGGGGCGACATTCACTTCCTTTGGTTTTTATGTATATTATTAAATAGGAAAAAACTATGGCATAAGTTTTTAATACTCGAGAATATGTCTCATAATATAATTATGTTAAGGCAAAACCTATTCCACCAAAAATATTTTCATGTAAAATGTTGTCAAGACGAGACCATATAGCTCGCACTGTCAAAAAGTTATCAGATCTTCTCTTCAGAGCGCCAAGCGTCTAACTCTACAAGCCCTAACTTCACAAACTACACCTTAGTCAAAACAAAGCAAAGCATTACTTTACTGCCGGTTTTCTGTGAGGCCGTGGTATCACTCCGGTCGAGCCGGCCCATAGGTGCGGATGCATGGTTCTCCCACTTGGAAATCAATCAATTATTCGAAATCGTCAATTTAAAAAACACATATAACCTTTTTCGGGAATTACCCGGAATTAAAGGATCTACTTTGTCTAATTTATGGCTAAGATTATTAGGTAAATTGCATAATTTTGCAACTACTAGTTCGTGCGGCGTATATTTTGTCTCTGAGTGTACAGTTGTATTAAAGGCAAAACACAAATAACTTAACCAACTACTCCAATCGCTATTATTGTGACTACATTGCATTTGGAGAGACGCACCGAGGCTCTTATGTGTGTTTTCTAGTCCACCTAGGGTCTCAGTAATATGCTGTGGAGTATAATTTTTTTAATTCCTAAGAAACTACATACATGTGGCATAACGCTCGACATGAACTCAGTTCCTTGATCGGTTAAGATCTGTTTTGGAACGCCATATCTTAGAAAAAAATTGTTTACATAATCTACTAACCGATTCAGTATCCTTATTAGATAAAGGGTGAGCCTCAACGAATTTCGTTAAATGGCATTGAATAGTTAAAATATATTTGAAACTATAATTATCTACGCAACTATATCTAAGCTAATTCTTTCAACACCAGTAATAGGAGTTGTCGTTATGCACATTGGCTCTCTAGTCTGTCTGTTAATATGTTTATTTATTTGACACTCTTTACAATGTTTCACATATTGAGTGACGTCATTTCTCATTCCTGGCCAAAAATAATATTTTTTAATATTATTTAACATCCTATTCACGCCTGCGTGACCGCTGGTGGGTAACAACAAAAATCATTTGAACTCTGTGCAAGTTTTTAATTACTAACAATCGCGGCAAACTTTCTTGCGACGGATTTCTTTCTTTTAATAACTCTTTAATTAAATGCGCATTATTTTGGTTTTTCATCAAAACAAGTACTTCAATATTGTGTCGTTTGCAAAACGTTTCTAAGTCCCTCGCTAACAACCTTTATTACAATACACCATAATATATTACAGAAACACACAGAGTGATGCAAATACACTTTACAAATATATGCACTCAACGGGAATCAAACCGGGATCTCTGACATTGCAGTAGGTTGCACTAACGTTACCTTTTTCAATTGAAAATAATTACAATGTTCATAATAAGTAATTGAAAGTAAAAAGCGATGTAATTATTACACCACAAAAAAATAAAATAAAATATTTAATTAATATATAATTATTAAATTTTATTAATATATAACTATGAAATTTTAATAATTTCTTAATATTTTTATTAGTTAAAGTAGCGAAATGTTCTAATATTTAACGTAATATGTACACATTCTATTTGTACACAGAAAAAAGTATTGAAAGTACTTTCGACCAGATTTAAGACGATACGAAAACCAAGTTACAAGAGCACGCTTAAGATGACGCCGCGTCGAACTAATCTAAGAATGTCTAATCTGCAGGGGAGCAATCCTCTCCCTATACCACAGCGAGGCTGTTTATTGCATAGTGCATTGATAGTGGGCGAAGGTTTGCCGGTCAGTGGCTCAATAATAATGGAATACGAGTGGTTTCGCAATTAGTTGAGTACCCGTACATAGCCACTCCTTAAAAAAATCATACTGGAACAGAATTGTTATTATTTACTAAAAAAAACAATGATGAATGCGCCATTAACCTTATTTAAGATTTTAAATAAAAACAGAAAATATAACAATATTATTATTGATAACTTTCGTAATTAGAAGCTCTATTATTAAAACGAAAAAGTTCCCAATCCAGACTTTTATACTAGATATATTATTATATACTTATCTATAGATATTAATATAATAAATAATGAGGAGTTGTTTTGTTCGATTTTTTGATTGTTTGAACGCGCTTATCTGTTGAACTACCACATGGATTTAAAACATTCTTCCAAAATTTAATAGCCCTCATCTTGAGGAACAGGAGGTAGTTATATGCATTTAATCATCGCGCTAAGAATCTTAGGAGCAGAACAGAGACTATAAACGTGGGTGAAACTGTGCGCATAAGCTACTTACAATGGTGATTGGATGCTCTATTTATAAAAGCACAATAGTACCATCTAAATAGGTACAATTTATACGTAACCCAGTCATTATTGTATTTTTTTTAAAAGGCAACTCGCATTAGGAATATTCCTGTGTCGCGGAAGAATTCACAAACATTCAAACAACGGACACAAAGAACACCCGGACTCGGGACAACTATTTGTGGATCACACAAATTTTTAACCCGTGTAGGATTTGAAACCACAACTGGGCGAGGTGACCACTTAAACCATTGCGGCATCCGTGCAGTCTCAATTATAAATAGTTCATTAAAAAAAAAATTGCAAGTGTTGCCATTAGTTAATTATTGAAGGTGATTCGATGCATGTAGAGTTTCAGATTTACATTTTTTAATTAGGAAAATTGTGTTTTGTTAACTACCAGCCGCGCGACAAAAATGAGTTTTGTCAACCACTGAATAATGAAAACAAGAATAAGTGCCACTTACTGTTCCCTCGTGTGCCATAATTTGAAGAATTCCCGGCACATTTGCTGTATCAAAACATTGGATCGCAATTACTAATCGTAATCATTTGTTTAAATCTTTTGAATGAATTTTCATGTGTTTGCCACCTCCCGTTCTCTATACCAATAATATTTTTTTAATTATTCATAGTTATTTCATCATGTTTTTACGTGATCTAAAATAACTCATTCAACTGGCAGATTCATGAACAGTTGAAAATCATAGGACTGCGAGATATTACGATAAAATGAGTGCGAATTTTGTGCCTTATTTACTTCTATTATCTCGCTTAACAGTTTGCTTAAAATTTAGATGAAGGTTTAATACCGAATATAGTATTATAACCACAATAAAAGTCTATATTTGGAATAGAATATTACAAAACTAATCGCAGCGCATATTAAAGTGTATGCCTAAAGATGCTGAAGTCATTTCAAGTCTGTCAAATCAAACGATGACTTGATCGGAGATTATGCGTAAGTATTTTTGTTATATTAAAAACATTTACTAAAGGCTGAAGTATTTATATCTATTGTACTAATTAAGATAGTGGTCACCCAGGGGTCAAAATTTGACAAAGGTAGGGAATATAATTGCTTACAATTTTATTTCTATTAGCAATTCTATAGCCATTCAACAGGTAACAAAAACTGGATTGACAAACAAAGTACAAAAGGCAGTAAACCTTTTTGTCTGCACCTATTTATGTATAGATTAGTAGAACAGTCGTGTTTTTTTCGCAGTGTAGGCAGTGTGGTATCGAAGCCTTCGTTTATGAACATTACAGAAAACTTTTTAGCTTCACTTCACACATTCACAAAAATGTTGAAAGTCAATTTTAACCTACTTCTATTAGTGTAGGTCTTTATGCTATGAATTTTGGATGACAATATTATAACTTAGTATCTTGGAGCTGATCTGATGATGAGCCAGGAGCTGCATAGTGGAACCCTTCAGTGGCTACTAGTAAACCCTTCGAGTTTGGGCTCATATGACACGTTTTGACGAGTTCAACAGTTTGGGCTTGGTGACAATGGTCTGACGATAAAGCCAGGGAGGTTGGTTTACTTTTTAATTCGGTTCGCCATTAGTGTGTTTTTTTAGTTTTATTAATCTATAGTTATTCAGCTTACAGTAGACTTATATGTTATATGTATATTTTACCAGAAATGTATTAAACCTAAGGATTGAATATAATTCCTAGAATTGTATACATTTCCAAGCCAATTTAGGAAATGTGTAAAATAATTGATCAACGATTCTTTAATACATACATTTCCTAGGAAATTTGTGTATTGCTTAGGTATTGTATGCAATTCCTATATAAAACTAGGAAGTATATTAAATTAACATTGTACCATAGAATTAGTGGATGAAAAATAGAACGCAGTAGACTGAAAATCAAATCTCTTACTCTATAAATAGCGCACATTTTACATTGAAAATATTTTATTAATTTTTATAAACAAAGAAGATTAATAGCTACAATAGAATCCTAATACAAAAATTTTTGGGGTTGGATTGCTGCAATTTAGAATTTTGAAGATAATTATGCAGAAATATCAATATCTGCGAGGTATGTGTTGTACGTTTCTAAGATAAGGCGAAGAGGAGCTCGTACACCAGCATTCGTTCCGCCCTTAGCAGTGTAGAAGCATGCGCACCTCGCGCTGAAAAGGTAGGTTGGTTTGTACTGTATCTGGCTGGTTTTAATATCAATAAATATATGACATTAAGAAGAAGAAAAATAAAAAGTAAAAACACTTTGTTTATTGTTTTTCTGTTCGCCAAAATGAGTGAATCTAAGGAAGAAATTCGTGTCTATGAAGCTAGCGTAGCCAAGTCATAGGGCCGTAATAAAACTTACACTATATTTTTTTGCCAATTATTTGCTATTTTTTTGCCAAAGAATTGATTTTTTTGCCATAGCCATTCCCGAAAAACAACGGTCCTGCTGACTTGATACTTAAGCCAGCGTAGCCAACCCTATATCTCCGGATCTCTTACACTTATCAAAACTGGCTTTGTGGCATATTTTTTTGACTGAAATTTCAAAGACCGGATACTTTTGATTTCCGTTCAATGCAAATATGATATATGCGTGCATGAATATATCTCAATGGTCTGACTTTCTATGTATAATATGTATTGTATATTTAAGAAAAATGAAAGTCTTCTCGAAGCCCTAGTACAAGATTAGGTCTAGAAACTGTTGAGTAACAAGTTCTAGCATATTATTATTATTCTTAAGCATCATTATGTAGTTGCTTAGTCTTAATTATTAAGCGGCGGTAGCGTAATGGCTAAGGCGTCGGACTTGCGATCAAGTGGTTGCGGATTCGAACCCCACCCAGTGCACTACAGTCGTTAACCCACTCCTAACACAAGCGTTAAGCTTAGCTGGAGGGGTTAACGAGATTACTAGTAATGTGTGACCCACGTTACTAGTAATCTTTAAAAAAAAATTCTTTTTTTTATATTATAGGAGGCAAACGAGCAGACGGGTCACCTGATGGTAAGTGGGTAGTCACTGTCGCACATGGACACCTGCAACTCAAGAGTCACAAGTCCGTTGCCGGCCTTTGAGATAGGAGTACGCTCTTTCTCATTCTCGTGTGATATTGTTACATTCGGGTCAACAGGGCATCGTTGGTATTTATTTATTAACAAGTACATTGCATGATCTCATGAAAAATTTCAGAATCAAATTCACACGAGAATTAGCATCGTACGCGAATCGCTGTTATAGCGTGCGGTGAATTAGGGTTATTAAAAGTTAACTTAGATAGAGAGACTGAAGAGACTAGGTGATCACGTCTGACGGGTGACCAAACTTTCGGGTAGTCGAGGTACTAATCAGCGCGAGAACTTATATTGCGCGATTCAGTATCAATAAAGTAACTTTGTAGTTCGGCTTATCCTAGCTAGATGGCGCTCAGGTATGTTTGCCATTTGTGGATATCGTTCGTAACATATATTCTCTTACCATTAAAGCAAGCAATAATTATTTTTTCTTCAAAATTTAGAAGTAACCAGGAATCGAAAGGAAAGCATAAGAATTCTTGTCCTACTGTCTAGCTGGCTAGGCGATTAAGATTAATACAATATTAGGTTTTCTTCATTATACAAAGAATGTAACGTGCCATTATCGCCGACCAAAAACCTCCAGCTTTCCTCCATACAATACTTGTAGCGAAGTATAATAAGTTCTTTGTTTTAATTACAAAACGTGAGATGCAATTAGCTGATAGCCAGACTTATGGTTCGAATGTGTTGCGCTAATATTACGTCATGCGAGATGGTTTCATCCTGAGCTATGATCAATTTATTGAAGCAATACATTCTAAGGATTTTGTTTGAAATATGATCGGTGGTGCTGAAACCCTTGAAACGATTACATAAATACTGGTTATAAAGTTGCTTTTTAACCCCCAATGAAAAAAGAAAGGGTGTTATAAGTTTAACGTGTGTGTTTGTGTGTCTGTCTGTGTCATCATAGCTCCTAAACTCATGGACTGATTGTGATTTATGTTTTTTTGTTTGAAAGGTGACTTGGTAGAGAGTGTTCTTACCCATAGTTCAAGAAAATTTGTCCAGCTGTTCGAAGATTATGAGCTCTTTTATAATCGTTGTAGGGATTTTTGAGTCGGGGGTATTTTAAATTATTAATTTATGCTTGTAAAATATAGTTTTATACAACTAAGTTACATAAAAGGTCACTAGTGCCTGCGTTATGGTATTAATGCTATCTATCCGCATTTACCTGCAGGAATGTATTTCCCAAGATGAGAGGCTCTAATTTAGGCAGACAATTACTGTTCTATTAACCTAAAGGTAGATGTCAAAAGTTTTCTAACGGTTAGACACAAACCCGCGACACTAATATGTGGAGTTAACTGGCTCACCACCGCTAACTTTAGCAAGCGTGGATGCTGACTTGTCAACATTGTGTACCTGCTATTACACAGTACTTGACGCGATAATATCCTTGTATTCCATTAATTTTCAGTAATAAAAACTAAAAGCGGAGAGAGATGTCCTCCATTGCGATGTCTTAAGACAGTTTGTACGCCTCGGTACTAAGCTATGTGTTCCTGTCACTCTTGAAGGTTTATAAGATCAAATTCCAATGGACCTTTGTTGAAATCTATTTTCATATAGGTATTTCAAATATTCTTTAGATTCATGATAGTTTATTTTGTAATAATGAAATTCAAAAGTACACGTGTAATAAAAATAAACCTGTGCTCTGTGCAGCATATCTTGTGAAGTATGGAGGCACCACATAATAACAAGTTAATTAAGGTATACAAATGTCTTAACATTTGTAGTTTTCAAGTTATACTATATAAGTATTTGGAATATTTAGTATTATCATAACTAGCTTCTTCGCCATCAAACGTAAAAGTTTGGCGAGTTTAGAATTATGTAACACCTCTGTAATATAATTTCATTACTTAAATAAAAAAAAAAAAAGTAACCCGCCCCGGCTTCGCACGACTAGCAGAGACATCTTCAACAATCATCAACACATTTCAATCAATTTACGCAAAATCTTGACAAATTATACACTTAAACCTTCCTCATGAATCCCTCTGTCTATTAGTGAAAACCGCAGATCGACAGACGCGGCGGAGGACTTTTTTTATAATATGTAGTGATATATATAATTTATTATTTTACATAGGTATGTAGAGTATGTAGAATATTTAGTTACAAATACTAATTTGAGAAAAAATAAACTCTGTTTGTTTATTATCTTTACGACTAAACGACTGAATGGATCGTAATGATATTTGGCAACAAGATAAATTATATCCTGGGAAAGGACATAGGCCATTTTTTATCCGATAAAAATATAAATTTCAATTTCCACGCGAACGTACTCGTAGGCATCAGCTGGTTCTACATAAGTTGCTAGTGAGTACACTGATATTGAGTACGTAATTAATATCACTATTCACAAGCAACTTATTGGAAGGAATAAACGATAATATTTACACAGTTATACACATAAACAAAAATTACTTGAAAAGACACAATCAAAGAAAATGAAAAATATAGGTATATTTGATTTCAATTTATTACTTAACTAGATATTATTTACTTTGACTAACACAACATCAAGAGATACAAATATTTAAACTACGTTAGAAAATATCAGGCTCCAGAAAAATATATAAAGAATTAGGTAAAAGGTACTAATACTTTCGCAGGCTCAAATTATACAACAAAAACAGCATATTATCAAACGCAAAGTAAATGACCACTGGATTTAATACTGAAAATAAAAGCATCCTGCCGTTTACAGCATTTTATGATTCACGACCAGAAAAACTGTCAATTTAGATCATAAACTATATATTTAAATAAAGAACAAAGTAATTTATAAAGTTTAAATTAAAAAGTTATATATAAAGTACGCCCAAATAAACAATAGCGGTATTAAAGAACTATCTTAAATTAAAAAAACAAATTCAACTTTGAACTCCTTCCACGGCCTCAACAGATATTCAACAAAACCCTCTCACTTAAACACACTACGTCTGATCTAATATGTTATATTAGCTTTACTAAACCGCGTTAATAACACTATTTCATAATTTCCTTCATCCCTATCCTTGGTGAAGTAGAAAAATGTAAATAATTGAAGCAGCTGGTGCGAGAGCGTGTATATAAGACGGCTGCGCGTGATTCGGTCATCAGTCGGTGCAAAGAAACATTGTGACCAACATGAAATTCTTGGTAAGGGAGATTTGTTTTGTATTGGGGGCTTTGGTGAATAATAATATAAATTAAATATAGAAAAATAACAAAATAAAATAAAAAATGTGTGGTATGTTACGTTAAACAAAAAATATGCTAACATAATTGGCATTTTATGGTGGACCTATTGTTATTAGTATTATGTACACACGTCTAAATATTATGCCTTCAGCTTAGGTAAAATCTAAGGCTTTAAAATTTTTTTAGTAGTGCTTTTTTGGTACTTTTAATGATTGCCCAGGGCTAACCCATCATCACTTCACCCTCGGTGAGGTGATGACCCGTGGGGGTTTCCACACGATAAAAAAAAGGGCTAACCCTTTCAAATTGTAGGGCAATCCAACTCATTTATTATACCTTAATTACAAAATATTTACTGCTAATCACATTTAAATAATTTTGCTTTATATTACTATTAAGTCCCACATTGTTAACTTAATCATTTTCACATTGATATCAATCAAAATAAACGGTGCTCCTAGTGAAAATATGCTGGGTATACAAGCATGAAACAGCACTTCCAATCATAAAAAACTAATTGTGCACCTATTTAATTTTAATCATTGTCAATCTCACTTTTTGCTAATATGAGTACTTCAATTTTTATTTTACTAGTAGTACGATAGCAGCAATACCAGACTTATGCTTAATAGCAAACGTATCTACACTTTTTGACCAATATTCATATCTCTGTCTTTGCTATATTCATTCTCAAAAACAAATACTCGCGTTCGCCTTAGGAAGTTGCTTATCTAAATCACTAGCACAAATAAATACCTTTGCTCAGAGCTGTAGGATGTGATTTAAACATTGGTTTTGATATTTAGCGTCCTATGCAGTAAGGTGTATAAAATGTTGAATTTCATTGTTAATTTTTTTTCTATGTTTACGCTTTTGAAACACTTAAATGTGATATTATTAATAACTTTATATTCCTTACCATTGTTACTTAGTTATTCTATTATTACAAGATTTTGTGAAACGAAATTTTGTAATACTTGAATATCTGTGTGAACTGTCTGTGTAATAAAACAATGAGGGCGTGGCTAGACGTTATTTATCAAAAATAATAATATCTTTGTTCATTTATCATAGTAGCTATATCACTTACAGTTTTTTGTTCAGCTGAATAATTAATTTGATTAAAAAAGACCTGAATATTCAACGTATTCTTAAAGTTACTGCTATTATTACAAACGCTTTAAATTACCTTATGTAAACTATAAATTCTATACATGTTTTGATGTTGTACCTAATTAAAATTCCGAGTAATTCAATTTTAAAACCATTAGGTATCCATAACAAAAATAATTTCCATACCTATATTTCACTCAAATCGTAAATAGCTTAACCGTACTTCTGCAGTTAAAATAACTAACAGGCTACAAATGCAATATTTTTACGAGCAAATTACCAATCAATCAATCATTACAAATCGATTAATTGCAGACGACAGATCAGTGCAACCGCTTATTCATTACACCTTTATATTGTAATTCACCCTTAGCTATTGTATTAAGACGAAGCTTGTAATCAGCTACACGGTATGCACTAATCGTTTTGGTAGTTTCTGCTTTTTATAGTTCAGTGTATGCCTAATCTGTAATCAGCTACTCAATATGTATTATTTTTTAATGAGGTTTTACGTCATAGTGAGGTGAGGTTGTTGGACTTATAATTTAACTGCCGTAACATTTTTTTCGCAGGGATTTACACTCATTATTATAAATGTGATAAAATAGTTATTTAACATAAATGAACAATTTATCATTAAATGTGTGCAAAGTGTGGGATAAAGTTTATTTTCGTATGCGGAAATAGTTTTTAAGAAAATCTTTAATATCTTTAAGAAAATCTAAATATTTAACTTTGAATGTATTCTTCATTGAATTTTATTCATTGTAGCTATTGACGTCGTTATCTGAAAATATTTTAATACTATTGTTTTTTATTATAAATACTTTAATAAAATAGAAGAGGATTTGAACATATAGCGTTAAAAACGCTATATGTTCAAATACTCTTAAATAACTTTTCTCAAAACAGTTAAAGTTAAAAAAAAAAAGAAAAAAAACTTTTCAAATCGTACTTATTTTACATTAGAGATTTTTTTCTTGTTTTTTATATAACATTTGTTTGTGTTTATAGCATATATAGCATACCTACATCATTTCAATTTAATACAATTACATTATACTTGTATCATAACTTTTAAACTTTCGCGTTCCATGATATAATTATGTACTTATACGGGAATTAACGCGGTCACGAAAAGCCAGTCAGCCTGTGACCACGGCCAGTGCAACCTTTTCGAAACGTCAACTGAATTCAGAGGTATGTAATACCTTTTCGTGATCGCGTTAATTCCCGTATAAGTACATAATTATACTTGTATCATGTTTTTAATATTATACTGCACTTTAATAACGTACAGTTACGTAGAATGATATTAGATAGTATTGATATAAGTATCCGAATACTAAAACATTTAAATTTTCATTTAAAACACCCTGCTGTTTCGTACAACTAAATAATAATACACTAAATCATAACGTATAAAAATTACTTTCAACTTCTGTATGTCTATCTGTCTGTCTGTTCGCGATAAACTCAAAAAGTATTGAACGGATTTTCATGTGGTTTTCACCAATAGATAGATCAATTTATGAGGAAGGTTATAGGTAGGTATATAATTTGTTAAGGTTTTGTGTAAATTGGTTGAAATATGATGATGATTGTTGAAGATGTCTCTGGTACGCGTGCGAAGCCGGGGTTGCTAGTATAATATAAATAAAAATGGACAACTATTATATTATGAAGGCACGGCCAAGGTCAAGGCCTAAATCAGTTAACGCTAAAATGCATTTAAACGCTAAATTACCTGAAAGATATGTTTGAAAGTGCACGAATGTAATAATAATTAAGTTTCTTTTACTCAACGTACCAAATATTCCATTATGTAGAAATATTACAATGGGCCGATAATAATTACACTCAAGAACAAACATAGGCTATAGACAACAAAGCAAGTATTTCATAGTGTTGGATTTCCTGCTATTGATGGAAGAATTGTATCCGAGTAGATTATGAAATATCTGTGACTGAATAGTTTTGTATCCTTCTGCATGGAGAATTACCATATTTTATAAAAAAATATTGAAAACTGTTAGAGAGCAGTTCAGGAGATACAATTAAAGTTTCAAGACGAGATATCGTTAAATTTGAGTAAGTACTTTCAATTAAAAATTTATAAAAATATACTAAAGTAAATATCACACCTCACTTATGAGACGATCTATTAAAGATAAGCCTCTGTCAAAATGTTGCCAGAAAAAAGCCTTGAGTTTTAAAGTAACTATAATTATTGTTTATTTTCTTTCCAAACCAAAACGTTTTCAAAGAATAAAATTATTCTTGTGACGACATCCACATCAAAATGTGTTTCAAAGCCATCTAGCTAAGACAAGCTGAACTACGTAGTAAGAAGATCTTGCATCGCGCAATAACAGGTCTCGCACTGATTATGGGTCTATATATACCAACCGTTACAGTCGTGGCTCAATAGACATGATCACCTAGTCATGTCGTAGGATCCTCCATCGATTCCTCCACAGCACTATAGTGAAGAGACAAAACATCAGTCCGTCCACAACACTATTGTGAACTAAATATATTTTTTCTCTATTTATTAGATTGTCCTTGCTGTGGCCATCGCGGCTGTGTCCGCTGAAGACGAGAAGAAAACCGAAAAGCGAGGCCTTTCCAGCTTAGGTTATGGCTATGACAGTGGTCTGACTGGCTACGGAGGAACTGGAGGCTATGGAGGAATTGGAGCTTATGGTGGATTAGGAGGATACGGTGCTGCAGGAGGATATACAGGATACGGTAAGAAGACATATTCTGATCGGAAGTTTCAGCGATCGGAAGAAGTCGGATTGAGATTACATAAACAGTCTTTGCGATAATTGTCAGATCGATCTGTATACCAAAGAGTATAAAAATAATGTACAATTTCTGATTACGTAGTCATATTAAGAATTTGTACAATCTCAATAATTTATATATTTTTGCTAAACCTACCTACTGATCATTCTACGACTGTTATTATTTTATTGTTAAGTTATGCAAGTGTGCAAGCAGTGTTTAAAATTTCAACCAGAAAAAAAAATTATCATCCGATAAGTGAAATGAAGATAGGTCACAGTAGTCTTTTAAAGACATAAAATTCATTGAAAAATATATGAAAATATTTGCAATGGTTTCCAAATTTGTGATTTGAACCAATTGATAGTCGTGGTAAACTTTACCAAAATATTAACAACGTACGTCTTATCATTTTAAACAAACCTCCTTATAAAAATGCTTACAACAATAATTCAGTCGTACAAAAGATATACTATCCTTTGTCTATAACTATGAGCCTAAAACATCTGTACCTGTTCCTCTACGTTTATCGCGATGATATATGATGTAGCCGTAGTTTTAAATTCAAATTAAATTTTACAGATTTAGAGGCAATTAAAAAGGGTAAGTGAATTGTGAGCATAAATTCTTTCAGTCTGAGTGAATCAATTTGGGTTTTCTTTTTGTTCTTGAAAAACTCTTGTTTTTTTTCATTGATCATTGAAATATAAATCAAATGGCTCCACAGATCCTAACATGCTTGTGAAAAGTAAGAGTAAGTACTGTAGGAATCATGAGAATAATATCTAATGTGATTAAATAGTTGATTTAGTTTTGTAAAAGCTATGTGTGTAAACTACTAATGAAACAGAACTTTAAAAACACTTTCTGTGGATTCAAATTTAATTGTTTTCACCAGTGATATTCTCAATCCTGGTGTAAATCTTTTGATTTTACAGGCCTAACATACAGAAGCAAAAATAGTAAGTCCAGCGAGATTGCAATCACATTTTTCCTCCGGCTCACCAAATCATTTATTTCTTTCTCTTTATAAATTATACTATTTTGATAGTATTACTTTTATTACTTTTAATATTTTTGCTACTTTTAAAACATGATATACTTAATTCTTTACACTGGATCATCATTGTGTAATCAAAATTTGTAATAGGTAAAATTGAAGTACCTAAGTAACAATAGAACAAACTAATTTTACGGATATCTGAGGTATTCAACAAGACAACAACAATATACTTCACTACTAATTCGTTGTCATTAATACTTCTTTTTTAATTTTAAGATTACCTAACACAATAGTGAACTTTGAAAATAACAAAACTTTTTCATAATTTTTTTAAAGCTTAATACGTGGTACGTAAATCAAATGTTTTCGCAGATCAAACCATGAACTTTCACAGTAAGTATAAAATCACTTTAGCTGTTTTAGTTTCAGCCTCTTAATTTCAGTTACCTACTAATAAAGTTGGGTACGTATTAGCAAAACCTTTCAATGCTGTATACTAATAAAAGAGAGCAGTAACATCAGTTCCTTCTGTAATCATGAACTAAAAGTTATTACATTTTAAATTATTTTTTACAGCTTATTCATTTAAAAGCAAAAACAGTGAAGGCTTAGGTAATAATACTTCACAATATTTTTTTTCTAGCTAAGAATACTTAAAATATTTCTCATTATTTGCACCATTATATTTTTCATTATTTGCTGATTCATCAATCGTTTTGTCATTATTTACTTGTCATTTAATAATTAAATGTAGGTATTTATTATTTTGATCTTTCTTGCGATTGATTATTGATTGAAGTAGGTGAATATCATTCCTAACGATAACAATTTACCTGACTATTTACCAAACATTTTGAAAAATATACTAAAATGTAGTTCAATTTTCACAAATAGTACAAAGAAGTTTTGTATTACTTTCTATACCTTCATGTCAAACACCATCTCACTTAACTACGCCATCTTATTTTATCACTTACTTAATTGTTTTGCAGAACCCAAAATGCATTCGTATGTGCAAGGTAAGAATCATTACAACGGAAATGATACAAATTTTAATTTAATAAATAACTTTAAAATATGTTTTGGGAGAGGTCCATGTCCAGCAGTGGACTGCAATAGACGTAGTTGGTTGATTGATACATAAATTCTGGAACATTGAAGTTGAGCACCTGGAACATTTAGAGATAATAGCAACAGAACTTTAAATTAAAGTTATTAGTTTATTTTTTTAAGCAAATTTAAGTCCTGATGTTGAATTTCAAACTATATTTCACAGGTTATACGTATAATAATAAAGATGGTAAGCACAATAAAAACTCAGTTACTTTTGAGGCCACCTAACTTGTTAGCCTTTCTGCCTAGCCTGTTTGGGTCCCCCTTTTGTTATTAGTACATCATTCTGTCTAGCTATTATATATTGCATTTGATTCCCTCATTGTTTTTAGTTCACCGTGGACTTGATTATTTCAACCTCTTGTCACTCTAATATAAACCGTGGTATTATTTTATTTTTTTTCTTTGACGAATGATTTGTATTCATATATGCAAAGTTTTTCGGGATATTTTCCTCATAGTAATTTAATTAGATGATAATAGAAATAGCATATTCATCTGCACAATATCTTATGTAATGCCTAACGATAACATTAAATTTAACTTTAGCTGGAGTTCTTACATTTTCATTTTTTTAATAAATCGTGAAAATACCTCATCAATGTCTCAAATTTTATGAAATAGATTCAACAAACAAAACCAAAGCTTTAATTTTTTTTAAATGTGTTTATATATATACTGCAAGTATATAAAGACAATTCCCAAAAAACTCGCAGAGCATATTTTGCAGCAAAGATACTTCTTCAGAAGATTCAGGAATGATTATCCATACCTGAGCAAAATACTTAATTATAGCAATTTATAGACTTACCTGTTCATTTGTAATTGTAGCTGATAATAAAATTACTGGTAACAGTAAGATTACTTAATCTGTCAAAGCGAACCAGATGATGATACATTCTTTTTAGCTTAAATTAGAAAACTGTGATTATTTTCTATTCATATTCAAAGTTCCGTAACACACACAAAATTAATGAAATATGTTTTTTGTTCAATCTATCTTATTCACTGTATTATCAATATTTGTCTGAGATGTCTCACATTGCATAATATATCTTGAAACAAATAAACGTTTTAATTTCTTAATATCTAACCTTACCATTGACCATTATATTTAAAAATATTTCACAGGAATTAACATGTTTTCAATCAGAAATGGTAAGTCCCACAGAACGTCGTAGTCGTTTTTTGGTTACAATTCAATCAGTAGTCCCATAATTCAATTTAAGTTGTCATCAAATTTGATGAAAATATCCCTTTGGCACTTAAAAATTAAATCTTACGGTTTTACATAAATCCTAATATGCACATGCAAAGTCATACACAATTTGTTTCTAAACCCATTTTAAATAAAATAATGTAAAAAGCTTTTGTAGACCAAGATATGCATTTATCATTTGTTACTAATAAAAACACAAACTCTTCAGGAATAAACTAAAGGACACTTCAACTACAATAGGACTGTCAAGTTTGGATCGTTAGTATGATTTTGCGAATTTAGTAGCCATTCTCAAATTCATACAATTTTCAATGTACTGTCAGACTTGGTGTTATATTTTAAGTAATATAAGTATATGCTCTTTATCCAATAGGAGAACTAAGTGGTGAGTGAACAATATGAAGCAATATGAACTGGCAATCTTCAGCAACAAGTTGCATTTATATTTTCATATATTTTTTTAAATTTTCTCGTGATATAAATCCCACTAATATTATAAATGTGAAAGTTTGTATGGATGGATGGATGGATGTTTGTTACTTTTTCACGCAAAAACCACTGAACTGATTGCGATGAAACTTGGTATGTAGATAGCTGGAGACCTGGATTAGCGCATAGGCTACTTTTTACCCCGATATTCCAACGGGATCGGGTCTTAGGCGTAGTATAACGAAGAGAAGAATTGCTTTGATATTTGACATTTTTTTTTTAAAAGAATTTTTTCTTACATATTTCTAAATTGCTTTCGGAATATACCTTATAAATATTTTATCCTCATCTTCAGACATTTGGAATAATAATCGGGAAGTTTAACAATTGATCAATTTTCTTTTAGCATTTAAAGCAGGAGGTTAGTTATTTTTCTTTTTACCACTAATTACATCTGTTAGATATAACCGTTCTTGATACTTCTACCACCCGTAGCTTTTACGCTTGCCACCTGCCACCCAATCATTTCTACTATTAATGTTGCAAATATCACTTGCGATTCTCTCGTCTACCGTCATAAGCCCATCAATTACATACTTATTGTTGCTTCTAAAATGCAGCAAATTATGAACTGTGAGATGACGATAAAAAATTTCACGTTACAGAGTAGTTGTAAATTTATTTTATGAATCTAATTCTTTTATTGATAAAGTTATTTAAAAAAGGAACTTTTATAAAAATTAACTAATATTTTAAGGCCTAATGAAATTCTCAACAACCGAACAAACTTATGCATTTTCTAAACTTGAAATTGTACAAGCTCCATATCAAGAAGTTGATACGTGACAAAGAAATTGTGTCGCATTCTGATATCGGACCACTTCCAAGCTTAGTTAATATGTTGAAATGTTGCTATTTTCTTCTAATTTTAATACTGTCCTTGGGTATCTGTGAAAATCATCACAGATACCCAATTTAACATTTTTAATTTAAGGAAAACTGACGTTTTTATTTGATGCTTCGAAATTTAAAAAAAGTATTTTCAAGATTCTTTTTTTTTATTTTACCAGTATGGGATTGTATGGTATATTCAACAAAGTCGGCTGCCACAAAAGTTGATAATTATAGACGACATAAATTTGTACACAAATAGGTATTTAGGGATTTTTGGCGAATTTCATAATTCAAAAATATAAGAAGTTTTATTTCAGAAATAACGTAAATATTAAATTTTAATTAATCATTTTCAGAATTTTTAATATTATACGTAAATGAAAAAAAAACTGTATTTTGCCGGAAATATCTAAACAACCTTAAAAATGTTTTCAAAACTATTGTCGCAGGTTATAGTTATTGCATTGTTCTGTGTATGTACATAGATATGGTACAGAAAATAACACTATAAAAAACTTCAGCGACAATTGAAATCGCCATTCACTTCGATGAGTCTACTTAAATCTCATTACCACTTCCACTAAAACTAAATACAATGAAGCGAAACTATTAATTCCTCATTAAACTGTTCCTAAATCTCGTTACCTGCTGAACCAAATGAAATGGCATTAAGCGATCGATGTAATAGCGCTCTAGTGCTTTGGAGGCTAATAGTTTAAAATGAGTGTTTTTTTAAAGATTTTCTAATTAAGGAAATCAAAGGAGTTTGAATCTTGAAACTGTTTGTAAAAAAAATACAATTTGTTTTGAATGTCAGTCAGATAATGAGTTTGAAAGTCCGGTCAATGTAATTGATTACTTTTATTTTCAAAGATATATTTAGCAGTAGCAGAATCGGTCCATGGTATTAACATTAACTCATTTATATATTGTTAAAAATACAATAAAATTACTGCGTCCCGGTTTAATAAAGATCTAATACTTACATCATATACCATCATATCATAATATATTTTGTTGAGGAGTCATACATATATAGATAGAATGGTAGTACATAAGTACAGGTTTGACAATGAAGGTGTTGTAGGCCAAGGATTCCAAATTCTCACGTATTACCCACAAAGAGACTGTATCTCATAGTAGCCGTCAACATATTCATGAAGTAAAAGGTTTTTGCTTTAACATTAGTTTAAAAATCGTTCAAATGTTTATTGTATTTTACTTTACTGTTGAAACATCCTGTCCGGATACAAACATAGATAAATTTCCAAAGGCATTCTTTGATAATGCAAAAGAACACTTTTTTTGCTTAATCAAGATAATAGCACAAGAGTAATTTTATTAAGCTTGGGGACAGGATAGTAATAAATTATTGTTGATAGCAACGAAATTCTGCATCGCTTAAATTTATTAGGAATTCATCTGTATTGTCTTTTTAAGTCACATTATGCTGGCCTTAATCAATTTCTCGCTTTCTCACAATAAACTAACTACTTCATTTAGAATCATTTAGAAATCGATTACATACTTTGTGTTTATGTAGCACACGTATTGTAATTGATCTGATAACAATACCCACCTTGTCGACAGTAAAAGTATTACCAAAGTCATTTTCATATCAACAGTCATTTACAAGTATGTCGTTTTTGTAACTAGCCAGTGTATCTTATAAGAAGACTTTTTTTTCTTTCACTATTAAATTTTATTCTAAAAATATTATTATAACTTCTAATATTTCTTGTACGATTGCCTTTAGTAGATTAAGTATAAACTGTTTTATTCTTTCGACATAAAAGGTAGAGATTGGTCATAAGAATTAACATGGTTTTTAGTACTACGCATAAGTGAAATAGGATTGTAAATTTCAATGTACATTGTGTTTTTATATAAAAGTTGTTGGGATTTTAACTTATTTAGATGACCTATTATATCTTGGGAGATAATGGGAGTCTCAATAAGTAATATAACAGTTCTTAAACAGATTTGTAATACTATAATACTAATAGTATGTTGGCTGTCTTAGAGTATAATTGTGAGTTCTCATTAATCTATAAACCTGTCGTAACTGAGTATCATTTATTTTTTGTCAACAGCGCCAGTGGCTGTTAGCAAGGTTTCATACACCACACCTCATGGCTCACTTGGATACTCTGGCTATGGCGGTTATGGCGGATATGGTGGTTACGGCGGATATGGCGGATTAGGCAGTTATGGCGGATACAACAACCTTGGCGGATACAACAGCCTTGGTGGATACAACAGCCTTGGCGGATACAACAACCTTGGTGGATACAGCGGATATGGCCTTGGTGAGTTTATTAAACGTGGGAATATAAATCAAGTACTCGTACTTTGGGTCCACAAAGCGGTATTGTTTTTGTGAGAATTATATTACCTTCCTATAACGTAACTTCAAATACATAATGTTTGATATCGTACATAGACATGTACTAATGTTTTCGATTCAGAAATATGTCTACTGAAAAAAATTAAATCTTAGAATTTTATGTATTTGTTAGAAGTTATTTTAGATGGAAATAATCCAAGTGAGAGAAAAAAAACAGTTAAAATAAATTTTAATCTATATCTTGAATCATAAAATTTGTTGACTGTTTCACAATTTTTAGTCATTAATCTGTGTCTATTTTTATGTCCAAAATTGTTACAAAAAAGTAAAAAAATGTTATTATAAGAGTACATCTCAATTTAAACTTATCGGTTATGAGAATGCATTTGGTTTAACAAATTTTCATGTAATTGTCATCAAGCAAAATTACATTAACTTTATGTTTTATACAGCCCCTGGACATGGTGCCGCTGGTAGTCATATTGGCTATGGTGGTTACAGTGGCTACAATGGATTAAGTGGATGCAGTGGTTACTATGGCAATTGCTACGGTGGTTACGGCGGACTTGGCGGATACCACCACTGATCAACCCAAGCGATGTGTATTTGTTTTTGGTCTTCCACCTTTTTACACACAACGCTAAGTTTCTTGGTTCGTCTTTTTTATAACTGATTGTGAACACATAAGTGAAAATTGAATCTTGATGTTGATGATGATGTTGTGTTATTATTCTATCTCAGCGTCTTTGTAAATACTTTAATAAAAGTTGTACAAACTAATTTGTTTTGTATTTTTTAAGTCCAAAGAATATTTTAAGTTTGATTAAGAAACATGGTAATCAATTACACCGATTGTCCACAAGAAGAGAGAATTGAGAAGAGCAACCTCTTGAGGACTCAAGAGTATGCCCTTCTCAATTCTTCTATATACCTTGCACGTTAACTTTTTGTTACTACGGACAAACAAGCATTTTGCTTAGTTAGAGTGGTTAAAATAGTTACCAGAAAAGTGAATCTAACATTGGTGCACATAACAATATAAATTAATAATATTTGTATTTCACAAGATATCAGATCAGATGCAAAGCTATGTGGATGACTTATTGATTCAGCTCAGTGCGCCTTAATTTACCCATTGCAAAAGTTGAACACTCAATCAGTTACCAACTTTCATCATAGAAGTCGCTCTTCGATCATAATATAAAATTGTGTGACAGATGTAGGTAATATTTATTACCTACGATAATAAATTATAAAAATGATTAGTATTTTGCGTTATTTTTTTCTGATTATTGTCGCATCAAAGAAGCAAGGGAAGATCAAGATAAAAGGATACTTCTCTTACAAATATTATAGTTACTCAACGAAATACAACGGGTATTTAAACCTACGACCGACCAGGACACCGGACAATTGGTGAAAAGATTAGGAAACTTGTCACCGCATTGATATTGTACTCCGATAAGACTAAAAAAAATCGATGATTTATCTCAGATGTGAAAGACAAGTAAACGTCCAAGTGACTATGGAGACTTCCATAGAAATGACGATTAGATTACATCAGCTTATCCGTGACTTCGCGAAAGCCTTTAATTTTATAATGCGTAGGTATTTGAGCGTTTAAATTAATTATTAATTGGTTCATTACTAACTCAAATAAAAGCAAGATTGAACAGATTAATAACTAAGGTTAAAACAATTGTATTAAATTTCTACTAACGAGATTGATCGAATCTGAAACGTTTAATGCGTTTCTAAGAATATATACTCGTATTATCGAAGAAGCATTAGCAAACAAGAGAAATTTAGTCTGAGAAAGAAGTATTATGGATAATGAATATATTCGAAATATATTTTTTTAAGTTTCGTTGTAAGTTGTAACAGTTCAATGATATGAAATAGGAAATACGATCTATGTTTCTACCTGTTCCCAAGTTAAACAGAATAGAAGGACAGGCACAAGAAAACAAAATTACTGTACTACTACTAGAGATCGTCTGGTGGTCGAGTTTCGACAATAATCAATTAATTTTCAAATATTTTGTTTTATTTCCTCTAACCATAAACTTAGTGTACTAGCGTAAAGTATACTAAGTTTATCGTTTAACAGTATAACTTGAACTGTCATTGTAAATACTTTCTGTACATGACAGGTCAACATATAACATAGACTGTACCCCAGTAGCTTTTTGTTTTTACATAATGTTTAAGTTTGAAACACATATTGATTTAAATGTTAACTTTCTGCTTTTCTTACATATAAACTTTATGTAGAGCTGTCACTGCCCCATAAGAGATAGTGATATTGACACACCCCAACGCACCATGGGTTTGGGTCTGTTATGTTATGTTAAATGTTCACGTTAAAGGAGTAAACAACCAACTTCCTTAATGAATGGAGCTCGTAGTAAGTAGTACTTTAAGCATTCCAAATATCACGCTCCTCCATGCCCGCAATTGCATTAACAATGGGTATAAAGAATTCTTCGAATAAAAACTTTCGTGGGTGGTATTCTTATAAATTAAGGATAAACGGTTTTACTGGCACCTGCAACCGACGCGATAGGACGCGTCATTCCTTGAAAAAGGGCCCCCGTCGGGTCCGAAACTAGTCGGGCATCCCCAAATATACACGTGAGCCTGCATACCTCTTCTCGCATGCCCGTATTGTAGTGCTGTCCTTTACACTAGCGCATTCCCGGGCGCTGCATTCAACTGGCGTGCCTGCTATGAGTCCTCGTTCGTATTATTTTTACCAATCTGTCATAAATTGTCATGAATCTTAAGCAAAAACTCAGATCTTAGAGATTTAGACTCATGTGACTTTTAATACCTGGCCTACATAAATCACATACATATAATAGAGAACTAGCTACTTTTTAATTATATTAATTGTTTCTTTCTCAAAGCTCGGTTTTGTATTTTATGGTGTTAACGTCAGTTTTATCTATACTATCTCTATTATCAACTTTTGGATAACACAGTAGTCAGTTTTCGGTAATGAATGAGAATAATATAGGGGCATATCACGAGTATCCTTGTAGCTATGGACGCCACAAATTCTACCACCACCTGTGAACAGATAGACTCCCTATATTTTTTAAAGATTTTGGCATATCATCCAAAGTGTTTTACCTAAATGTTCCTTTTAAAAGGGGCCTTATATATTCTGTTTTTAAGCACACTCACGTCTTTTACGTGTAACTTGAAAGTTGTTCAACATTCTATTTCTGATCTCCATACGATCAAAACTCTAAGCGATATATGTCAACCGATATTACCATAAATGAATATTAAACGGATGCAAAAAATGTGTTCAGTGAAATGTTTTATTCAATAAGGGATTACTAGGGGACACCCGTAAACGGCGTAGGATTTTTTGTATTCCCTTTAAAACTTTTTCGTTACAACTTTTCCGATAACTTTTTCATAAAGATTTAGTAATATTGCTAACGGCTAGCGGAGACATATTTATGTAAACATACATATTTTGTAAACAAATAATTAGTACATAAATAATTTACTCCATGAAAACAAATTAATATTATGAGTATACATCTCTTTTTTATGTGCTGGATATCTCGGACATCAGATCTATTACCCCTAGTATTCACGTAATGCAGCAACTGAGCCACCAACCTCAGGCAAGAGCTCAGCCTAGCCCACGCCACCAATTCTGGTGGAGGACAACGAACCCACTCCCCCTCTAATTATATACTACCGGACCTGCAGTCTGGTTTCAGAAGGGGACGAGGAACTGCCACAGCTTTGGCGGATGTAATTGGCAATATCCTTGAGGCTCGCGATCGGGGAAAGGGTACTATACTTGCGTTGCTGGACTATTCGAGAGCTTTTGATTCGATCAGTGTCACCCTGCTGGTGTCAAAGCTTGCTTACTATGGATTTGAGCCCGAAACAATCAAGTGTTTTGACAGCTATCTCTGACATAGGTCACAACAAGTTGAGGTTCGGAAAGTGGATGGATCAACACTATCATCTCGTCCATTGGATGTCAAAAGGGGTGTTCCACAAGGATCTCTGACCGCTCCACTACTTTTCATACTGTACAGCGCAAATATAACCAAATGCTTCCACAAATGTGGGTATCACATGTACGCCGACGACACTCAACTTTTTTGCTTGTTTAGCCCCCGAGACACACTATCTGCTGTACAAGAGATTAATTTGGATCTCCAGAGGGTGGCGGAGTGGTCTGAGTCCAACTGTCTAGTTCTAAATGCCCAAACATCAAAATTCATGGTCATGGATAGCAAAAAGCAAATAGAAACTATCTTGGCAGCCAACCCACAAATCAAAATAGGAGGGAATAACATAGAGAGAGTGGAATTTGCATGTAATCTGGGCCTTATCACCGATCCGGAGTTGCGTTTTGAAAGCCACATAAACAGGGTTGTAAAGAGCTGTTTCTATAGACTGAAAGTACTGTATAGAATACGCGACTACCTTAGTGTCGACATGAGGAAAAGACTAGTCGATAGCTTGGTGCTTTCAAAAATGAACTACATCGATATAGTCTATGGTCCATGTCTCCTATCCAGGACAGAGCGCTTAATCCAGCGTGTACAAAACGCCTGTGCCAGAAACTGTTTCAGCATACCCCGGCGAAGCCATGTCACTCCGTTCTTAAATGACAACAATGTTTTAAAAATGGCCGCGCGAATGAGGTTCCACTTATGGTAACCTTCTTTTTGATACCATTATGACAGAGAAACCAGCATATCTCTTCGACAAGCATAGTTGGAGGCTTGATCACTATCCCGGTCGATCTACGTCGCATCCACTATCAGTGCCAGGGTATAGGACAACTGCGTTCAGGGGGTGTTTCAGATACGCAGCCACGAAATGCTGGAACAACATACCGCCGCCTCTAAGGTCCCTGAAAACAAATAACAGTTTTAAATTTCACTATAAAAGGTACCTTCTTGCAGAACAAAAGCAAATTCTACAATATACAAATTAAATACAAATTACGTACCTACTTTTCACGACCTAAAAATATGTCGGTTATAAACATCTGGACACACCCTGCACCAGAGCATATAAAGCTTGTACCCGATGTCGCTCCATCACCTCTGTTTGACTCACTTTTTTGAAATTCGTACAAATATTTGTCTGTAATAACCTATTGTTATTTCTCCTTCTATAACACAAATACATATAGTATTGTTTCATACCTAGTTATTTTCATGTTTTGATGACAAAGAGATATGATATGGTTGCAACGGCCACCAAACAAACCAGACATTATCATGGGGTGCGTATTGTGTGTCGTGTTTTACGTAATGGCGGGCGCGCGCATCTTCTGGGATTGTGTTCTCTTACTATATCCACGATCCCGCATAAGCACGTCTCGCTCGCTCGCTTGCGAGCTGTCAGATGAATGCTTCCAGCATAATGAACGGTAGTAATATACCTACATATGGAATATTTGCCTACCTACAAGTAGTGGGGTTTCGCTTACGTGTATTTATTTTCTTTAATTTAGATACTTTAATTTTATTTATTTGTATTGATGTATTACACTAGCATGTACAAAATATTTATCTATTAAGCTGTACTCTGTAGATTCAAACATATTATCACCACACTCACAACATCCTCACACACAAACACCCTCACACACGCAAATACACATTAAAAAAAAATTAAAAGGGCCCAGTTGAAAACCAGCGTCAGGCACCCACCAGTGCTCAACACAAAGCTGAACTGGGCTCCCATTTTGGTGCGACCGCGAGATGACTACTTTTCGTCTTGTAAACTTAAGTTAGGTACATCTAAAACTCAGCTATATGTTTAGAATTTGATAACTGTTTCACTCTGTTAGCGTCTCGTTTAGTTGTACCAGAATAAACGTATTTTCTTTCTTCTTTCTTCTCTAGAACCGGTGATCAGGTATCAGGTTGCCCTTTCCTATATCAAAGGGCCATCTGGGTGTTTTCTTTCTCATATCCTCGAGAAACAGAGAAACCGTTTCCGACCGTTCTATCCTATGTACATTGTATTATTGACTTGCAATCAAATTAAGAAAATCATAGTTTAGAATTTTACATTTATGTCCTTATACTTTGTTTTTTAAAGAAATTAATTATATTGTGTTAGACTAATGGAATACTTACTATACACAAGTTGTGGCATAATATATGTTGTGTGTTGAACAGATTTATGATTCACATAGCAGGTAGGTGCTGCCCGATTTATTTGTAATGTTCAGCGGTAAAATTATTCGGGGTGTTGACAATAGAAAAATTGCTACATTGTTATTTGGTTTTTACACGCTTTATATTTATAATCCGATTCTGTTCTCACACTTGCTATATATTGCATTGTACTTTTAAAGTGTTTGATTTTTGAAGTGAAAACATTTTTAAGCACTTTGGGCACTTTTGGTATGGGGAAAAAGCACTGAACTCGGTTGACCGTCACCGTCGTGACGCTCAGATATATATACAGATGTGTGTGTGTGTGTGTATTATGTATTTATATCTAAGTTATGTTTTTACTTCTGACGTGCAGTCCCACGACTAACGTCTTTTTTATAGGTTTCATATCCTTTAACATATTTCATAAACACTCGTTGAGCACAGTGTTGAGCAAGAAAATAATTGTTGATAACTTCCTCGCCTGCGGTCAGACCAACGCCCTATTCCCTAAATGTTGTTTTATTATTAGTCAAACTGTAATTGAAACTACCTAACTGGGTACAGCCAGCAATAAAATAAATTTATTCTCTTGTAACAATAATCCATAATATGCACTCATGTTCAATATCTGATAAAGGATTTTAATAGCTTAAATTCTTGTAATCATTCGAATGAATCATTATTTGATTTGTATTACACTAAGAAATAATCAGGTTTAACTTTATTTGCCTGTTTGTTTGCTGTTAATCGTAAGTATGGTTACATAACATGACTCTAAATATGGGCATTAAAACTAGTTGTAGTTACAAAGATGAATGGTGAAGATTCTGTTGTTAACGTCCCTAGACTAAAAAAAATCTAAAATTCTCTTATTTTAGTTAGGACATTTCAAATAATATGCTATTCTATTGTATCTAACACCGATTGCAATTTAGTTTTCATAAGGTACCCACAACCCAGTATTTCAGTATCAGAATTTCAAGAAATTTTTGGGTTCTTAAGTCAATATTACTAAGACGTCAATATTAGAGTGGGGTTTTTAATTTTAGACAACACAAAATATACAACAGAATAACAAATGTGCAAATATAGTAGTCTATATTTGCACATTTGTTATTCTGTTGTACGTTAAGAACGTCTAAAATAGTCTTAAGTTTAAGACTTAACGTAGTCGTTAAGGCTATAATTAAAATAAAATAATAGCAATACGTAAATATATAAGTATCTAAGTCTAATTACTCTCTAAATCCACATAATATTATAATCAAATTAAAAGACATATTGAAAATAATCACCTATTTCACAAACATCGCATTTTTAGTCTATTTATTTAGCTACATGTCATTTATGTAGAATGAGATGACGTGTGGTTATTTCTTTTTTTTTATTCAAGAATGATTTTGAACAAATTTTCGCCCATAGTTAGTACGCTGCTGTTTTGCAATTTCCGATTTTCACTTAGCATTTAGCAGAACATTATGTACATGTATATTATATAAGAAATTATTAAATATTGTAGGTTAATACAGTAAAATTTGTTTGTATTCCGATATTCGCGAAAGAGTGCTCGTCTCTTTTAGTAACAGACGACAGTTTTCCTACTATGTGTGGCCGGTTTCATATTGGTTTCTGTCGTAATTCATTGAGGGTTCTACATTGTAGAAAAGTGCAGTTTTAGGTCCTCGTCCTCAATTTTTATTCTAAAATTTGAACCCACACAAGTGTTTTTAGCTAAGAAAAGTTTCATCTTCAACCTACTACATAGGTAACAAAATGTATTTAAAGTCTAGACTCTATAAATCATTTGAGATTTGGGTGCAAACAATAATATCCTTGCAAGATTTATTTTCGGATGATGAATACTCGCTTTATTTTCCGAATTTACGGACATTCTCAATATTTCTTTGCGGTTATAAAAGATGAAACTTACATGTCTCAACGGATTGGAGAGATTAAGTACAACCAGCACAGCAGGTAATATAATTTTTGTAGTAATATCGTGTTTTGAGCGCTATAGTTTTAGGTTAAATATAACATAAAAACATAATCGAACACATGTGTATACCCAGATACACATGTGTTCATTCGAAGTGTACGATCGAGAAAATGAGAAAATATACTTCAGTTAAACCAAATACTTATTATAGTCATATTTATATTCAACGAATTTTGCCCATGAATTGAGTTAAGTATTCATAGTGTAGATACCTTCCGTTGTTTGAGTCAAGATTCCAAAAAAAACTTTGTTACTTATTTTCTGTACAGTTCAATCTAAAACTCTTGTATTATTTGAAACATCGCACGGCTTTATTTCAAGCGTAATAAACCAAAAAACTTTTTAACACATTCTGTCAGAATTTGATCGTAAAAAAAAACTTAGTGCGTATCTTTCGCCTTAAAACTGCTTATTCTGTGACCTTGTAAACATAAAAACGTCTTGAATAAGTAATAAAATATCTGCTATACAACTAAAAAAAAAGTAAGTGTACAAGAACCTCAGATTACTATCAAACTCACAAAGCGAAAAATTGCGATAACGCCTGTAAAAAAATTACTAGCAAAATGTGTGGGATTACAAAACTGTTCGTACATTCGTTCTTGGCCGTGGTGCGGCGATGTTTAAAATAGAGATGATACAGATTAGAGGATAGCAGTTTGCAGGATACCGAATATCCGACCAATATTGAGGCCGGATGGCTGGATATCTAGCCAAACATTGTCAATTGCCTATCCTGGATGTCGAAAGTAATGTCACGTTGCTGCCTTGAAAATAAAAATAGAAAAAAGATGAAACTGAGCAAAGAACCTATGACAATTTACCATGCAAGAGGGCCTCATTGTAAGCTGAGTTAGAAAGCCCTTTCAGCTCCATAAGTCAATGTTATGTCAATCGACGCAACATTATTTAGAAAAACTACAAGACGGTTGTTGAAGCTGAAAGAGCTCGACAGACGATTCTATTGGAATTTATAAAAATGTCTTGCAACGTTTCCTTCGGTAGCGATTAATCTTTAACACTAATTAAAAAAGTAGTGCTGAGGAGACTGTTGAGTGTGTTGGATGTTAGGAGATATTTCGCGAAGATTACGACACATTCTGCAATTCTTTTAATGAGGTAGTAAATAAAAATAATAATTAGTCTCACGATCAAGAGATTAACGTAATTTCACGAGAAATTGATTATTACTTGAAGTCAATGGGAATTGATAGCATCTTGACTCTTATTTTTGGTGGTCAATTAATGCTACACAATACACGAACTTTACGGAGTTTGACAAAGTTTATATTGAAAAATGCATTTTGCAGTAGTTCGCAGCATAGCAAGTCTCAAGAGGTCAATTAGCGCTGGGAAATTTTGTTGATTTTGAGATTGTAAGGATACAGAAATCATAAGTGCTATCTCTTCATCCCAATCTAATATAGATCAGATATTTATATCCTATCAGGTATCCTGTCCTATCAGTATTCTGTTGGAACATATCCCGCCCCGTTCATCCCAACCTCGGCCACGAACGGATTTAGTTCAGAGTTTATAGTAATAATTAGTGGTGAGATTGTTGCTAATATACTATACAACTTTTATCTGGATGAAAGGTATCTACCCTACCTTCTTGTCTATATGCCTGACAACGTGAACGTAAAATTTCACGGTTAATAGACTAACTAAAGCATGAAAGTTTTACACACAAACATACAAACTGATATTCGCATTTATAATATTAGTTAGTTAAGATTTATTTGTGATCTACTTATTTGGGAAAACAAACATGCACTTTCTTTTTAACCCCCGATGCAAAAACAGTCTGTGTGTCTGTCTGTGGCATCGTAACTCCCAAATGAATAGACCGATTTAAGTGCGTTTTTTTTTGGGAAAGGTGACTTGATCGACAGTTTTCGTATATATATTTCAAGAAAATCTATTAAATTCAGCCGTTCCAAGGACATCAGCTCTTTTTTAATCGTTGAAGGGGTTTTCGAGTCGGGGGTATTTTTAATTTAAGATTATAACCTACTTCCAATTGTCGTATCGAAATGAAAATTTGTATATATATGTAGTTTGGATGACGACACTATTATTTAGAATGTTGGAGCTAATCTGATAATGGAGCCAAGAGGTGGACAGTAGAACTCTTCAGTGGCTAGTAGTTAACCCCTGAAGTTTGGGCTCATATGATTCGTTTTGACGAGTCCAACCGATTGGACTTTGTAACACTGTTTTTTTTTTGTGATTCGGTTCACCATTAAAAATCTGTCTTACCTAATACAATAAAACTATCTCTAGAAAGAGCCAAAGGTTGGATTTGAAGTGTCTATAAACTACGGGGAACGGTTAGCAGCTTTTAGTTAGAACCTATTCGCTCTAACATTTTATCAGGTACCATTACCATTTGTCGTTTTTCTGGCAATTTGGTCGATTTATACCGATCGTGGTGATAAGTGGACTCATAAGCGCTTAGGCACGCCTCGACACTTAGACTTGGTTGGGCGAACCGAGGGGGAGCGAAGCGAAGCTGCCCCCTCTGGATTTTCTATGCTTACGCAATATAATTGTTTTGCCACAACTGGCAAATATCTAAATACCGTAACATGTGTACTTCAGTTAAAATACTAAGTACGTTAAGTTCTAATTTTTCTCTTCTCGCTTCTCCATTGTGAAAATATGAACGCTCACACAACTCTGCCACTAGGTACAACTACTAGTGCGATCTCAAGTTCCTTCTGACAAAATAAAAATAGAACGTCTTCTTTTAAAGTCGGTTTAGAATTATCCCTATTAGCTATCTGTAAATTTTAAAACCTACATTATGAGTTTTTTTTTAATATTCAATTATATTAAAACTCATACCAATCTGAATAAGACCAAACATTTTTAAATAAATATAAACTCAGGAATTAAGGGAACAAATTAATGTTAATTTTAAAACATTTCAATTTTTCTTTTTACGCCATCTGTTGAAAGTTGTCCTTACTGTGTTTATAGGTACTTTTTGTGAATGCTCTAAGTTTCTTATTTTTAAACTAGATGACGCTAATTCAAAACTTTACTAAAATAATGTCATAGGTTTTCACCGTTTCGCTACGTTTTCGCTAGGTGTCGTACTTTTAAGGAACTAATTCTCATTCAGTGATAATTTATTCTCTGTCTGGGTGTAATTTATTTCTAATATGTATATAGGTATTTATAAATATATAAGTATGTCTATCAGTAATCTAGTTACCATCGTACAGGCTCTGCCTAGTTTGGGATCAGACGGCCGTGTGTGAAATGTATCAAGTTATTATTATTATTGAATGTTGTGTCTAAAAATTTGCATATAAATCGCCACAGTACTTAAGATAAATCAATGATTTTCTAAACAGGATATTTCATGTCTTTATAGCTTAAAAAACCGCACAATTAAATCAAAATTTACACACAAAACTGGTTAAGACTATTATTAATTATCGAAGGAGAAAACCACAAGATAAAATGAATTATTGAACCGTTAATATTTGATACCAAACAATTGGTTTAAAATGTTGATTTATCCCGTATTGCCGAGGGCTTCGTAGTCTACTGTTGATATTATTCACCCAATTACCGTTGGGCGAGAACTTTGACGGTTATACCTAGGTACTAATTGCTAGAAAGTTCTAAAGTTTGTAGAATTATTTAGTTAGGATATGTTTATTAAGTGTTGTTGAAAATCTACTAGAAATGGGTGGACGCACGATGTTGTAAGTTTAAGTAAATTAAATTAATTAGAAAGGATTAAAGGCGACATAACCCAAGAAACCTACAACGGTTCTCGATTAAATATTGAACTCGCCTTATTATAAACGTCTTCAAGGAAACAAAGAATACTGACCATCAGGTAAAATATCGATAGCTTAATCTTCAAAAAAAAAAGCGATCAGTTGCTTGAGAATGCAAACTTCACCCATAGCTACGGTTAAACAAAAGTCCTAATTGTTGTAGTCAAAACTAATTTGACTGCACGAATGGCGCCATGGCGGCCTTTACACGTGCGTTCTTTCGCGAGGGATACGCTTAAGTCACCTCGCCACTACGCCGCTCCGAATGTTGTGGGTTCAAATCCCACACGGGATAAAAATTTGTGTGATAGACAAAAATTTGTGTGATGAACACAAATTTTTGTCCATCACACAAGTTGCAGGCAACTGTCTCGAATCTGGGTGTTCTTTGTGTCTGTTGTTTAAATGTTTGTCAAGCCCCCCCATAATATAATATCCGGCAATATTCCTAATGCGGGAGTTGTCTTTTTATGAAAAAAAAAAAAAACAATTTATTCATTTTTTGTAACAGGTAGGAATATAATAGATGTTATATTTTAGCATAAGTACAACCATAATAGAAAGTTATATCAGTGGGCGTCTTAGATTAGAATGTAAGTAACATTTACATGTAGGCATGAAAGTAGAACCAGGAACCTCTACCAGTCAAGTTTAGCAAAGAACCAGAGCTACCTAATACCACTGAAAAGAAGAGTGTATAAGCACGGGTGACTGATCCCATCATCAGATCCTGACCTGATGACCATGGGACCACCTGGGAAGTAAACCCTTTCAAACAAAAGAAGAATTTTCTAAATCGGTCCAGGCGTCTTTGAGTAATCGGTGAACATAAATAACAAATTATATACAGTGGAACATAGAACCTCTTTCTTTTTTAATGTCCGTTAGAAATAACTTCTACGCGGATTAAAAACTTTTTCTCGTAATATGATAGAATCTAGTGGTTCGATATTTTTCAATTAATTTTATTATGAAATATAGAGAGGTTCGAACGGAAGTTTGTGCCAGTCCCGGTTTCGTCTCCGGGTTGCCCCAGCTGGATATTTTTTAAAGTGGTTATTGTATTCCCAGATCCAAAATCCAACAGTATTCTTGCGTTCCCGGGATGTCCGAAGAGCGCCTCGTCCTTAATCCGCCGTACATTTTGTTAATCAGAGGAAAATGAAGAATAATCTTTGGAGAAGTGGAGCGACCTCAACTGAAAATAAGCTAGAGGCAGCTATTTGTTCCCCAGAGAAAGGAAAAGCAAACAACAAGGACGATGGACGCTTGACTACAGAAAAACCCTCGCCAATGGATCCATCAAGGTCAGAAAGCATTTCTTCTTGAAGTTGAATACTGCAGCCGATATATTACTGAATATATTTCTTTTCCCAAATACATAATCTGGTATTTGAGTGTTCAATAATTCGCAAGGTTCGCGATATAAGTAGGTATGATAATCTGTAAATGCCAAGGACAAGTCAAAGGATTTCACGAGGATATCGGAAAAGGCATTACAGCTAATTGATTTTATTGAATACGCTTTTACTCGTGGCATATTAAAAGCTTTACTTAGATATTGGGGTTCAGTACAAAGACAACCGAGATTTGTGATGGTTTAAAGTAAGTTTTTTAAATTATATTTAATTTTTATGGAATAGGGGGTAAACGAGCAGACGAGTCACCTGAAGGTAAGTGACTACACGTCTCTCCCGCAGTAGAAGTAAGTGCTGCAATTTATTAAACTAAAAATAAAAGATATAGTATCATTCAGTTACTGATTGGTAATGGTAAAAAGGTGACTTTAGTAAACCACAAAATATTAATATTCATGTTTGTCTGTTCGTCTTTTTCGGGTTCCATACCTCAAAAAGAAAAACGAAACCCTTTTAGGATCACTTCGTTGTCAGTCTGTCTTTCTGTCAAGACCCTCTTTCTCAGGAGTGCGTAGAGGTGTTCCGTTGAAATTAGTATCAAATAATGTAATGTCTGCGGTCCCTAGAAGTTGTAAAAAATCAAGTTTCGTTTTATATTTTAATCGTAATTCAAAACATTTGAACTAAAATCATGAAATTTCGCGAGAAGCAAGATCTCACAGCACAAGTAAAGGAAAAATTCTGAAAGTTAATTTTTATTGTTATATCAAACAAAATGTTTTTCGCGATTACAAAATTATATTTTTGGCTTGAATAATTGACTATGACGTACATCGATGTCGGAGGGAGTATTTTTAGAACGGCAAAGTTAAGTTTGTCCTTAGATTCGACTTTAAGGATACCAACAATTGTTGTAGTTTTACGTGTCGAGGATTGTTTTGTGGCGAGACATACGTGAAACTAAAATCTTCGATAATCGATTCCCGTGATGGCCAACTTTTTCCATAGAAGGTTGTACGGATTCCTGGGTGCGCGAGTCAGACTCACACTTGTACGGTTTTTTTAACGCAATTATTTTTCTAAATACAAAATTTTTTATGAAGTATTATTCAACATTTCATTGGCCATGTTTATCATTTAGATTTTTTTTAAATCGGTGCACTGTATCAAAATCCAATTTTTTTATTTTTCTGTTTAGAAATTTTCAATAGTAGCATGAAGTCTGAAAACGTGCGGGGTAGAAAGAAATATCCTCGACCTCCTTGGACCCACATAACAATGTGGGTCCAAAAATTAAGGGGCGAAATATGTGTTAGTGTGCAACCGCCAGTCTATCTCTGAAAGGAGATGGCTTAATCTCCTTTCAGAGATAGACTGACGTGAGTAAAATTATATTTTACTAGCTTTACCCACGGATTCATTCGCGTTGAAGTAGATTTGTCAATGAATTCAGGTTGTGACACATCAGATTTTCTTTCGGGATACCAGAGGTCCCATTTCCTTTTTCTGTACTCCAGGCATCATGTTGCAGTTTATCCATGTCAGTAGGTCGAGTTACTATACCGGATGACTGTTAAGAGTTATTTACCTCGGGAACAGTACTATTTTCATTCCCTAAGGCCTTTTTTAAACCCCTGCCAACGTCTAATAACGTTTAACAGTTCAGACCACCTCTTCTTTATTTTTTTTTACACGTCAAGGTAATAATTTTCTTTGTCATCCTTGACATCTAAGATCGCAGTTGATAGGGAACGGTTAACAATAACAATAAAAAAACATTCAAAATTTTGAAGGTAAAATCTTTCTTTTGTATTTATTACTTTCATTTCTTTTATAAAGACATCTTCTTTTAAAATAATGGCTACATTGCCAAATTTTATCCGAAAGATTCGTATTGTCGCATTTCCCAAGCTTCGTAAAACATTTCATAATTTAACTACACAACTTGGAATTTAGCCAGCACACGTTTTTTACCGATCTGAATTCTTTATATAAAAAAAAATATATATCTGTATCCATAAACGGCAAGTGCCAATGGCCAACGCGAAGGGTCTCGCACTGTAAAAGGCTGAGCATGACTGCTACTGGCATCACTGTGTTCAATTGTTTCGGTAATTTTTTTTAAATTTTCGGATACGTGTTCGTGTTTTTTAAATGCAGATATGATTTGAAACTGCTTACCTACTGCTCATTTATATGGTATTTAAAACAAGTTAATAATAAAATATCATCAAGGATTAGAAAAAGAATTTTTAGGAAAAAAATCAATTAACAAGAAGCCGTTCCAAATTTGAAAAAATTCAGTCTACTTATAAACATTTACCAAATTACTAGTTTAATTTATTAGTAATTCAATAGCATTCTCAAAACCATATCAATTATTGTCAAAACTTCTGCTCTAATCATAACCACTATAATAGATCTGTACGCTACACAATTAGCCTCTCTATAATTTCTTCAGTTCCCTCATTTCATTCCGTGGTTTTATCATAGTACTTATTAGCTTCAATTAATTTACGTCTGATAAAGTTTGTTTTGGGTTTTAGTATAGAAAGCGTTCAGTTTTAGTGCCGTTAAACTATCTGCAACTGCAGTTACTAGCTACAGGGCAAATTGACTTTCACGATCGAAATTAGCATGATAAGTTTGGAGTATTAATTGCTGGAACTTATTTTTCGTTTTTTAAAGAATCTATGCGTTCTATCAGATGGTCGGCGTGTTTGAGGACTGTTCAATAATACACGTTGGAAAGTTCAATTGTTATATTTTTCAGAAGGTTACAATTTGGTTACACAGTTACAAAGTCAAGAGAGTTAAGGCAAGGGACACACTAGCGCGTGGTACCACGTTCAAGGGGCAACTGAAATGCGTAGCCAACGCATGCATACATAGTTACAAACTATTTAGTTAGCTGCAGGCTACTGTGGGCCTACAGTTTCATAGTTTGATAATTTGTATAGAAAAATACGACGTTACCCGCAACAGTCGCCGATGACTTCTCACACCGTTTGTATTTTTTTTTAAACAGGGTTGGCATAGTCCTTCATGTGGTTTTTCTGATGGATAACCCTCAAATGCCAAGACGATGGATTCGAGTGGCCATGACCTGCTATTCAGTATCGTATATTATATATCACGTTAAAATATAACCAGAGCTATAAAAGTAAAAGGCAGACTGCGTCTAGGATTGTCACAACAACCTCCGCAACATAATATGCTTGTATTGAGATAGTTGGTCACCGTTTATTTTGCAGGGCTCGTGACGGGGTTCGGGTACGTAATTGTATGAGACGTATTTGTAGCAAACGTCAGGTAGCTGTGTGTCCTGAATGTAAACAATTAGAAATTTTCAACATATATTTTATTTATTTATTTTGATTCACTTAGATTATTAGAAAAAAAAATCCAATATTAATATTACCTACTTTCCTAAATGAAAATAAGACAGATATCTCAAAGCTTTTAAATATTGTTGCTTTTTTAAGATTTCACGTTTATCTTTTGAATAACAATTAATAATAAAAGTGTTGTTAATTATTTAAGCCATTACGATAATAATAATGATGTTTTTAGTGATTATATACTTGTTTTTGCATTATCCAGTGAACTAATTGATCTATGACGGGGCTACGCATGTAGCCGGTGCGTGCGCTCAAGGAAAGCTTATAGGCGCGTGCATTCCAGTGTTAAATTTGATAAGTTTCCGAATTAAAAGAAATGTTAAGGTGTATCAGGGTAAAATAAAAACCTTTACTTTTGCAGCTTATGCACTCTTTGCTAATCTTCAAAATTTTCACAGGTTGCACAACAAGAGTTCCATCTTTTTATAAAGCCCATATTTAACGGCTGAGTGAAAAGGCCAATGCCACTGTTCATCACTGGAAACTCAAGTTATAATGAGTTTAGTTCCTGAGCCCTAACAACTTATAATCTCGATATAGAAGTGATAGTGGCCTGTAATTGTTTCAACAGGCTTATTTTTATAGAAATTTATGAACACACTTCAAAAAATCATCATCAATTTAAAATTGTGGTACCGATATGTAGGACATCCCTGAAGAAGATGTACGAGGACCTAGATCAGGATCGACGATCACATTTAGTGATCGTCAAGAAGGAAGTCTTTAAAAGAGGGCTTGTTCAAATCCTCAAAAATGTCATCTTCAAACCCTCTATTGTACAAGTTTTTTTATATAGATATCAGTATCCTCCTCGCCTTTTCTCAACTAAGTTGGGGTCGGCTTTTAGTCTAACTACGATACGGCCAAACTTCGATATTTTACGTGAAGCGATTGCCATCAGACCTCCACAACCCAAGTACTAGGCCATATCGAAATTTTGAATTAGACCAGGTAGCCGGACTTTTTTAGGGCTCCAACTACCCGTAACGAACGCCACAGATGTTCGTATGGCAACCATATTTAAATATATTAAAAATGTTATTGGTTCGAACTTCGATAAGATTGAAAAAAGACTTTGTAGGAAGCAAGGCCGTTTATTAACAGTTTATCAACAAGATCTGCGGGCACAGAGAAACTTGTGTTTACCAATTAGAGAAACTAACGCTCTGACTAGATTTATTTGTGTTTTGTTTCTTTTTATAGACTCGGTTTAGCCTTCGTTTTTCAATGATGTAGCTTTTTTTTTATTTAGTTAGCTAAGTTTAGCTAAGTTTTATGTTGAATCAATTTAGGTTGTGTACGTATAGTAATAGTTTGTTTTAATGTGATATTAACGACTGCTAGTTTGTATGTTTGTGTTTTTCAGAAGTGCTATAATGTTTACCCTAGTTTGTAAGTTCTTTGAAAATCTAAAAGAAAAACAAAACAAATAGCAACATTTAATAACAATAATATTTTTATTTTAGACCACAGAGATCATTACATGTATGACGGCGCACCGATCATTTTAGTTGGCAACATTATTAACAAAGTGTCAGAATTTAGGACACTGACGCAACACCGAGCGCTGGCGCGCGACGGATGACAGTTACGGTTCAGATAGGCCGCTGAAAAGGCAGAATCGATTTGCATCTCGTAGGCGCACCGCGTGTTCTGTGGAGTGTCGTGATTTAAAGCTTGATTGAAGATGTCTAATGATTATTCAAAGTATATTTTTGTGTTTTAATAAGTGTAGTAAAGTTACTGTGTAAATCACGTTTTTATTCTCCCCGCCCGCCAACTCACGTCTACCATTGAACATGAACACGCCCGATGTATCCGATAGACGAGGAGGAGTTTCTACATGTACATAGTGTTAGTAATGATAAACTTAAAGTAAAGTTAGTAATTAAACTTATTCTAAAATCTGGAGTTGAAACCTCACCCTTTCCACGCAGTATTTAATATATATTCGTGGAAGATGAAGTCCGATCCAATGATGCAGTACTGGACAAACGATGATCTCAAAATTTGAAATACCAAATTTTGAGATCATCGCATTCAATGATCAAAAGTTTCAGCTTTTTAATAATTTTGTTTGTATTTTTACTGCAGTATTTTGGCTCGAGAGAATAAAATGTGTAATACATTACTTTAACGATGTTGGCGGCATTATGCCAAGCAAGTGTCCCTTGCGTCTTGCCACTAAGCTGGGATATTCTCGGATTGTTTTAATTGAGTTACTTTGCCAACAAGACTGATCTAGTTACTAAATGTAATTACTTACTTGTACAATTGTAATTTTTGTAATAAGGATAGATATAGTTTTTCTCTTTTTGTAATAAACCTATGTTTCACCCGATAATATGTTAAGGTGCTTGCTAAAATGGACAGTTGCAAGGATTTGTCCTACTGTGCCAAAACTAAAAAGTAATACAGCACCTGTAATGAAAGCTTTTCCATATTTACTAAAGATATAGGTACGATTTTACGTTGCTTCACTTCTTAATGAGGGGTCGGGTTCGAAACTAGTGGGGATTCTCTGAAATATACACGTGAGTAAAACCTGTATCTATATCTTTCATAAATTTGATTTCTTTTATTCTAATACACTCTTTGCAGTTACAAAAATGGGGATATTCCTACCACCCTAGAATTTATCTCGGAAAAGGATAATCTTCTCCTTAAAACAGCAAATTAACGAAGTCCTAGAAGTTCTAAAACCTTTGAAGCAGCGAATTTCCTTGCAGCAGCAGCAAGCCGTGCAAGCAGTTTCTTGCTGTGGGTTTATTGGGTGTAATGTTAGTTACACACATTGATTTATTAACAACTTCATTAATATATTTTGAGTTTTCTGCTTATTTATTTGTTTCTTAATTCGAAATCCTAATGATAACTGAATGCATGATATTGAACTGTTTGGTTTGTTTTATCATTTCCAATACTAACACCCGGTTTCAGAAAGACTGACAAACGCAAAACTTAACTATAATATGTCACTCCCAAAGCGGAGAGCTTTGCACATACACATATAGCACATGATAATGCCATGCTTCGGCAGGTATGCACCGGTTCGATCGGAGTGATACCTACCACGGCCTCACAGAAACCCGGTAGTGAAGCAATGTTTCGTTGTGTTTCGCCAAGTAAGTGAAGTTATCGGAGGCCCTAACCCCGCTTCCCACCCCCAACCCCTACTCCCAGCTTAAAGCCTGGCAACTCACTTGTGACTCTTGAGTTACAGGTGCCCATGGGCGGCGGTAGTCACCATCGGATGACCCGTCTGCTCATTTGCCCCCTATCCCATAAAAAAAACGTTTCAGTAGCTCGAACCTATTTGACACCGATGTTAAGTTGACAGCTCTGTTAGTTGAATAATGTCTTTATCAGCCTTTCAGAATTCGGGTGAATTTAATCTGTAGTTTCGAGACGCATATTTTGAGACTGTTAATATAATTAGTTATCGTTATTTATTTGTAACTGTCAAACCGCGTTGGTATCAGTTTAATACTGGATATATAGAGGCGTGTTCTTGTAGGCTTTGCTGTCAATTGAAAAATACATTATTACGTATATTTTTCAGTTTTTATGCTGTCTGGAAATATTTCGATTTTTTTTTGACGGAATAACATATCATTCTGATGAGTCACACGACCATCAGTGGGATCAGTGGAATAAAAGTTGTTTGCGATCATAGATCCTGAGAACTGTCTGGAGGTGCAGATAACATAATACTATACTAGTACTGGAGGGTAGACGTAATGACCTCAAACACCTCAGTCAGTCTAGCTGCCTCACTTGCTGTAATCGTGGTAAATATATAATATATATATATATATATATATAAACAATCTCGTTCAACGTCTTTAAATCTCAACTGTCTAAGTACATAGTCGAAAATTTTTCCTATCCAAAATTACTATAATCCGGTTGAGAATGAAAGTGTTGAGCGGGGGTGCCTAGTTTATATTACATATTCTATTGTATAAACTATCTTACTCGTTAACTATGTTATTGTGTCTGTAATGTTATAACTTGTTTAAGTTTTGTATTTGCTTGTCTCGGTGATTGGTACTTAAATAATTTAACCAAAATGTTATTGTGTTCTCATGTTAGTGGCTTTTTATTGTCTTTTTGAGAATAAATGATTTAAACCAAAAAAAAAAACCAAGATCAACACCTATGTAAGGGCACACTAATAGACATTAAGCTTTAAAATTAAACAATTTTATAACCTTTCAGAATAATACAGGAAAACGGCATTCTTTTTCTACATTTTTCTTAACTAAAAACTTTAAAAGGAACTCCATCACAATGTGAAGAATTCTAAAAATAAAATTAGGACTCCACTCTACAGAAACGCAATTAGAATGCAAGCTACCTTTATAAGATCAAGAGTGCTTTAAAGAGGAACTTTTCAATAGTGGAAAAATTCCTTTGTGTTGAAGGTCTTAGATCAAAGCTATTATGAAGGGATAATAGATTCAGGTGGCGGTCGCAAGTGATGCATTTGGATTCTCGAATCGCATTTGAATCGGATTTTCGTACCGTGGTGCAAAACGACGAAGTACAAAATAGACATTCGTCGATTCACACCACTGGTCCGAAACGACGAATTCAAGAAAGGGCCTTATGCGATTCACACCGTGGTCCAAACAGCTTGTGTTGTGAATCGACGAAGTACCCATAATGTGTCGTATAAGATTTACCTCATCAGAAATAACATCGGAATATTATTGGAATTGGAATATATCATTGGTATGAGGAGAGTGGATTCCGAAGATTTATTTATGGAAAACTACCTATGTTTTCCATTGGGTCGTATGTTAATACGATGTTAAGTTTAAAAACATTTATTTTTCAATCCTGACAAACATATAAGTACTCTAGATTATATAATATCTCACCTTGTAACTTGTAAACCAAGGAACCGACCAATACGAGGGAAATATTTAGTAAATCGGTAATTTCAAAGCGATGTGGATTTTCTTGAATAAATTAAAAGAGGAGACGGATCTCGATGGACACTGAGGTAGTGTTGGCAGATAATGAGTTAATTAAATATTAAACATTTATGAACACCTATCCAGAAAGTGTCAAAGACTTAACAGACACACACGCACTCGCTCACATGCATACACACGCTCATACACGTACACACGCAAACTTAAACCCACACACATACAAATACATATATACACACAGGCCTACACTACACCCGAACATAATAACCTATTTGATTGCATTGCTTCATTAGGATTATTAATAGTTTAATTTATATCCGGCTTTAAATATTATACCACTATATCTTGACTTACTAAGACAATCTAATGTGGCTATTTTCGAACATGCTTAAATTGTAAATGGTTTTTCTTGTGCCAATGGGGGCCCTTGTCCTATTTTTGGATTTTTCATCCAGAAAAAAACAGTTTTACATTTTTTTTTATAAATATGTCCAGTCTTTCGTTTACAGGTAATGCTTTGTGTTTAATACTTTAGATTTCCCCCCTCCCCTTGTTACACTTCGTTGGCCTCCTCCTCCCGTAACGTAATTTATGGAGGGTCTCTCATTTAAAAAAAACAAGTAGATACTTTCAGTACTCTTTTCACGATAATACGTCTATGCAATATTTCAAGATGATCAGTTGAGTACGTGTTAAGAAACAAATAAACTCACATCCACATAATAGTATTGGTTAGGATTCTACTGAATTAACTTTTTAAATTTAACCATACCATACTTCAAATTCAAATATCTTTATTTGTGAGACAAAGACACGTCGTGGGAGAGTCATGCTTCGGCACGTATTTCCCGGCTCGACCAGAGTGATACCACGGCCTCACAGAAAACCGGCAGTGAAGCAATGGTTGCTTTTCGCCGCGTGAGTGAGGTTACCGGAGGCCCTAACTCTTCATTTTCTCCCCTCTTCCCCCCCTCTTCCTCTACGGTGCGACCTTAAGGGCTGGCAACGCACTTGTGACTATTGAGTTGCAGGTGCCCATGGGCGGTGGTAGTCATTTACCATCAGGTGACCCGTCTGCTCGTTTTCCCCCTATACCATAAAAAATATATAAATAAATATACAGTTCTCAATGTCCTACCAATGCAATTGGTGTACAAAACTTATTGCATTTCTATGTTATCTTAGTTTTATCTCTCAAGAAAGCATTGCTTTAAGACTATTACAATTTTTTTATATGGCATCACTTTTATTTCATTTGTGATCTTGTTATAAACATATCCACACATTACATGACAGTTATTTTTATATAGTGAAGTTCTTGGAATTCTCAGTAGCACTATTCTATTTTTAACATAAATGCTGCCAAGCCTTATTATTGGGTCATCTTTCATGCTCAATGACACTTAACACTATTGTCTAGTGAATGAAACTAAATTTATTTATGCTCGCAATTTGGTACGGCTAAAGGAAAACCACAAAATATGCTTTGTAATTTCCTTTGTCATTGTTCAGGTTATCTTTTGTTGGGAACGTTGCTTGAATACTCTTTGTATTATAATGAAACTCTTGCATCTGCTTGTTCGGACGTAAAAATATATTGAATATTCGTAGGGAAATTAAAATTTGGCGATTTCCACACAAAGTAAAAACATAATCCAACGTCATCTAGCGAAGACAAGCTAAACTACATAGCAACTGCTTATCCAGCATCGCACTATGAAATTCTTTGCGCCGATAAGTATACATATAGAAATTCCTTACATCAACCGCTGGGACGCGGTCCGCCAGGCATGATCACCTAGCCTGTTCGGAAGATCCCTCCTTTGTGGTGGACCATAACACCTCCACAACAACACACATTAGTTAAATGATTATGACTTCTATTTACTTAAGGAGAGATTTGCAACAACACGTAATTTTTGTCCATTACAAGAACAATACATACAGATGTTTGCACGTACTTGACAAAATTAATATGCAAGATACCTGCTTCATTGGCTAGTAAATCTATTTCGTGTATTGCACGAATCTCAGGTATATCCAAGTTTATTATAGGCTAGATCTACCTTGATTACTCAAAGTTAACTTCCTAATGATACCCTTTATTCAATTTAAATGTTTATGTGATACTCATTGATACCTCTGAGTATTCCGAGTGATGTGAGCGAGTTGCCATGCTGGTTCTCTCTACTAATTTGGCAATGTCCAGATAATCCTTCGCGAGAGAATCTATTGCGTGTAAAAAATATAAAATCTGTCTCAACCTGTCATTTACCTAACCTTTATTATTTTTAAAATTGCGAGTACACCGTGATTTTTCGGTTTAAAGAAATTTATTTCTCATAAGAACTTTACAGTCCACTTATAATGAGATACAGTTAAAAGTAGTTATACAATACAATTACCTCTAGAATATTAGAAGTTACAGTGTACATACATATTTCTTAAGTTTATTTTTATATGTGTTTATGTTATCACATTCTTTTATATCGTCTGGCAATCTATTGAAAAGCTGTGCTCCCACAATATGGTTTTTTTACCGTAATTCGTGCGTGCGCTGATAAGTTCAAGTTTATTCTTTTTTCTCAAGTTATGTGACATTGTTTTTTTCTTTAGTTTTATGTTAGTTTGGATTGAGTTGGTGGTAATGTTTTTGACAAGAATGCAAGTATAGTAAATATGTAGCTGTCTAATATTTAATAGTTTAGTTTTTTCGTATAGGGCTTCTGTTGGAGTGAGATGACGATATTTTTAATTATATGAAACGTTTTTCCTTTATAGCAATTTGCATCCATAAGTAAATTATACTTTATTTTCAGCTATTTTCAGTGTACAGTACACTGCTAGGTATTATTTGACACTATCAACTATTTAAACAGTAAGAAACTTTAAAGGAACGGGCATGTAAAGCGAACACGTTGTGAGAATTTTTCTAAAGCTATTTGAAAGTAAATTTTATGAATAATTTTGTTCTTCATGCATAGAATATGAATGTTATAATTATATGTCATATCATGAATATGTAAATGTACATGGTCTGTATAATAAAAATAAATGTGTAAATGTACTGCAGTGGTTTAGGGGAATAGTCCTAATCCTTACTACGGACGGTTATGTCATATAGTGTTACTAAAAATAATAATACAAGGAAAACTCAGATGTCTCGTAGTATGTGATTTAATAAAGTATCCAATTAAAGTCTTAGTTAGGTATACTGTCTCGTTGTTGTTGGGCTTACGTGGAGTGTAGCCAGGAATTACACCGGTAACGTAACGAGAACGAGATTCTAGAATATCCAATTTTAGCTGTAAAAATATCAAATCGATGCCCTAAACCCCGTCGCAGTTTCGCGACGGACGACACGGACGAACGCGACAACACTGGCAATTTCTGTTTGTAACGCAAGCTGCGGGATAGCTTGGTCCTTTGTGCCAACTATATGAAGTACTAACTTTTAAACTATAGCGTTCCATGATATAATTATGTATTTATACGGGAAATAACGCGATCACGAAATAGGTATTACATAACTCTGAAATGCCGACGTTTTGACCAGGTTGCACTGGCCGTGGTCACAAGTCAGTCAGCCTGTGACCACTATCAGGAAGATAGTCATACCACCTCACTTTTATGTGCAGTCGGATAAACACCAAAATAATGACACATCGGTTTGCCTACAAAATAGGGACACTGTTAGTATAGTATGTGACTGTACATGGCAAAACAAAAATATTAGAAATATCGAAAATGTCGCCAAACTCACACACTTGCAAACGAAATAGTGTATTACAAAAAAAAATTAACGAAAATGACGCTATTGGTTATTTAAAGAGACCTTAGACCAATAATTTGGGTTGTAGGCAATTGTGATAGAGTTCAAATTCAAATTCAAATTCAAAATCATTTATTCAATTAAGACACTAAGTGACATTTATGAACGTTAAATTGAAACTACTGTTAAAAATCATAGATCGACGCAAATAGACGCCACAGCATGTACTGGATTGTCGAGGTAAATTAGGTGAAAACACCAAAATCTACTGCCTGCTTGTGTCGATCTATAACTTCCAGTTTCCAAAATGCGTAGAGCCTTATGAGAAGAATACTGGCAAAGAAACTCATGGCCACTCTTTTTAAAAGTCAGATCTTCAGGTACAATGGTATTAGTGTTACATAAAAGATAACCATGATGCAAGCTGTTGCCACCTGAATTACATTTTATTCAAATGCTCCAAAAGCTAACGTACAAACAAAAAATATCACTCAGTGATACCGTTGAAGGTTCGAATCTATTAAACATAGAAATCATTCAAGGTGCACATCAGTTACAAAGTCTACTGTTAAAACTAATTCGTGACTGGATTAAGAGGCTAGAGTTGCAGTTGAACGAACCAAAATAATAGTATAGGCTAAAGCATCGCTGACTAGGCCGACCAGTCACCCCAAGCAGCACCCGTTCACGAGTATGACGCATGAACCAGCCATCGTCTCCTTCGCCATATCAGAGGGAAAGAAACGACCCGCCCCATGACGACGCCGCAAGCAATGACATTTTAGTGAGCATGACGAGCCATAGTCGAGATACTGATAAAAATCACTACTAGTCAAAATTACCATAATAATCGTCAGGCATTACTTTCAACTAACAATGGTTTGTTAATAATTTAGTCTAATTATAAGACAAAGAAGTTTGTGTGTATATACCTAAAGACACCTTAAGCCCAAGACTGTTTGTCGTTTAGAAAATCGTTGATCGTATAGTAGGCTTTCCTAATAAGGTGATTTTTTACAGTACGCTTAAATTTATCTACAGGAAGGTCGATTACATCTATAGGAATTTTATTATAAAAACGTATACCAAGACCTTCGAACGAGTTGTGTACCTTATGTAAGCGATGATAGGTAGCAACGAGTTTAGACTTGTTTCTTGTATTAATATTGTGTATATCACTGTTTTTCTTATAGTCATTGATATTGTGCCTAACAAACATAATATTTGCAAATATATACTGTGATGCAACAGTTAAAATACCTATATCCTTAAACAACTCTCGAAGAGAGACTCTAGCACCTAAATTGTATATTGAGCGGATGGCTCTTTTTTGAAGAATAAAAATCGTTTCAACATCAGCCGCCTTGCCCCAAAGTAGTATACCATAGGACATGACGCTGTGAAAGTAGCTAAAATAAACAAGCCTAGCTGTGTCCGTATCAGTGAGCTGACGTACCTTCCATACTGCGTAAGCTGCCGAACTAAGCCTACCTGCAGGGCTGTCTATCTGGGATCCCCATTGCAGTTTACTGTCTAATGTAAGTCCCAAGAATACTGTTGAGTCTACAATACTTATTATTTCATTATTTAGAGTTAGATTAGTGCCTAGCTGTTTTACATTTGGCATGGTAAATCTCACACACTTTGTTTTATTTGAGTTCAGTAGAAGATTGTTAGTTGAAAACCAATACAATACATCATTTAGCGCCCTATTCACATCGTCAAAAACTGTTTTTTTACGATCGACTTTGAAAATAAGTGACGTATCATCAGCAAATAGAACTATATCACAGCGATTTTTTAAATAATAAGGTAAATCGTTTATTTATATGAGAAAAAGTAGAGGACCCAGTATAGAGCCCTGGGGAACGCCCATAGTAACAGGTAATCCAGAAGACCTCGCACCATTGACATCTACATGTTGAATTCTATCTTTCAAGTAGGAAACAATTAGTTCCAAAGCAATACCATTAACACCATAATGCCTAAGTTTAAGAATAAGCGTGTTGTGTTCTACACAGTCAAAAGCTTTAGAGAGATCGCAAAATACACCTATCGCATCTTGCGAATTCTCCCATGCATTAAATATATGTCTCAAAAGAGTTGCACCAGCATCAATTGTTGAACGACCCTTTGAAAAGCCAAATTGTTCTTTGTGCAATAAATTATTTCGATTAAAATGGCTTTCTAGTTGTTGCAGGATAACTTTTTCAAAAATTTTACTTATAGCCGGCAAGATTGAGATTGGCCTAAAGTTACTTGGTTCAGTTGTACAACCCTTCTTGAATAAAGGTATTACTTTGCTATACTTCATCAGGTTAGGAAAAACACCAGAATCAACACATCGATTGAATGTTATAGCTAGAAATGGCGCTATATCAATTATAATAGTTTCTATTAATTTAACAGAAATCCCCCATAAGTCCCCTGAATTCTTAGAGTTAAGAGACTTAAACGTTTTTATAATGTCTGTGGGGTTTATGAATTCAAATTTAAATAAGTTCTTACATTTGTTTACATTGGCCCTTAACAACAATTCAGACCTGGACGCACAAGAATTCAAGGTACTAGTTGTACTAACTGGTATATTTGTGAAAAAGGTATTAAAAGATTCAGCTATGTCTAAGTTGTTTGTTATAAACCTATTATTAATATTTAATTTTAAATTGTTATCTCGACGTTTACTACGTCCAGTTTCATTATTAATAATGTTCCATGTAGCTGTTATTTTATTATTTGAAGACTTAATCTTATTACTTATGTATAAAGACTTTGCCATAGAACATGTTTTCTTAAAAATCTTTGAGTAATTTTTGACATATTCATGAAATTTTGGGTCAAAATTACTTTGTTTCATGGCATATAAATCATACAGCTTTTCTCTACTTTTGTATATTCCTGTTGTTGCCCAATCACAGAATGTCGTCTTTGGCCTTTGCATTATTATTTTTGACTTAAATATACTGTTAAATTCGATTTCTATCATATTGAATAAGTCGCCGTAAAGCTTATCTGGATCACTTTGAGTCCAATCTAAATTGGAAACTTTATCACTAATGTTATTACTAAAATTCAATAATCGGTTACTAGTCATGGGCCTGCATATAGTTTTGTTTATTCTATTTTCTTTTATACAAGGAAATGTAACAAATTGCCCACAGTGATCAGATGTTAAATCACTTAAAATTGACCTATTTAAATATTCCCCATTGCAAAAGATGAGAGAAGAGTAAACTAGGACTGGCCTGTTGGTCAAGTGGTTAGTGATCCTGACTGCTGAGACAGAGGTCGTGGGTTCGATACCCACCCAGGAAAAATAATTGTGGATGAGCATGATCATTTGTGTTCATGTTCTGTGTGTGGGTGTAATTAATCTATTATATGTATGTTTTTAATAATATATAAGTTTATCAACGGTCTAGTTTCCATAGTACAGGCTCTGCCTAGTTTTTAAACAGACGGCTAAGGTATTTCGAATTATTATTGATAATTGAGGAAAAACCTACCAAAATATATATTCTATTACTTTTGAAAAAAATCACCTTAAAGGCCGGCAACGCACTTCTGACTTGAGTTCCAAGTGCCTATGGGCGACGGTAGTAACTTACCATCAGGTGACATGTCTGCTCGATTGCCCCCTACCGCATACAAAAAAAAAACCGCACTCAAATCAGTTTATCCGTTTGGGATCTATGATGCCACAGACAGACACAGACAGACAGATACACAGACGCGTCAAGCTTATCACACCCCTCTTTTTGCGTGGGGGGTTATAAAGACAACATCAGACATATCATAATTCCCAAAATGCCCGGTTAACGTCAATAGGCTTTCCCTCTATAACGTAAGTGGGACTTAATAATGGTCAGAAAAGTGTGGACATTAAATACGCCTCTGCTTCTGCAATAAGTGTATGTAATATATTACTAAAAATAAATAATTTAAAAAATCAAAAACCCGACTGCAAAAAATACAATTCAAAAGTAATGCACTAAAAAGAACGAGCGAACTTAAGCTTATTTTTACGCTATCAAAAACTTTTTATACCAATTTGTTATTCCTAATTAAATTTAAACAGGTAACTTATGTATATCTTTGTAATCACCTTCAAATTTCCTTTATTTTGATACGCTTACACTATAGGTTTGGTTATTTTTTTTATTAACATTTTACTATTTCGCGCCAACAATCCACCATTTTGTTTTTTTTTCAAACACCTATTTAAGGACACTTGGGTTTTTAAGACGAATATAACGATACCTTAACTATCGAAATCCATCCAGCCATTTGGAAGATACGAGGTAATAAAGAAATTTACAAACATAAAAGATACGCGTGAAAAACATAACCCTTCCGTGGGTCGGGTATAAAGTTCTTCACAAATTCTGCCAATTTCCAGGTTCAAGTTAAAAAGAAAACTTATGCCACACCATTCAATAGAGCTACGTGCGTTTTTAATAGAATTCTCCATCGCACTAGCTTCGTCTATTTCCGAGTGTCACGTTCAAGCTGACTGTTCAAATAAAATATACCTACCCTTATAAAGCATATCATGCCCCTATACCAGTTTCATACAATTTGTGTGTATTTCACGATACCTACGCGCGTGACTCAGCATAATTTTCAACAAGTACTGAACATTGGGACATGAAAAAATTCAATTTATCGACGTTCACTACAGCACTTGAATAGAAGATGATGTTATATCCTCGCACCTCCATATTATTATGTATTCTTAACACTCTTTCATTCTTCTTCTAGCTTCACAAGTAAATATGTTTAAAATTCTCAGAAGTAAATTTTAACCTTCTTCTAATTGTCGTATCGAAATTTATACGTCTATGTAGTTCGGATGAAAACACCATAACTTGGCATCTTATAGCTGATGATGGAGCCAGGGGAGGTGGATAGTGGCACTCTTCAGCGGCTACAAGTAAACTCCTCAAGTTTGGGCTCATATGATTCGTTTTGACGAGTGTTCACCACTAAAGAGTATTCTTTTAGTTCTACTATACTATAATTTTAAATATATATATATATAAGAGTTTCGGTAAGTATTTTCTTCCATTTCTTTCTATCACCCTTAAATCGGCAGTACCGCAATAGGTAAGGTGTCGGACCACAGATAAGATAATAGTTACTTCGTGTTGCATTTGCGATCAAGTGGTCGCGGGTCGAACCTCACGTTTGAACCGACGTGAACCTACTCCTCACTCAAACATTTAGCTTACTGGAGGAGTTAACTAGAATACCCGTTATGTGTGACCCACGTTACTAGTATTTTTTTTTTAAGTATTTTTTGGAAAAAAGTTCTACTTTTGAAACTTATCCTAAAATTTTTCTTTTGAAATACTTCAATGCATTTAAATCATGCCACTTTTAAAACACATAACGTATTTATCTCTCCTAAAAATATTTAATAAAAGCTGTTTACATTCGTCGAAGATACTTACTCTATTATATAAACACAAAAGATACATTCAAATATAGATCTTATTTGTTAAAATCGGCTAATAACTTGTATCTCATCTTCTTATGTCAATTGTATGTAAACGCTTTAATTAAGTATTTAAAAAAAAATCTTGCAAAAAAAAAACTTCGGTTAGCCTCAGTTAGCATTAATAGTCGGATACAAGAGAAATAGTCTAAAATAAAGTTGTATGCCCAACTTGGATGGTACCTCCACCGTTCAATGCGATTAAAATTAAGTCCAATGAAATGAGCCCATTCGAGCGTACATGGCCTTTTATTACGCTTACAACACAAGTATTGCATTTTGTTTAAACGTTTAATGTTAATAAAGAACTATTGCTGACATTAAAGCACCACAAATGTCAACATTTGGGCAGAGGTTTTGCAGTTATTCAGTAATAAATTTGTACTTTAATATGCGGAAAGCTCATAAAAATAATCTGTATTTCATTTATGCACTAATAAAACGCAAACCAGCGGGTCGTGTGCATCATCGAGTCTTATCAATCAACTTTATAGCAGGTATAAAGTAACAAATGGTTGTGGCATAAAGTAACAAATGGTTGCGGTATAACGATCGACTAGCATACAAAATATGCTGTTTGGATATTACCTTTACAACTTTCCGCTTTTACTACGTTTGTATAGGTTTCATTTAAAAAAAAAACTGTTTTTGACATCAATCTGTACTCACATTAGCTCATCTTGAACATTTTGACGGGAGAATAACAAAAGTTATAGTTAAGTTAACTAAAAAAAAAACATTACGATGATCAACGATTTAATGGCAAACCGAATTAAATAGTGAGAGACTATCGTTTCTAAGCCCAATTTATTGGACTCGTCAAAGACTCGTTTAAAAAAAAATACGGGTCGCCCGACAGAAGTGATAACTTAAACTAATACAGCTAGCGCTGTGGGTTAGAGTGAGAGAGGAGGAGCCTGCCTACAGTAGCCAAACAGACTGGCGCCGTAACGCGTTGCGTAACGAAGCGGTTTACCCTCCCTAATGAAGATATCAATTCAAAATTATAAGAGCCCAAACTCGAGTGGTTTACTAGTAGCCACTGAAGAATTCCACCTCCTGGCTCCATCACCAGATCAGATCCAGGATGCCAAATTATAGTATTGTCATCCAAACTACAAATACATGCAAAATTTCATTTCGATACGACAATTAGAAATAGGTTAACATTGACTACCAAGATTCGTTAACATAGCAGCAACAACTAAAGCTAATAAAAACGTGCTAATTAAAAATAATAGTACCTCGTTGCAAACCCTTGCGAGTCACAACTGTGTATATAGATCCACAACCAAGGTAGGTATGGCTCCGTGTGTGTATGTGCGTGTGGGTTTGCGTATGCGTTACACATGTGTGCACAGAGATAGTTGCGACAGCGTAGATAGCGTAACATATATATTGAATGGAAAAACACTCGCACTCAACTTTGACCTTATCAACTTGCTATAGAGCTCTGGTGATCCTAAATCCAAATCTGATGAAATACAAAACAATGGTAGTAAAGCGTCTTTTATAGATTTGAAGGCAATGTCTTAACTACTAGACTACAGACGCCTTAAATACCGTCAATGTGCGAACAAACTTACAGCGAATAGCATTCCTTACTAGGCGTCAACTAAGTTTATAAATAGCATAAGATATAATCATATCAGTGTCTCACTAGTTCTCAATTATATCGGTAACTTAACGAGATTTTCACGTGAATGCCAGTTGTATTTCCATAATTAATTCTGTTAACACGCGGCTGCATCTTCGTATGATTGCTATGAATAGAACCATACGTTTCCAGCGCCATTTCTTTCATTTAATTATTCACTGGCATTTGAAGCATCAATTTCTTTGAAATATTTGCTAAAAGCATTTAATTTTATGGTGTTTTTTTAACCCGTCATAGCGTTATTTAAATAATTTTGAATTTGAAATTGAAAGTAGATAGTAAGATATCCATGTAACGTTTGTTTAGACACTAGTCAGTATTAAAAGCCGACAGATTTATTGGTACTTAATAAACTATGTATACAGAGACTTGGTATAATTATATACGAGATTCAGCATATAATATTTTATTTTAAACGTTGCATTACTACGACCAAAATGAAGGTTGGCTCTTGGTTTTATTTCCTCACTTCGTTAACTCTCCATCTCTGTTCGATCAGGAATATGTGATATTGATATTTTCAGTTTTACATTAATATATATATACCAGTTCAAACGATGGTTATTAAATTTTATTAATATCACAGTTAGGTCCAGTGTATAAAACATTTTTTTTTTTATTTGCAAAATGTTGCAATTCTAACGACATCTTTCTGGATAATCAAGAAAATCGCAAAATCTTAAAGTCTTCTTAGCCTCGACTTTCATTCCCAAATGAGTGGATCTTTTTAAACAACGTTTCATGAATAGTTAATACTTTATTAATATAATAAAGCTGAAGAAGAGAGAGAGAGAGAGAGAGCGACTCGAATCATTGATTGCCAGGATATTTCAGATCGCCTTGACCCCTTGGCGTTGCGTAGAGATGTAGCTTCACTCTGCATTCTCTATCACATGTACCATGGGGAGTGCTCCGAGGAATTGTTCGGACTTATACCGGCCGCAACGTTTCGCCATCGTTCAACGCGACAAAACTTTCATCCCCATCACCTGGATAATTGGCAAACCACCACTGTGCGGTTCTCCAGAAGTTTTTTTACCTCGCACAACCAATGTCTGGAACAAATTGTCGCCTGCGGTATTTCCGGACCGATACGACCTTCGAACCTCCAGGTGTTCATGGGCGACGGTAGTCACTTACCATCAAGTGACCCGTCTATAATATAAAAAAAATGGTATTCAAATTTTTTTTTGTATTGGATAGAGTATTCGTTGAGAAAGGCTATAAGCTAAGTAACATCACCTACGACCCCTAGGAACGGAGCAGTGGCTAGAAACGCGGGTGAAACTGCGGAGAACGGTTAGTTATAATAAAAGACGTCTCAACTTTCGCTATTACACAAGTCCTTGTTTATAATGTACATACTTACTCGATCATCAATTTCTCTTTACAATATTTTTTATTAATCTGCCAGTTATATTTAAGTAAGATTCAATCAGTAATGGAAAAATAAGTTCGTCTCTATATATGGGTACTGACCATATAAAAAGGCAAAATACCAATACCACCAAAGATATTTTAATATAATTTTTGTCTAAATGGTTTTGTCTAATGGCACTTAAAGATCAATATGCGATGTAAAAAATTAATTTAGTAGATTTTTTTTTGTAGGAACATGTGAAGCGACGGTGGCAAGGATACGCCATAGTAATCACTTGCTTTATAAATATATTTTAGTATATTAATCCTAAACATTTCACTCTTAATTAAACCATTATTCAAGTAAACTACATAGTGCAGCAAAACCCAGTTGATCCAATGTTGACATACCTCGCGCTGTGAATGAGTACAAGTTATGTAGTTTTGCCAGTAGTATTACATAGTTCGACTTTAATATTATTTACAGAGTTGTATCCAAAGCGTTGCAGCACTTTTGTTTTGCTTAAACAATATGTGTAGGTACTACATCCCACTTGTGTTCCAACTACGACGATAAAAGCAGAAAACTGTTTTATGACAATGTAGTTTACTGTGTTACTGTACTTACAATGTTGTGCTTATAAAAAATCTTACCCGCTTACTGCAACAGGTAAGATTTTTATTTTACAATGAAATTCATGACTTTGTTGGCATGGCATGGCAAAGTTAAGCAGCTTCTATTACATACACTGAGTTATTTACTGTACATAATATCTCGATGGTTACATAAGTAATTAAAATTTCACTTAGAATACATTATATTCACAACCGATTCAGCTAAAAATATAATAAATTTAAAATATCATCTATACATATAAAATGCTTTGTCCTGAATGCGAATGTAAAAGCGGTGGTGACGTAATGGCTAAGGCGTCGGACTTGCGATCAAGTGGTTGCGGGTTCGAACCTCACCCAGTGCACTATTGTCGTGAACCCACTACTAACACAAGCGTTAAGCTTAGCTGGAGGGGTTAACGAGATTACTAGTAATGTGTGACCCACGTTACTAGTAAATGTTAATAAAAAAAATTGGCAGTCATGGGACTGCCGACAAAAGTGAAAACTTAAACGAAAGGACGATCTTAAAACGTCACATTAACAGGTTTGTGACATTAATTAATAAAGAGCTGACAGAACTCAATGTTTAGATTAGCGCCCTCTAGTGGATGTATATATGTATTATTAGCGTGATGGTCACGAGTTCAACAATCAACAAAAATGCACAAACGTGGCTAAAGAAGTTTACACTTCAAAAAAAAGTGTGTGTCAGCTCTGACGCACGACTGGAGTTTACAATTCACTGGAGTCTTTCTCTCTCTCTCTCCCTCTCTCTCCCTCCCTCTCTCTCCCTCCCTCCCTCACACTCAATTTTCAATTTGACGCTCATGATGTAGGTATTTTTTTGTGTATGTTACCTTAGGTCTCTGTCAAATATGAACCGATTTTGTTACCATGCGAATTTGGTGATGATGTGATGAAGATTTCGGGATCCAGAGAAAGAAACATCTTAAGGTTTATACTCGGCTGTGGTCATCGATTTGGTCTACAAACCGAAGGTGACTGGTGGGTTTTCCCTCCTCAATTACTTTCTAATAAATACTTTCGAACCCCCACAGGTCACCACCTCACCGGCTCCATAGAACACGGTGGTATGTCAGACTCCAACCGACTAAAATCACAGTTTTCCGTCACCGGGCCCCAGGTGCACCCTAAATTAGATTACCTAATTCAAATTCAAAATCATTTATTCAATTAAGACACTAAGTGACATTTATGAACGTTAAATTGAAGCTACTGTTAAAAATCATAGATCGACGCAAACAGACGCCACAGCATGTACTGGATTGTCGAGGTGAATTAGGTGAAAACACCAAAATCTACTGCCTGTTTGTGTCGATCTATAACTTCCAGTTTCCAAAATGCGTAGAGCCATACGAGAAGAATACTGGCAAAGAAACTCATGCCCACTCTTTTTAAAAGTCAGATCTTCAGGTACTAGTGTTACATGAAAGGTAAACAGGAAGCAAGCTGTTGCCACCTGAATTTCATTTTTTTGAAATGCTCCAATAGCTAACGTACCAACAAAAAAAAATCACTCAATGATACCGTTGAAAGTTTGAACCCATTAAACATAGATATCAAGTCAATTCAAGGTGCACATCTACCTTCATTCAGTTACAAAATCTACTGTTAAAAATAATTCATGACTGGATTAAGAGGCTAGGGTTGTAGTTGAACGAACCAAAATAATAGTATAGGCTAGCATCGCACCTACACTCTACGATGTCTGATGTCTGTCACCACGCGGACGAAGTCGCGGGCAAAAGCTAGTAAATAATATAGTGTTTCTTATTTAAAGTTTTTACTTTTTTCGTTTTTTACTTTTCATCAGGTAACTGACTACAGTGTGGTGTTGTTGCTTGTCAAAGGGCCAGGTTGACAATTGACAAGTTAGGTTTGTGATTTTTTCAACCCTTTGAAATGTGTGTAGCTGTGAGAGATTTTGCTGGTGGTAATTAACCACAGCAGCAAAATAACATGTTATTCTAATTACGGAGTAAGGCGTAACACTTTAATTGCCGACATTTTCATGAACTGACGGATGATCTCTATGTATGAAACATGTCCGTCATTAGTGTGTATTTAGGTGGCGCTACCATAGCTAGAGGTGCAGTAACTAGGAAGGTGGAAGTTTCGCATTGCATCGCTCACTTTTCAAAGTAAACATTAAATAAATTAGCAGATATTTGACAGGATTTTTTCTTTTCATAATAAATCGCTTCATCAACTATTCTGGTTGAGCTATACTACCTATAAAATGAAATAGTAGCTAAAAAAAATATATTTCAACCCAGCGTACTTCTCTTCGTCTATAACTGCTAAGTTCGTATCATACCTTTTGCCTATACCAGCGCCATTCCGGTCGGTTCTTGAACTATTGTTTATTGCATTCTGCTGGATAATTCTACTTTTTTTTATTGTATAGGGGGCAAACGAGCAGACGGGCCACCTAATGGTAAATGATTACCGCCGCTCATGGGCACCTGCAATTCGAGAGTCACAAGTGTGTTGCCGGTCTTTAAGGTGGGAGTAGGGAAGGGTGGAAGAGGGGGGAGGTAAGGGTTAGGGCCTCCGGTAACGTCACTCACTCGGCGAAAAACAATGCAAGCATTGCTTCGCTGCCGGTTTTCTGTGAAGCCGTGGTATCACTCCGATCGAGCCGGCCCATACGTGCCGAAGCATGGCTCTCCCACGATTAAAAATTCCAACTGTGAAAATTCCAACATTGGTAATAGACTCATCGACATTTTGGATGTTCTGAAATTTATACTGCATACTGGCTACTACCTGCAGCGCCGAAGGCAAAGAGGAATTCCATAGCATACAAAGACAAAGACATTTATTGCAATCTATCTAAGCACATATATATGTAGATGATCCATTAATATTGAGTATCAACAGTTAACCCATTTTGGGTATTGCAAGATTAAATTGTTAGCAACGTGTTCTCAACGTACGTACAAGACTACATTAATAAAGACATAATACATTAATACCACAAAGCTTAAAACTAATGAACTTAAACCTAACACCACATTTTTTAAATAATTCTTGTAAAACAAGTAAAACATTCTTTCTTTTTTACGGATACCTAGTTTTTTGAGTTCAGTTTTTAGATAATTGAAAACTCCGATTGCGGTAACATAATTATGTACTTTTATAAAAGACTAGCAGCGCCCCGCGATTTCACCCGCGTAAGTCCCGATCCCGTGGGAATATCGGAATAAAAAGTAGCCTATGCGTTAATCCAGGTCTCCAGCTATCTACATACCAAGTTTCATTGCAAACGGTTCAGTGGTTTTTGCGTCATCACAAAAATATCACATCATCACAAACATCCATCCATCCATCCAAACTTTCACATTTATAATATTAGTGGGATTAGTGAGATTTCATTATGAATATCTGGTTAACTTAAATTTTATTCAAATTGAGATCTAACATTATGTTTAGGGGCCGATTTTGGTCAAAATATGAATGTATCCAACGTTGTCACCACAAAGCAGGTACCGTCAGACTCCATCATCCTCTTACCTCGGAGGCTGATCTGTATACCTTGATGCTGACCCTTCTGCTCTAATATTAAAGTAGATTATCCTTCGATATTAACATTAAATAAACTGAACTAAGTAATTTAAACAGAACAAATGGAACCCTGAACCTTTTAGACTCATTAATTAATAAATCAATTTACACGACCCTGATAGATTTACATTATTTAAATGTCTAATGCTTTCTACAACTTACTATACTCGTACGTTTTGTATTTTAAAAACTTATATTAAATAGCAGCGCCCTGCGGTTTCACCCGCGTAAGTCCCAATCCCGCAGGAACATCGGGGTAAAAAGTAGCCTATGCGTTAATCTAGGTCTCCAGCTATCTACGAGTACATACCAGGTTTCATCGCAATCGGTTCAGTAGCTTTGCATGAAAGAGTAACAAACATCCATCCAAACTGTGGGATTAAACTTGTAGTAGAACAAACTCCTTGAAAGCCGTGTTACCGCAGAACCGAGGATAACTACTTATTCTCAGTTTCGTGCGTGTTTTTTTTATTCGATAGGGGGTAAACAAACAGACGAATAACCTGATGGTAATTAATTACCGCCGCCCATGGACACCTGCAATTCAAGAGTGACAAGCGTGTTGCCGGCCTTTAAGGCAGGAGTAGGGAAAGGTAGGGAGGGGGTTTTAGGTAACCTCACTCACTCGGCGAAACACAACGAAGTATTGCTTCACACTGGTTTTCTGGAAGGCCAATATCACTTCGGACCCATACGTACCGAAAAATAGCTCTCCCACGAATAACTAAGTTACCATCGAAATGTATAGTACTATAATGAAGTTGAAGATTTTTTTCGACTGATTGTTTGTTTATTTAAGGGCGCTAATCTCTGGAATTACCTGTCGGATTCGAAAAAAACTTTTTGTATATGATAGCCAAATTCATGAGAAAAACGTGGGTGAAACTGCGGGGAACGGTTATCATCACTACATATTATAAAACAAAGTCCTCCGCCACGTCTGTATGTCTGTCTGTTCGCGATAAACTCAAAAACTACTGAACGGATTTTCATGCGGTTTTCATCAATAGATAGAGCGATTCACGACGAAGGTTTAAGTCTATCATATTGTTAAGATTTTGTGTAAATTGGTTGAAATATGAAGATGTTTCTGCTACCCGTACGAAGCCGGGGCGGGTTGCTAGTTAGAAATAAAACAATCAAATTTACAAGATTGCTTGGCCGCCACAGCCGCAAGAAAATAGTTAAAGATTCGCCCACAATCACTTTTATGAGATGAAGAAGTAAAACAAATAAAGTAGGGCTGACCCCGGACATTGTCAACATGGGGAATGTGGTTTCTTTCTTATGATTCATTGTTAGGGAACCTTTATATTTTTTCTAAAAGCTGATGTCTTTTATCTTGTTAAAATGAATTTCCAATACTAATTTTTATCATCAATTTTAAACACAAAAATTTAAGTACCAGCAAAGCGTCAAATAATATTCGTAAAAATAATATTTTTCTCTACAAACCAAGAATCACTATTTCGACGTATTCCGCGTTTCTCAATGTAAGATTCAGAGTGTGAAATATATTTATCACATGAGTGCATGTCGAGAAAATCCTGCGATGCATCGTCGTCTTCTTTTGCATGTGTCTGAATTCTGTTTACTTTTTAAACATATATTTGATCTACCATATTTTGTCTGAAATATGTTTGCATTGTCTGGACCCCTTGTGTGCATTTACTTTACGGTGTAGTACAAAATTATTACCTTATCTAATGGCCGCTAACTAACATCTCACTTAATAGGGAGCCTCGCACTTGTCGTACGTCACTTGGACATAATATGCGGATTAACGAAGGCACGTTGCGATAACTACCGTTCAGTGGCATTCACTGTAAAAAGCATTCATGCCATTATTTTCATGTATACATTATTTTGCGCGTGCGACCTGTAGATAAATAAAACTTGTAGTGGTGTGTTGGTGGGTGGTCTATATTGAACTTTATTCGTTTGATTGGAGAGTTGTTATTCAATTAAATAACTTGGTAGCTAACATTTATTTATCTACCGTACCTGTTCAAAACTGACTTCATTTTATGTATTTAAATAAGTTTTAAAAATGTATGTAAATATTTTATTTCTATTTTTCGCAGAAGGAAATTCATTAACCCCATTCATTTTTAAGAAATTTCATTTAAATTTGAATATTTATGTACCGAAAAAGTTTTCATTTGACAACAACAATACATTAATCGAGCATACATTCATCTCTCGTTTCACGTTCGGCTGTTATAACTTTTTCCATCAAAGTCAAAGTTTACAAGAAGTTGGCATCTTACATACGAAGACAGGGAGCGGAGACTAATAAAACAAACAAATTGGGAACATATATGTACGTATACATTATCTATATGTTGTGTGGTACAACTGGAATTAGTCGGCTGATAGAATAGTACATATTCCATTTAATTAGCTGACGAATGAAGTTCTAGGTTTTGAGGCGTCATCGGTTGGAAATTATTAGGGAAAAGTTTGCTTTTCTGTACGACCCTTCCACTAACTGTGGGTTCGGCATAGTACATGGTTGTGTAAAGTTACTTTAAATAATTAACATAGACACATTTTGCTTTTACATAAGTTGCCGATAATGCTTACTAAAATAGACGGAAGAAGAAAAATACCAGTATTAATTTTCTACTTTATTTGATTTTGAAAGACATATTTAGTGATATAAGTTTTATTACGGAAGCAAATTTAAATGATTAGTTAGTTTCATAAAAAAATGATTTAAATAAAAATAAAAAAAAGGATTTGATAACATTGCTATCCTTTAAATTACAATTTTTAGTAGTGCTGCGGCGGCGCGGTGTGTCAAGTTAAAACCTTAAATTAATTACCATCTTCGAAATAACTAATCAATCAATATAATGATATAAAAACATCGTTAGAGCAACACTTATGTCATATTTATTTATTATTTGGAGCCGACTCAAAATAAGTTTCTATAAAATTTGATAGTTTATGTAAATAAGCTCAAGACTTAAGAGGTTTATTTATTTTTTGCTTTTTAGCTATTTTCGTCGGTTTAATTTTTTGTTAAAATGAAGATTTTTTTCATCATCAGCTCAGCTACATGATGTCATGATTTCTGAACGCAAATGCCTGATAAAAAAATGAAAAGTAAACAGACACACTATTCGTTCTTACAATTTTCGAGGGTTTCTCTCAATTTTATCAGGATCCCATCATCAGTTTCTGACTTCCTTGACATGGGACCACCCTTGAGGTATACCCTATCTAAGCTTTTTAGTTCTTTTCGTCGGTTTAATTTTTTGTTAAAAAGATTTTTATTTGATAATTTTTTTTTAACATCAGCTCAGCTACATGAGGTGATTATTTCTGAACCCAAATACCTGATAAAGTAATGAAAAGTAAACAGAAACACTATTCGTTCCTACAATTTTGGAAGGTTTCTCTAAATTTTATCAGGATCCCATCATCAGTTCCTGACTTCCTTGACATGGGACCACCCTTGAGGTATACCCTATCTAACAAAAAAAGAATAATCAAAATCGGTTCATAAATAACGGAGAGGGGGCTGAACAAACCTAAAAATATTTATATATATATACGGTCGAATTGAGAACCTCCTTTTTTTTTCGTCGGTTAATAAATAAAAATGAATCACCAAAGGTGTTGCTAAGCGCAAAACTCGAGAATGGCTCGACCAATTTGGCTATTTTTTTTTTTGAAGTTTTTACATGGAAAGTTCTTATGGAGAGAAAACAATTTAAAATGGTGAGGAAAATAGTAAAAACAACACTTTTTTTTCTGTTCAAACCACAGAGCAAATAATAATTAAAACACATGTCCCCAGCTGTCAAACATTTGACGTCAATCAATAACTTTTGACAGAACGAAGTCTGTCGGGGGAGCGAGTATTCTAAAAGATTCGTTTTTTAAAAGATATTGCGTAATAAAAATTCAGTCGAATAGAGAAGCTCCTCGTTTGTTGAAGTCCACCGTAGTACCACCACCACAGTAACCAAAGGGTAAAAGCGGGACCCTATTACTAAGACTCAGCTGTCCGTCTGTCTCTCTGTTACCAGGCTGTATCTCATGAACCGTGATAGCTAGACAGTTGAAATTTTCACAGATTATGTATTTCTGTTGCCGTTATAACAACAAATACTAAAAACAGAATAAAATAAATATTTAAGTAAAGTGTCTAATGGTGTATAAATAATGGTACGGAACCCTTCATACGTGAGTTTGACTCGCACTTGGCTGGTTTTTTTATAACATACTAGCAGTTTTCGCGTGGCTTCGCTTGCGTATACATATTTATATATTTTGCGAGAAACCTTAATTGTTCTTCCAAAATAAAAGTAGCCTAAGTTACTCCTTATAACACCAGCTATCTGCCACTGAAAGTCCCGTGGCAATCGGTTCACCCGTTCCGGAGATTTGAATGAACATTTTTAGGTATCGTGCAAATAACTGTATGAGCTTAAAAAACGATTATTTTGACAATAGGATTTTGTTAGGTTGACATTTTAAATTCATAATATTTTTTAAATGGAACTTCCGATTTATATAATTCTGAAGTAATCTACAGGTATTGAACAGTCTTGAATACGAAATGATTTATGTGGATAAGGATTCATTTAAAAGTATATGTATAACATGGTCTGATGTTGGTCGGCATTTCTATCAACTTTTAAAATGTAAAAAACTAGTTATAGTGACATAACTACAATAGCGGATATATGGCTTGGTGAAGTTTTTTGTAGATATTGATATGTTCTTTCTAATATGGCTAATTTATTTATACCTTGGTTTCCATTATTAAAGTTTCAGTAGGGATCCCTATTTTTTTCTAGAAATAATGTTACTCAGAGATAATGTCATTCTAATTGTGAAAGATTTTTTTAAATCAGTCCAGTAGTTTGGAGTTTATTCGTTACAAACATATAAAAATACAAATCTTTCCTTTTTGTAATATTAGTTTAGAAAAAAAATATTTCTCGCTTTTTAGTGGGTCGCTGGGGGATTCATATAAGTTGCAATAGCTTCATGGCGGCTGCTTATCACGTTTAATTAATTAATAAATAAAAAAGAATTTTCCAAAGTGGTCCAGCCATCTTTGAGTAATTGGGAAAGATACATAAAAAAGGCGATGAAAAGAGAACCTCGTTCTTTTTTGAAGTCGGTTAAAACAATTCTAGGTGTCTAAGTGCATGATAAATACTGCAAGTTAGACTAAAATTTAATTGTATTTTATTTGAAAAAACAAATTAACTTCAACAAAAAAAAAATAGTAGTTACCTATAACATACCTACTATTTTTTTGAAGTAAATTTTTTAAGGTATTATGTAAAGTACCTTGGCACAAATATATAAAATAAATTAGGCTCACAATCAGCTAAGATAACGCGTAAATTACAAACAAGAAAAAAATGTAATTATCAGTAACTCAAATAATAACACCAAATAGCAGACGGACAAACTGGAACCGTCTCCCTGGGGAGTATCTTTGACTTACAGAAGCCCGATAAGAAGATAAATTATTATATTCCATTCTTACGGCTTTCTGTAGCAATAAAATAAGATAGCAAACAACTGGTAAAAAAAGAACGTAGACTAACAGTTGTAGTGCGAGGAGTTACAAGTGCTAAACTTTTTTGAAGTGAAAACTTCTTTAGGGGCGTTGTGCAGTTTTTGGGATGGAAAAAATGTTAAACTCGCGTCAGGACACGTGACCTGATCGAAAATTCGTAAGACGGAGCCGAGTTTCTTATATTTAAAAAAATATTTTTACGCCATCTGTGGATTCTGCGCAATACTACTGTAGTTTGATATATACTTATGTATTATATGGTGTAGATCCACTAGAAGGCGCTAATTTAAATATTGAGTTTTGTCAGCTCCTTTTTAATTTATTATTTCTTATTATTAATTAACTTTTTAATTATTCTTAAAAAAATGTGTTTTCACTTCTGTCGTGCAGTCCTGCGACTGACAGTTTTTTTTTCTCACATATTCTATTCATAAGCAAATACTTTTGACAAAGTCTACTCCAAGCATGTAATCACAGCCTAATCCTGACTACCTTAAACTACTTACTTAAACTTAACATTATAAACTAGCAGCGCCCCACGGTTTCACCCGCGTAAGTCACGATCCCGTGGGAATATCGGGATAAAAAGTAGCCTATGCGGGTTTTCAGCTATCTACATACCAAGTTTCATCGCAATCGGTTCAGTGGTTTTTGCGTGAAAGACTAACAAACATCCATCCCTCCATCCAACCATCCACCTATCCATTGAAACTTTTACATTTATAATATTATATTAGTGGGATTATAGTGGGATGTAAAAGGAGTTTGCTTGTTTGTCTGTCACGCTTTCGTGTCTTAATTACTCAACCAATCATCATGAATTTTTAAACGACCATATATTTTTTATGCATGTTCACCGATTACTCAAAGACGCCAAGACCGATTTGGAAAATTATTATTTTGTTTGAAAGGGTATACTTCCCAGGTGGTCCCATGGTTATCAGGTCAGGATCTGATGATGAGATCCTGGAGAAATCGAGGGAACTCTTCAAATTTCATAGGCACACTTGAAGCGATTTGGGTATTTTTAGGCGCATTGAAGTCAGTGATACTTTTTTTTAAAAGATAATTATTTTATACACAAGTTGTGTGGGGTACAGTCAAGGATATTGCATTAGTTATATTTTATACTGAAGAAAATCACTGGTTCCAAGGGGTATCAGAATTTCGGCAAAAGTTAATCAATACTACTAGCGAAAGGCTCATTATCAGTGTTGGTTATCAACAGTTTTTTTTATGAGATAGAGGGCAAACGAGCAGACACCTGATGGTGAGTGGCTACCCCCGCCCATGGACACCTGCTACTCAAGAGTCACAAGTGCGCTGCCGGTCTGTAAGGTGGGAGAAGCAGAAAGGGGGTAGAGGACGGGGATTAGAGCCTCCGATAACCTCATTCATTGTGCGAAACACAACGTAGGCATTGCTTCACTACCGGTTTTCTGTGAAGTCATTTTATCACTCCAGTCGAGTCGGCCCATACCTGCCGAACCCACTTATATTCTACACATGCTGCATATAGGTTTTTTTTTTTACTTTTGTCCCAAGTACTCATATTAGATATAAATTGGGGCATGAAATATGATCTAATAAACTAGCTATTCGCCGCAGTGTTACTCGCGTTTATGGTCACCGCTCTACTTCTAGGGGTGGTAGCGTGATGTTAAATAGCCTATAACCTTCCTTAATGAATACTTTATCCAATACAAAAATAATTATTCAAATCTGACTTTCAATTCCAGAGATTAGCTATTTCAAAGAAACTAAAATATCTTCAGTAGTATTAGTATCGTATCAAATAAAAGTTTTAAAAGAAAGGGTAATATATAATAATAAAAGTAACATTTTTTTTTTTTAATTATACCTTGAAAAAACAATTCAAAAAAATGTCCCCAAAAGGTACTAATAAAGTAAGATTTAGAAACTTCTTCTATAACGATTCTGAGGTCTTAACCGCAAACGTGACGGCTTGAAGTGGAGCTTAATTTTCTCACCAACATTTATGAATTTGTAAATAAAAAATTGGATTTGAGTTTTTTTAGGTGTTTCATTACACTTGACGTCATTGATACAAAATATAAATGTATTATATAATACAACTTATATAACTTTCATCAGCATTGTCATAAATATTTCTGATTGTGTGACCACAATCTTTAAGCATATTCTTAAAATAAATGAATTTGTGAAAATTTACGTAACTGTCTTATTGTAAATAACTTTTAGCAATAAATCTAATAAAAGCTATGTAAGGATATGATTACATTTCTCAACTGGGACAAGAACAAAAGCCGTTTTTATTATACACGTAAATGCCACTTATAGTCAAAGAACGCAAACAGGAGTACAATACAATTGAACTAATTCATGTTTTCAGTAATTTCGTTTTTAAATAAATCGTAGCTTTACTATTTTGTCGAGAAACGATTTAAAAGTAATAAAATAGAGTTTCAAGTTGGAAGCACGTCAACCCAAACGGGGACTTCGGGTTCCGGTTCGCTGCAAGGCCATTGCCTAGGTAGGGATGCTAATAAAATTTATTTTATAGCTTTCTATAAACTGTACTGATAAATGTTGCCATTTTGATGCGTGACTCCTTGCTCTAATACCATATAAGAGAATCTGAGATTGAAGATAAACTAGTGTTTTTTTAACAAGGACACTATTGGAACATCGTACTGTTGTACTGGACTGCGCGCGCCCTCTTGCAACCTTCGTGGATTGAAGATTAAATCTCTTTGGAGCGCGAAGTCTTTCTGGCAACATCGTGCTCAAGATTCGAAGTAATTCGTATTTGAAATAGTTCAGAGAATGGAACCATGAAACAAGAGACTCTCATCGGAGAAGCCGTGAGAGACAGTTACCCGTGTTGATGCACGGAACCTCAAGATATATCATAAGTTTCATTTTTAATTGTGTTATTGCGAGTTATACTGATTATATGAATGTAATACGTTAAAGGTTTCAGTAAAAACCTATATTTCACCCGCGTAATCTTTTATTCCTCTTACCTAGAAATTAGATCCTTCTTTCCTGGTACTACTCACCCTCTGAGTCTTAGCAGTACTTATTAGGCCCTGTAAGAAAGCTATCTTATGATTTTTTAAGTTGTGCATAAAATAATAAAATGGTCATAATTAGTTGCACAGTTAATATTGTATTTTTTATATAGTGAGAAGTAGCAAAGAAAAACAAAGAGATATTCAAGTCCAAATTTAGATTTTGGATTTTAAAAATTTATTTTATTTAATCAAACAATGCCCGTTCGCCACCTTTTTTTGTTTGACTAGTAGTGATAACCAAAAAAATACGTATCCAGAATCGTAAAGGTGTATCAGGAAACTCTATACCTAGTCTATTCTCATTTAATCCAGTTTATCTTCTGATTACGGTTTAGTGATTTTTCCTTCTCTCCTATTTCTTCACCGCTTACTATAGCTACCTATCTTTGGCATCTCCTAAAACTTAAAATAGTCTTTGGTTACTGTGCAGGGTAAGCCAGAAGATGATTTGCAAAAACGGCTATCAATAACGAGTCAGATATAATGGACTGCTGCTGCACTGAAGTGAACTATGACTGTTTACCTCAACAAGAATCTTGTTGCAGATTCAAGCTTCAAATTGATTCAAGGAACACCAAAGTCTAAACATTTTAAATTTAAATATATATCCACCATCATCATCGCCTTTAACATTTTTTAATTTTATTCTAATGTGATCACTGGAAAGATATTCAGTGATGTTTTGGAGGTTTTTCTGCTCTTTTCAAAGTCGATGGTATTCCAATGGCACGATTGTACATTTCATGTTATGTAGTTTGTATAGACAAAGTAATGAATTCAGTTGTTATTTCAGTCAAGACCGCAAATAGCTGTGTTTCTTATGAAAAAAAACAAATACCTTATTTGTGACATATTGTTTTATTAGACAATGACATGTACATTTGGTAACACTTTAAATACCATAAATGTCGTTACTCACACCAATGTCAAACGTACAAATATGTTTTTAGTACATTACATCATTAATTAAAGGGATATTAATTCCAATGAATTAAAAAAAAAGTCTGACAAAAATTACATTATTAAAAACCTTTAATCAGCACTCCGAGCACCTTTGAAATAATGTATCTTCAAGGAATATATATTTCATGTTAAATTTGAAAATGGACATAATCTTGTTAATCGTTGTTTTTGTTTTGATTATTGTTTTCTATAAATATAAATAATAATAGTAACTGCACACATCAAACACAGGGCCGTCAGATCCCAAACTGCTCATCACACAATTAGTAAAATTTGTCCTGCCCTGTCCCATTAATCAAACCAACGACCACTGGCTTAGCAGTCAGGGTCACTAGCCACTAGACCAACAGGCCAAAAATATTCGCATTACCTTCAAAAACTTTGTACTTTGCATCATAATATTTCCAAATACACGCCAACCCTGTCAGTCGTATCCCGAGATATTAGAACGGATGGCGGATTCAGCTCAGGGTAACCCTAGCCTTGTCTTGCTCCTCACACGCCACTCGATTTCCCTATTAAAACGCCTCCCTCAAAACATTGTATAAATTTTACAAACAATATCACTATTAAGATATCTTGTTAACTAAAACAGGAAACTACTAATATTATGCTTACTAATCGTACTATGGCAAGGCATTATATTTTTCTTAAATTTGAGTTCAGATAAAATTCAGTATAAACCTGAATAACAAAACCGTGTAGATGCCCTTTGAAACAGGTCCATTTTTCAGTGAGACATGATAATTACATTTAGATCATAATAAAATGTAGAGGGAAATTTGAAGTTGCAACTTCTGTATTTTGTATAATCTGCCAGTGGCAAACATAAAAACTCTTTCCGCAAAAGTTTCTGATTTACCTGGTACCTACCAGCTCATATAATTTGAAATATAACAACGAAATTCAAGCATTTATTACTACTTGAAATGTATGTGTGTGTACCTAAAGGTTCGATTAGTTGATTCTACAAATTAATGAACCATGCAACTCTTATGCTGAAAGGTTTTGGTCGTCCTTCATTAATCTTTGTCAAACTTCAATCGTCTTTGATCATCGCTCACATTAGAAATTTATCAGTCTCACAATTTTGGCATAAGATATGTGGGATTTATTAATGATGATGAATAATATCTTGCTTTAATAAAATCTTGAGGTGTTTAATAAAAGTAGGAAAACCATTGACAGCTGATTTGCGGATGGAATCAATGACCACTTCATAAACATTATCTGTTATTTAACGCTATTTTTCTTCTAGTACTCTGAAAATATTGTTATGCCATAATATTGTTTAGACACATAGGGTGTCTCATCGCGTAATTTGATTGACCTCTGTATTATTGTTGAAGATGTCAGAGAAAAACAATAAATGCTTTGCTACCCGTACGTAATTTATATATAATATAATATTTAGTATTTAATTATAAGTCAAACTTCACACGCATGAGTTTTGACAGAGTCGTTGGACTTGAATAATTATTTTTTATTGGATAGGGGTATGCTTTGAAGTTGGTTCCATTCAAATTTGAAAACAATATGTTACCACCAATGGTACAAATAAATGAGATGATTGATTGTTCACCCACTGAATTTTTATCAAGTTTATTTTTGTTGGTTTAAGTATGACTTGAAGTGTCATTGTACGGACTTACGTACGTCTACAATGTATGTATGCCTAGATAAACCGTTTGTTGTCATTTACTTCATTATAACTTCGTTTTATCAATTGTATAATGTATGCAAATGTAAAACAGACAAGTTTTTTTTAAATAACAAGGTAACTTGTAGTCCGCCTTTGTTGAGATTGTCGTTTCTTCTAATTATGCTATTAATGTAAGTCGTCTGTTAATTGTAATTTTATTGCAAAATCATGTAACCAATGACGTTGGCAAAATAATTTAAGTTATCTACATATCCATTTCAGCGTTTGTAGACATAAACAAAATATTCGAACGCTATGTTCAACCATTTGAATTTAGATAACGCACTTAGATTTGCAATTGTAATCGTAATCTATCAATTGAAGATGCAATGAATAATCCCATTAGTCGTTGAGTTAAATAAAACATAAACCACCATTTAGTCACAATAAATAATTGTCACGCTGTTCACGATCATGATACAGAAGTTGAAAGCAAAAATCCTTCATACCCTGTGTAAATAGAAGCAAACAAGGCAAAATTTAATTTATGCCAAGTAAAGCTTCTATTGATTATTACGCCAAAATGTAGTAGGTATTTGTTTTTCTGAAGTGAAAACTTCTTTAGCGGCGTTGGACACTTTTTGAGATGGGTAAAAAAATGTTAAACTCGCGTCAGAATTTAGGGTCACGTGGACCCTGATCGAAAATGTATGGAAAATGTAGTCGAGTGTAATATATTTAAAAACTTAACGAAAATGTATGAAAAATGTGTCCGAGTGTAATTTATTTAAAAAAAAAAAAATTATGACGAGATCAAAAATTCTTAAGAAGAAGATGAGTAGTGGTATAATGGGAGGGAGGGAGGGAGAGTGGGGAGAGTGGTGAGAGAGGGGAGGGAGGGAGAGTGGGGAGAAAAGGGAGAGTGTGAGTGAGTGTCAGTCAGTCGGTCGGTCGGTCGGTCGGTCGGTCGGTCGGTCATTCGGTCGGTCGGTCAGTCAGTCAGTCAGTCTCTTTATTAATTTATGACACCAACTTGTTAATGTGACGTTTTAAGTTCGTCGTATCGTTTAAGTTTGCACTTCTGTCGGCAGTCCCATGACTGCCTCTTTTTTATTTTTTTTATTGTGTTTGTTGTGGTCTCCTGTAAGTGAAGCAGTACACCAACTCAATACCTCTTGATCCAATTAATGTCAATAATTGATAACCAATTATTGACATTAATTGTGTATATCTTCTGTTGGAGCTCCTGATAAACAAATAAACATAAACGGTAGGTCCAGTTGATTAAAAAGCTCAAGCTTTTGAAAATATGAGGCAATAAAGATAACTTATTGCAAAGGCAATTACTTTTTATACGATAGTACCTAAAATAGACGTTTCTTAACAATATACAAATAATAGACCTTATCAAATGCTTATATAGCAAAAACATTAAATACGAGCGACCTGTAACTACGAATTTCAAATTTTCTTTGAAAAAATATTCATAATCTCTTTCACTGAGATTACTTTCTAAGGAATAAAGTAAGGTGGAAAAAATACAGACAGAATCTTTTTGTATCTTTTTTGAAATACTGGGTAGCTTTTTAATATAAAATTCAAAAAGCCCTGTTATCCAGCTACATGTAGTAAGACCAACTTTATAACAAGCGACAGCAACTTACTTGCTACTGTCGCTGGTAATAAAGTGCTTGATCCTTATTCCAGCTTCTACATTTATTGAATTCTATAGTTTTTGTAGTAGGTACTTAATTTCAGTTGCTACAGTGGCCGGAGCTTTAATATTGTCTGGTGTCACCGTTTCATTTCATTTGAAAATCTAAACTGACCTCTGGTGACGACTGTTTTTAATTTTCCCAAAGCCACTATTCAATTTATTTTTTTAATTTTAAATTAGTTTATACCTTGATATTGCTTTGTTGTGTTAATTTATTTAAGGACTTAGTCAAACAAATATATAAAATACATATTTTACAAAAATCTAAAATAGTACCACCTGTAATAACAAATAGATAAAAAAAAAAATAGTTTTAAGTGACTGATTTTTTTTAATTATTAGCGATTGAGTACGTCTCACATTATACGTAAACTATAAAGTTAAGAAATAATGCTTCTGTTTAGCAAGGACCCACAATCCCAAATGACCACTTAGTCTCCAACAGATTAAATACTTGCAAGTTTACATAAATTCACGTGATACATTTTCTTATGTAACCATGTGACTATATGTAAGTAATGTTTAAGCCTCGTGTCCACCCTGCTACAACTGATGCGCTACATGTTGCACAACATTTGGGTCATGTGTTGAACATCAACGCGGAACATTTGTTTAGCAACGTGGTCTGTCTACGCATAAGTAGTCATCGACATATCGCCAAAGGAGCTTATGTTGATTTTAGCGACGAAAAGAAAAAGCCACGTTTATGAATTAGCGTTATATATATATTTATAGAGTTAGGTAGTATAGTATTAGATACTCAAATGCTTGTTGCACAAAAACAAACAATAAGCCGCGCGTCGTGTTGGCCGTTGTTGTGCAACGTTGCTGACCATATTCAGCATCACGTGTTGCGCGTCAATTGTTGCCTAGATGATACCAAATTTACCAAGTTTTTTTTATCGTACACACATTAAGCGTGTCGTCTAAATCCAATTTTGTACTCAATAAATATGCCATTCAAAGTAATTTAATAAATGTGTAATATAGATATGTATTCCTTTTTAAACTAAAATTCTATTATTTTCTTCCCTTTACTCGTCCATAAGCAATTTTTGTTAATTTTGGAAGACCAAATAAAATTAAGCTCGAACGCCTTTGCTTGTTTGTTTCTTTCTTCTTTCTTTATATCATTATTGGTGTATGAAAATATCTTGGATATATTTTTATTAGAGAATACCACCTTGAATATTGTGACTTGTCCCATACGGGCAGATACGGAGCTCCGTATCAATATATCGTAGGACCAAACGCTAAGATGTCGGACTCGAACCGACTAAAACCAGACAGTGTTCCATCAATGGGTCTTATTGCCAAGGCATCAGGTGGACCCTAGAAAGGAAATCCTCGTAAACACCGAGAGATTTGGCCGCCTGTTGTGCCTCTCGCGGGACACGTCTGGCCACCGCCTCAGGCTTGCTTCTGCTACGGTGACAGATAGCCCTGTCCATCGCATTTAGAGCCGTATGTGAGTTATGAACATTGGCAAGTGCCATAAAAAGGTGTCGCAAATTTAGTACGGTAAATTTATTATAGCGTTTAAAGTAATGATTAAAATAATCAGTTTTGGCTTGATGACTAACGCACTAAGCGTTAAATATAAATTTTGACTGATATTTCATTATCTGATTATTAAAACGAAGAAAGTACGCATTTATTTTGTAACGTAAAATTAAATTTAATAAATTAATCCTTAAATTTTAGTAAGTATCCTTTTTGGATGCATCTCTTGGAAGAAATGCTGCTGCTAGAATCCCACCTAGACAAAAATAAAACGAAAGTTAGAGACGATAAAATGCTCCAAAGAACCTCGATACTCATTGGTTCTGATTCATGACTCAGCCATCAGTCTAAAAAAGAGTACACCACAGTCCACATATAAATAGTCTTTAACTAATCAGTATCATTGTGTCTTTAAAAATGTTTGAAAAGTTAGAAAAGTTACCTTGAAAGATAATAACGAGATGGTATTGTTAGCTAGAAACACATCATTTAGGTTAAGGTCACAACAAATACAATGTAAGCTAATGGGGTTCACTGGTTTTGACGTTAATATCTTTATTTTGATAATGAGTCGAAAACTATATGTTAGATTTTTAACTCCAACTTTTAAGAGAATCATAGTCATTATTGATTTTATCAATAGCTATAAAAAATACACTCGAGAGTAATAAATCCGCGTCACATAAAGGTACATGAAAATCTCGGACTTAGGTAATAATACTAGTTTAGTAAAATAAATTGTATTTATTAGACAATGAGGAGGAGTATTTATCTACTGAAAAAAAAGTAATAATAATTTTAAAATGACGTTGGTTGTTTTTTCAAAATTTTAATAAATGTTTTTATTTTCAAGTATCTTTACGTTAAACGTTTTCTTATCTTAATTTGTCCCGAGTTCTTTGCTCTCGAGTGTATCTTCATTGTTTGTTTGTGTATAAAGTACATGGCAATCGTTCAACAAGATTGTTAGCAAAAAAAGTTTGAAAACTTTATACTTACTCAAAAGGAAAACAGCCCAACAGTAGAACGTAAGCTGACACTGATCGACGACCGTTGCACCAATGATAGTTACACCGCTAAAACAGGCAGTACGGGCCACCAATGTACCCAAACTTGTTGCAAGACCTCTGTTAACATAAAGAATCGATGAATAGTGGAAGGCTTTTGACGCAAAAGTGGCAGCTTTTGGAGTTCTGATGAAATCCCGATACTGGGATAAAGTAGTACGGCAATTAGTTCTTTAAATTTTTAGGAGATTCTGTATTTGGTAAATGTCCTCTGAATTACGGTTTATATCAGGGATAAACTAGTGTATTAACTAAGTACAAGTATTTCATCTTACTCAAATTCAGAGTATTTAACTCTATCCAATACAAAAATAATAATTGAAACCTGATTAACAGTTCCTGGGATCAGCGCGTTTAAACAAACAATCAACAAAAAAAAATCTTAAGCTTTTGTGTTTCCTAGAAAAGATCGCAAACTGCAATCAGGTCGCCAATTGTACATAAAATTTACTAGTAAGTATTTAGATATAAGTAAAATATTGTATTATATTGCTCTGTGTACAATAAACAGTACATCTATCTATTCATCTATGCTTTTTTATATTATAGTATAGATGACATGAAATGCTTTAGATAAAAATATTAATAATTCTAGAACTCGGAACGGTTATTCCTATTTGAGAAATATTTTGTCTTTTATATTTTTTAGGAATGTCTACAGAAAATATGATTCGTATGTTAAGAAACACATACATTTTTGTAATTTAAGTCATCACAATAAATAAATAGGCAAAATAACTCACAAAACTGACTAATGCTTATAAAACATTTGAATTCAAATTTTAAAATAATTATGGTTTGAATATATGCAAAATTAATTAACGTTAAAGTATCTAAAGTGTTGAAGAGTAGGATCAAAGACTCACCTGCAAGAAGTCGGAAAGATGTCAACATAATATGAATAAACGCTACCAATAGACAACACGGTTAACTGTATGATGCAAAATAGCACCATACTGACAATACGATTAGAAAACATATTCACGGTGATGCAGCAAATGCCAGCAATCAAGAAGGAAGTAAAAATCAATATTCGTCTCCAATTGGCAAAAGCAAGAACAGCGATATTGAGAGCTGTGGATAATAGAGTAAAAATTATCCCGCTGTATATTGTGTCCATCGAGTTGTTCTCTGTACAAATGTCCTAGAACAATAACATAATATTATTTGAAATTTCTTTTCGTTTTTGTATTTTACTAATAACGCTAGGTAGTTACTAGCTGGTACTAGCTAGTTTTTTTTTATTTTTAGCTAGGCTTTCATACTAACATTATTTTTGATCGGTTTGATGTTAGCGACAATTCTCTGGCAAAAGCTGGAATTTTGCTCCACTGCTGTAAAGAACGAATTCACCATTGTTGGGAACCACATATAGAACACGTTGTTTCTGAAAACAATACCATTATATTTAACTAAATTTTAATCATAGGCAGCTAATAGATTTAGTCAGCGGTTAAAACAACCTGGCACATCTAAAGAATTAGTCAGAAAACGCTTCAGAACGAAACCGTCGCTGTAACCATCAAACCACTATAATACTCAAATTCGCTTAACTGGTTATTAACAGAATAACATAATGGGTGACCCCATCTATAGATCTAAAACTACATATTTGCAAGAAATCTTGCACACGCTTTATGGCGTAGTACTATTCAAATCAATTATGAAGTTACAAAACTTAAAGAAGAGAAAAATACCGCAATTGAGGACCTACTGATTCTAAAAAATATTTTTATTAAGAATTATTGACAGTATCTCTATTCAGTGTGCCATACTTGGCTAGTTGAACAATTTTGCTCACCTTGAAAGCCTTTGGAGACTAACTGATTAAATTAAAATCAAACCTTATTATATTTTTACATACTTACGTACTACAACATATAGAGAGAAGCAAAAATAGCTGAAGTGATCTCCAAAGTAAAGGTGGCTTGAATATCGGTGTTACCTGCTTCGCCACGGAATCCCAAAAAGAAGTAGTTTCAGTTGTTTTATATGTTTTCATCAGGGATTTTACCTAAAAATTATGGTTGTTAATTAATACCGGCCACGGTGCTTCTAAGTTTGTTATTTAAATAATATTAAGCAGTTTCAATATAAGTTAATCAATACTAAAATCAATATCACGAAATTGAGTGACAGGTGTAACGAAAGTTTTAACAGCATTTATTTAACTTACCGGGTACACTTCACCTTTGCCATAATTTGTTCTAAACATGGCTCTTAAAACACCCATAGCTTGATCACATTTTCCCTTATGAGCCAAAAACTTTGGAGTTTCTTTTAAGAAACACATCATCAGCGCACCAAATCCAAGAGGCAAAGACATGAATAAACTAAAGAGACGCCACGATTTATAGATACTTAAATAAGGAACAGGAATCGCGAAATTCAAAGGTAATATCAGGTATCCCAAAACTGTAACCAATAAAGAGTAAAGGTTATGTTTAAAGTAAGAAGCAAAACTGTTACCAAAATGTTAATATATATAAAATAATTACATGTTATTACTATTTTTGGTAGTTAAATAAAATAATATCCTACTGGTTGCATAGCTTATATTTAATTTTGTTTCTGTTCTACTTACCATAACAAACAAAATCTGACCCTGTACTGGAGATATTTTGTATGAAGATATATTTGTTCCGTTTCTTTTTGCACGTACTTTCTCCAAGGTAGGTAGTGATCAAAGTTAGAGAGCCTGTTGAGCTGTAATGCTTACGATCAGACACGTAATATGTTATAACATTTCTTGGGATATCACTACCGATTTGTTGAAATCGGTAAAAATCTGTTGTGGTATTTTACCTAATATATTCACGAGATCAGTATTGGCTAGGTTTTTATAAATAGGTACTTATTCAACGTAATTATTTAAATATTTTCTACAATTTTAACACAAAAGTAGAGGAAACTTTGATGACCCGTAATACAGGCCGTCATAGTTTAGAAACAATGTTTGTACAATGTGATAACTATAAAAGGTAGTTGATAGTTCTTTTAACCAATATAATAATATAAACTTACAAAGAGCTAGCTAAGAACTTGAGAACTAGCATCATGGAAAAGCTGGTTGAAAAGCTGGCCATTGCAGAGAAAACAAAACCAACTGTGACAGACACGAGGATAGTTTTTTTTCTGCCTTTAGTATCTGCGATGTAGCCCCAAGGTATTGCAAACATAAATCCTAAAAGTAATAAGAACATTTATACTGTTTCCTGGTAAAAATCGTTTTTCATTTTTTTATTTTGTTACAGGGTCACGAATTCGCCTCGAGTCCGTGCTGAAGACTATTTGTAATATAATGAAGTTACTATACCGGCAAAACTAATAGATTTCAAGATCCCGCCTTGCTTCAAGGTCAAGTTCAGGTCACAACTAGCAGCAGGTATTACTAAACTGTAGCCTAACATATCCATCACGGCACCAATTGTGATCATGCAGCAAGTAAACAGCACCATATAATTGTAGCGTCCATGACCTAAAATGATAAATTTTAAAGATAATCATATATTTATATCAATCTTCTCAAGGAAAGATACATAAATTGGAGAAGGAAAAATCGTCGATTTAATCAGAAATTGAAGTTGGAATTAGACAAAAAAATGTTTGGTCCAAGTTATGTCCAAGTTTGTAATTTTACCAGTCATTGTACGTCCAACATTGAACGCAGGCCTGGGCTCTATGGATTGCCCATTACCACATCATCCTACTAATTGTAACGTAGCATTTTGCATAATGCAATTTCCACGGTTAATATTGTTGATCTGCTTATTTAGTTAACTAGCAACCCGCCCCGACTTCGCACGGGAAGCAGAGACATCTTCGAAAATCATCAACTTATTTCAATCAATTTACACAAAATCTTAACAAATTGTGCACCTAAACCTTCCTCATGAATCACTCTGTGTGGTGAAAACCGCATGAAAATCCGTTCAATATTTTTCAGTTTATCGCCAACAGACAGACAGATAGACAGACAGACGCGGCGGGGGACTTCGTTTTCTAATATGTAGTGACATAGCTGATCTATGAACTCAGCAAAGCGCTTGGTGTCAGAGTGCGAGTTGACCATTGAAACGTAAGATCTTGGTATGAAAAGTTTAAGGGGAGCCTTCGTATAATGTATATTTAACTACGTAAGTACATTGAATTGAAACTGGTTACATAGAAATGTAAGTCTAGTTCTTGTATTCAGTTAGCGTTACGCTTCAGTCAACAATTGTAAATTACCTAATTCCAGTTAGTTCAATTGTATGTCTTGGATTTTACAATAGTTCTCAGAGAATAAATTATATTATATTATATAGTATAATGAATTTTAAAATTTTTTTAAATGTGTGTAATTTTTCTTTTAACTTATACAAAAGGTTTTCCAATATGAACTCAAGCTGTTGTTGTTAAAAGAATGCTATTATTCCACCAATGACATGTAAATCTCTGATTTTGACATGTACCTATTATTATGTATATAATTAATTACTAACTTTGACATTTTTTTTACGTTTTTATTTTTCACTGTTTGACATGACTACTAATTATTTTTAATTTTTAATCCTGATTCAATCGTTACTTTGATTTAATTAATTGATGTTCTATTATTATTGTATATTCACATACAATGTAAAAATTGTTCTTGACTAAATGAAATGAAATATGCCTTCAGAACAAACAAACAATTTAGAATATTTTCAACCATAGTCTATGTCAAGTTCCTGCATTCTTTTTTAATTGTGAAATGGCATAGGCGTTTGTCGTTCAACTCACCTGATGGAAAGTGGTGATGAAGATGAAGATGGTACACGCCTATCCAAAAGAAATCTATTCACTATACACTTGAACGTTTTAGGATTGTAATTAACTGGAAAAATAGACGCTGGCAGTTCATTCCACACTTTGGCGACTCGAACCGAAAAGTGAGCTGTCAAAGTGTTTAGTACAAGTTTTTAGGTGTTTCGACAACGAAGGGATGGAACCTCCGCCTTCATTATTTATTTACATAGTTTGTCAACGTTTTCATTACAATGTCCTTCTTATTTGAGGTTTTTTTAGTACTACGTGTTAAAATTTACAAAGTATTTAATGCGTTGTTCATTTTCTTGTGACATTTTTAAGAAAATTCAATATTATTATTATTTTTTAAATCGATTCTTCAAAATGACTGACTTTTCAACTACTAAGTTAAAATATTTTATTTACATTGATATAACAGTAGAAGACACACAGTTTCCTTCTTCTGCCTAGGACCCCTAGGTCTATAATAAATATAATAAGTATAAATAAAACTTTATGCATTTCGTTAGCTATATCTGTATCTGTATATTAGCTATTTATATTAAGTCTGAAGTGCTGAAATGGGATCTAACTCACCAGTATCGTTGATCGCATCTTCAATATCCGCAATCTCTTTAACGAAACCCCTGTTTTTAATATTATAACTTTTTTCCATCGTTGTGAACATTTGTTCAGTATCGCACAATATTCTATGTGCACTAAAAGTGTTTACACGACAACCGTTTTATTAAACAAAAGTACAGTCACTGCCGTGAAGTGAACACTACAATCTTAGTACAACATTAGGCAAATGGGTTAGTGGAGTAAATTAACAAAAATAAATGTGGTAAACACATAAATGTGTTTACCTTGACTTGCTATGAATCTCTTTACGCAATAGCTTGTTACTACTATGGCGACTATACTTCAATGTCACCTAACGAAGACACACCGAACTACTTAGTAACTACTAACCCTGCATTCCCGCGCTATGTAAGTTCTCGCGCCGATTAGTGTATTAATACAACTTCCCAACATCAACCGTTGGGCCGCAGTCTGCCAGGTATGGTCCCCTCGCCTGGTCGGAGCATCCTCCCTTTCCATTGAAGGGCCATAACACCTATTAGTCCACACTAAATTTAAATTACGCTAATTTGATTCATAGAACCTCTCCACAGAACTCGGAACCCTTGCTTCCTATTTTCGCAATCTTAATTCTTACTACTAGTACTAGTTTGTTGTTTGTCACGAATTCACTCCTTAACTACTCAACCGTTCATCATGAAATTTGGCAAACACGTTGTCAGGGTAAAAGAAAAAGGACATAGGGTAGCTTTCATCTTAAAAAAAAGTGATGTGTTAGAAACATTCTCACAACCACTGATATCAAAAATGTAAATCACTAACTACAGTAACTGCCAAGTTGTTCGTACCACTCTTCACACTCAAGACCATCTTCTGAACTTATTACTACCCTTTTTATAACCCCACTATTAATTAATATTTATTAATCGACCAATACCATTGCGTTACCGGTATAACCAGTCAAAATAATGTATATTAACTTATTCTTATTAAATAGTGAACTGTGTTATCATCTATTATAGTTTGTCCCTAATTTTAATAAAATAAATAAGAGTTTTTGATGTGGCTCATTAAATCAAGTATAGTATAATAGGCAAAATCCTTGTTCGGGTTTTCTTGTGTTGTTAACTGCGGTAGTATACTTTTAACTTCAAATCTTAGTTGTTATAACTCTTGCGAAAATATGACTGTATATTTAATCCACGCTTGCTATTTTGGTTTTAAGTTAGGCATTAAGATAGTTCAGACGCGACTTAGAGCTTAAGACATTTTAGAATTATTTATTTACCTCAAGGTAAAGCGACAAGATAAAGTGAAATAGTTGTTTATTTACAAGAAAAATTAATTATATGGCAATATATTTGCCCGTGTATTATAAAAATGCATAACATGACATGTGTATAACCTGGTAGCAAGACGGTAAAGAAAATTGTATAGGAATCTGTTCATAATGGTATATTATTTTTTTCTAAATGTTACAGTTTTAAATGTCCTAATCTTTGATCAGAGACGCATTCCAAAGCAGTATAGATGGAACTGTAATGGATTATTATTATAGTCAATTCACTAACAATTATTTTTATATTAGATGTGTGATTCGGGACTTATAAGGTACATTACCTTTTCTATGTACGTATCAATGTGGATCAAAGTCGCGAAAATTTAAAAACAATTAAATAATATTGGCGTTTTCAGGATTTTTCATTAATTCTCTTATTTTATACTAGCAGCACCCCGCGGTTTCACCCGCGTAAGTCCCGATCCCGTGGGAATATCAGGATAAAAAGTAGCCTATATGTTAATCCAGGTTTCCAGCTATCTACATACCAAGTTTCATCGGAATCGGTTCAGTAGTTTTGGCGTGAAAAAGTAACAAACATCCATCCATCCATCCATCCATCCAGCCATCCATCCATCCATCCAAACTTTCAAATTTATAATATTAGTGGGATTAGTGGGATACCAACTATAAACTACATTAGTAATGGTACTTAAACGCTTAGACGTGCATTGCACGTTTAGTAAAATTTAAATGAGAATAGCGGGCATTAACATGTATTTGTTACCATACTGTATTGATAATAGATTTGACTATTTCTTGAAGTACCATGGGGCAGTGTACGCTGCACACATCTCATGGTTATAGATTTGGGTGCAAATTACAACTTATGAGTTCATATTTGTAAAACTTCCAGCAAATCGTTTTATAACATTTCAACATTTTATTTGTATTTGCGGTAACGTTGATTTTTGATACAGGTTCATGAGGAGACAGGTGTTTCCTAACGTATCATTCTCTCTCCGTCTCCGTTTTGAAAGAGTCGTTGGACTTGAATAATAATTTTTTTTATTGGATAGGTTAAGCTTCGAAGTTGATTCCATTCAGATTTGAAAACAAAAGCCACCCCAATGGTTTGAAATATATGAGATGATTGATTGTTCACCCACTGAATTTTCATCTATGAACCAATTCTGTTATAACTTAGCACACATTACATATGTAGTTTTAATGATACTACAACATGAGGACGTGACGAAGATGGAAGACAGTCGAGGGAACTTTTCAACGGTTTACAGCAACAACTTCGTATTTGCGCTTATTTATTCATACTAGAAATCGCATTTTGATCGAATTTCGACCATAGTTGATTAAGTTTATTTTTGTTGGTTTATTTCATTAGCCAGTATGACTTGAACTGTCATTGTACAGCATACTGGACGTTATGTAGCCGTTTTTACGTGAGTAATTTTTTAAAGCACATTCTTTAAAAATTGTGGCTTCCTGCACTTTTTCTTTACTAACTTTTAAACTTTCGCGTTCCATGATATAATTATGTACTTATACGGGAATTAAGTAAAAGGCGAAATCAAAATATAAAAAATATCGAAAATGTGCGAGTGGATGAAGAACCTTCTACCTCACGATCTCGACGACGGAGGGCGTGCACCGCTGAGCCAGTCAGCCTGTGACCACGGCCAGTGCAACCTGGTTGACACATCAGGCAATTCAGAGGTATGGTAATACCTTTTCGTGATCGCGTTAATTCCCGTATAAGTACATCACTTTTTCTTTACATAAACTTTAAGTATTCTAATTTCACGTTCTTCCGTTCACGATTTTTTTTAATTATGCATACAAAAACTTATCTTTATTAATTTGAGTAATGTGGTAAAAAACAAAAAGATGAGCATAAAAACTACAAATGTCTTTTTGAAAACATTTTCCATATTTGATTAAATTTGAAGTCTACAATGTATGTATGCCTGGATAAACCTGTTTGTCTCTGGTCGTTTGTTTTCATTTCCATCAAGATAACTTCGTTTTATTAATTGTATAATGTATGCAAACGTAAACAGACAAGTTTTTTAATTAACAAGGTAACTCATAGTCCGCCTTTGTCTTTTTGTTATGAGATTGTCGTTTCTTCTAATTATGCTATTAATATAAGTCGTCTGTTAATTGTAATTTTCCAGTAAAAATTGAACAGACACACGTATAAGCAAAACAAAGTTTCTGATTCAGAAATCTTGCTCACCTTAATATCCTTGCAAATTTATTTTCTGTTAGTTATTTTTACCGGTGAAACATATTTTCCCAAAATATGGGCCGCTCCTGGCTCGGCAGATCAATAGCCACGATCATTACCGGGTTACCAGGTTTTACTGCCAGGTTTCTAATTCCGAGTTATGGTATGAGATATGAACAAAATATTTAAATGCTATGTTCAACCATTTTAATTTAGATAACGCACTTAGATTTGAAATTGTAATCGCAATCAAATCAAATCAATCAAAATCAAATATAAATTGTAGATGCAGTCAATAAGCCTATTAGTCGTTGATTTAAATAAAACATCAACTGTCACAATAAATATTTGTCACGCTGTTCACATTGAAAGCAAGAATCCTTTATGCTCTGTGTAAAGAGCAAATAAGGCAAAATTGAATTTATGCTAAGTAAAGCTTCTATTGATTCTTACGCCAAAATGTAGTAGGTATTTGTTAAACACTTTTAGTATATTTTACACCCCTGGGTCATTACGCCGCTGTATCAAGACTTTGTAAGCAATATAATATGTCAGCCAAAACGATCGATTTAGAAATATGCCTACGTATACATATAAGAAATGCACATGTGTAACTTATAAGAAATGCTTAAAGGCTTTAATGTAAGCCTCAATGTTAATTTTTTGAACTTTGTAAATTTTACCAAGTTTGTATTAATTGTTTAAATTTTAAATTCAATTTTTGTTACTTTTATGTCCTTAAATTTCCTTTATTACTTGTAACTTTGTTCGATTAGTTGATTTTTTTTTTCATTGTGCTTGCTGTGATCTCCTGTAAGTGAAGCAGTACACCAACTCAATACCTCTTGTTATCAATTATTGTCATTTATATATTTTGTTGCAGCTTCTAGTAAATAAATAAACACCATAAACGGTAGGAAATCCAGATTCATGACATCATGCTTTAAAAGAAAACTCTCAAACTTTTGAAAATATAAGGCAATAAAGATAACTTATTGCAAAGAGAATTACTTTTTATGCGATAGTACCGACAATAGACATTTTTTACCAATATGCAAATGATGGACCTTATCAAATGTTAATATAGCAGAAACATAAAATATGAGAAACCTGTCACTACGTATTTCAAATTTTCTTTATAAAACCACGTCAAGTATATGTGATGATGTTTCAGATGTGATGAAAGTTTATCCAGGATCAGTTTTTTTTAACGGTATGATAATTGGAAACATGACAGGGCATCACTTTCTTTGGGTATTTATACAATTAAAAAAAATATTCATAATCTCTCTCACTCAGATTACTTTCTAAGGAATATGTGGAAAAAATACAGTCCGAATCGGTTTGTATCTTTTTTGAAATACCGCGTAGCTTTTTAATATAAAATCCAAAAAGCCCTGTTATCCAGCTACATGTAGTAAGACTAACTTTATTACAAGCGTCAGCAACTTACTTGTTACTGTCGCTGGTAATAAAGTGCTTGATCCTTATTCCAGCTTCTACATTTATTGAATTCTATAGCTTTTGTAGTACCTAATTTTAGTTGCTACAGTGGCCGGAGCAAATATTATCTGGTGTCGTTGTTTCATTTCATTTTAAAATCTAAACTGACCTCTGGCGACGACTGTTTTTAATTTTCCCAAAGCCACTATTAAATTATTGTTTTAATTTTCACTTAGTTTATACCTTGATATTGATTTGAATATGCTAACGCTGAAAATATTATTAATAGTTTGTGGAATGTTTATAAGAACGTACTTTTGTATGCCTTTTATATCAAATAGCTGTGTCGTGTTAATTTATTTAAGGACTTAGTCAAACAAATTTACATAATACCTACATATTAACCAAAAATCTAAACTAGTACCGCCTATAATGACATATAGTTATAAGTATATTGTAAAGTTAAGAAATAATGGTTTTGTTTAGCAAGGACCCACAATCCCAAATGACTACTTAGCATCCAACAGACTAAATACTTGCAAGTTTTTTGTTGTTGTAACTATGTGACTGTATGTAAGTAATGCTTAAGCCTCGTGTCCATTCAGCTACAACTGACGCGCTACATGTTGCACAACATGTTGCTCATGTATTAAACATTGTCTGTCTACGCATAAGTAGTCGTCAACATATCGCCAAAGGAGCTTGTGTTGATTTTAGCGACGAAAAGAAAAAGCCACGTTTATGAGTTAGCAATTACCTATTAAAAAAGAAAACGTGCTCAGTGAACAATATTTGATACTCAAACGCTTGTTGCACAGAAAAAAACAATAAACCGCGCGTCATGTTGCCCACTGTTGTGCAACGTTGCTGACCATATTCAACGTCTCGTATTGCGCGTCAATTGTTGCCTAGCTGATACCAAATTAGCCAAGTTTTTTTATGGTACACACATTAAGCGAGTCATCTAAATCCAATTTTGTTCTAAATATGCCTTTCAAGGTAATTTAATTAATGTTAACTTTATACAGAAATGAACATATCTGTAATATAAATATGTATTAATTTTTTAACGAAAATTCTATTTTTTTCATCCCTTTACTCGTCCATAAGCAATGTCGTTTTGTTAATTTTGGGAGACCAAATGAAATTAAGCTTAAACGCATTTGTTTCTTTCTTTCTTTTTCTTTGTGTCATTATTGAAGTATCTTGGATATATTTATATTAGAGAATACCACCTTGAGTCTTGTGACTTGTCTCTGCTACCAAGCTCCGTATCTGCCAGTATGGGTACCAGTACCAAACGGTAAGATGATATGTCGGACTCGAACCGACTAAAACCACACAGTGTTCCGTCACTGGGTCTTATTGCCAGGGCATCAGGTGGACTTCAGAAAAGAAATCCTCGTAAACCCCAGGAGACTTGACCGCCTGTTCTGCCGTCTAATTTAGAGAGTTGCGCGCGGGACACGTCTGGCCACCATCTCAGGCTTGCTTCTACTAGGGTGACAGGGTAGATATGAACATTGGCAAATGCCATAAAAAGGTGTCGCAAATTTAGTACTATACATTTATAAAAGCGTTGTCTAAAACAAGGAGTAAAATAATCACTTTTCGTTTGATGACTAACCCACCAACCTTAAATATATATTTTGACTAATATTTCATTATCTGAGTATAAAAAGGAAGAAAATACGCATTTATTTTAAAATTAAATTTAATAATTAATCCTTAAATTTTAGGAAGTATCCTTTTTGACCGCGTCTCTTGGAAGAAATGCTGCAGCTACAATCCCACCTAGAAAAAAATTAAAACGAAAGTTAGAGGCGATAAAATGCTCCAAAGATCCTCTCTACTCGTTGGTTCTAATTTATGACTCAGCCATCAGTCTAAAAAACCACGTATAAATAGTCTTTAACTAATTAACAAATGAGTATGATTGTATCTTTAAAAATGTTTGAAAAGTTACCTTAAAAGATATTCACGAGATTGACGGTATTGTTAGCTAGAAACATTATTTAGGTTAAGGTCACAACAAATACAACGTAAACTAATAGGGTTTACTGGTATTGACGTTAATATATTTATAAATATAAATGTGTTAAATTTTTAACTCCAACTTTTAACAGAATCATAGTCACTGTTGATTTTGTCAATAGCTATACAAATAGACTAGATAGCACGCATGAATCCGCGTCACATAAAGGTACCTGAAAATCTCGAAAGGTAATAATACTAGTTTAGTAAAATAAATTGTGTTCATTATATAATTAAATACTCCTTAAATAAAAGTAATATAACGTCTTGGTTGTTGTAAGGCTATGAGGGGTTCGTGGCTAAGTAGTAACAGAGTAGGTTAGCACATTACAAGTTTAAGTAACGCAGTATGGAATTTTGGCCGTATCGTGGTTAGACTAAAAGCCGACTCCAACTTAGAAGGGAAAAGGCGCGGAGGATGATTATTGTAAGGTTATGCCATCAAAAATGTCAAAGTAAAAAAAAAATTTGACTAACCATCGTTTAAGAAACTTTGTGTACAGCAGGCCAAACCACATAACCGCAGTAAACGTAACAAAATACTAAACTTTCAGATTTTTTTTTTTATATTAAATATTTTTGTATTAAAATTACGTTGGTTGTTTTTTATAAATTTTTATAAATATAATACAAATCAAAAAATATATTTAATTTCTTTAATTTTATTCATTCACTTTCGATTTCACTAAACTAGCATTAGCTTAGCTTCCGAGATTTTCAAGTATCTTTAAGTAAAACGTATCTTATCTTTATTTGCCCCAAGTTCATTGCTTTCGAGTGTATTTTCATTGTTTGTTTGTATATAGAGTACATGGAAATCGCTCAACAAGATTGTTAGCGAAAAAAGAGTTTAAAAACTTTATACTTACTCAAAAGGAAAACAGCCCAACAGTAGAACGTAAGCTGACAATGATCGACGACCGTTGTACCAATGATAGTCACACCGCCAAGACAGACAAAACGGGCCACCATTGCACCGAAACTAGTTGCAAGACCTCTGTTAACATAAAGAATCGACGAATAGTGGAAGGCTTTTGACGCAAAAGTGGCAGCTTTTGGAGTTCTGATGAAATCCCACTGAGTGGTAGCATACTAGGATAAAGTAGTACGCCAATTAATTCTTTAAAATTTTAGGAGATTCTATATTTGGTAAATGTCCTCTGAATTACGGTTTATATCAGGGATAAACTAGTGTATTAACTAAGTACAAGTATTTTACCTTACTTGGACTTAAGTCCAGAATATTTAACTCTATCCAATACAAAAACTGACTTACAGATTGACTGACATTTCCTGGGATCAGCGGGTTTAAACAAACAATTAACAACAATTCTTAAGCTTTTTGGTTTCCTAGAAGAGATCGCAAACTGCGATCAGGTGGCCAATTGTACTTAACATTTCCTAGTAAGTATTTATATATAAGTAAAATATTGTAATCTATTGCTCTGTGTACAATAAAGAGTATATTTTAGTATAGATGACATGAAATGCTTTAGATAAAAATAAAGCTAGTTCTAGAACGCGGAACGGTTATTGCTCTTTGAGAAATATCTTGTGTTTTATGTTTTTTACACCACAAAACTGACTAATGCTTGTAAAACAATAGAATTCAAATTTTAAAATAATTACGGTTTGAAATTATGGTCGGATCAAAGACTCACCTGCAAGAAGTCGGAAAGATGTCAACATAATACGAATAAACGCTACCAATAGACAACATGGTGAACTGTATAATGCAGAATAACACCATACTGACAATTGGATCAGAAAACATATTCACGGTGATGCAGCAAATGCCAGTAATCAAGAAGGAAGTAAAAATCAATGTTCGTCTCCAGTTGGCAAAAGCAAGAACAGCGGTATTGAGAACTGTGGATAATAGAGTAAAAATTATCCCGCTGTATATTGTGTTCATCGAGTTGTTCTCTATACAAACGTCCTAGAACAATAACATAATATTATTTGAAATTCTTGTATTTTACTAATTTACGCTAGGTACAAGCTGGTACTAGCTAGTTATTTATTTTTAGCAAGGCTTTCATACTTACATTATTTTTAATCGGGTTGATATTAGCGACAATTCTCTGGCAAAAGCTGGAATTTTCCTCTACTGTTGTAAAGAACGAGTTCACCATTGTTGGGAACCACATATAGAACACGTTGTTTCTGAAAACAATACCATTATGTTTAACTAAATTTAAATCATAGGCAGCTAATAGATTTAGTCAGCGGTTAAAACAACCTGATACATGTAAAGGATTAGTCAGAAAACGCTTTAGAACGAAACCATCGCTGTTACCATTAAACCGCTATAATACTCAAATTCGTTTAACTGGTTGTTAACAGAATCACATAATGGGGTTACTATATCTACATACTTATAAGAAATCTTGCACACGCTTCATGGCGCAGTACTATTCAAATCAATTATGAAATCACAAAACTTAAAGAAGAGAAAAATACCGAAATTGAGGACCTACTACCTACTGATTCAAAAAAATATTTTTAATAAGAATTATTGACAGTATCTCTATTCAGCGTGCCATATTTGGCTAATTGAAAAATTTTGCTCACCTTGAAAGCTTTTGAGACTAACTGATCAAATTAGAATCAAACCTTATTATACTTTTACATACTTACGTACTACAACATATAGCGAGAAGCAAAAATAGCTGAAGTGATCTCCAAAGTAAAGGTGGCTTGAATATCGGTGTTACCTGCTTTACCACGGAATCCCAAAAAGATGAAGTTTCAGTTGTTTTATATGTTTTCATCAGGGATTTTACCTAAAAATTATGGGTGTTAATTGATTAATTGGTCACAGTGCTTCTAAGTTTGTTATTTAAATAATAGTAGTTTCATTATACGTTAATCAATAATAAAAATCAATATCACGAAATTGAGTGACAGGTGTAACGAAAGTTTTAACAGCATTTATTTAACTTACCGGGTACACTTCATCTTTGCCATGATTTGTTCTAAACATGGCTCTTAAAACACCCATAGCTTGATCATATTCTCCCTTATAAGCATAAAACTTTGGAGTTTCTTTTAAGAAACATATCATCAGGGCACTAACTCCAAGAGGCAAAGACATGAATAAACTGAAGAGACGCCACGGTTTATAGGTACTTAAATAAGGAACAGGAATTGCGAAGTTCAAAGGTAATATCAGGTATCCCAAAACTGTAACCAATAAAGAGTAAAGGTTATGTCTAAAGTAGGAAGCAAAAAAGATTGCATAAATACTAAATTTTGTTTCTGTTCTACTTACCATAACAAACAAAATCTGACCCTGTACTGGAGATATTTTGTATGAAGATAAATTTGTTCCGTTTCTTTTTGCACGTACTTTCTCCAAGGTAGGTACTGATCAAAGTTAGAGAGGCTGTTGAGCTGTAATGCTTACGATCAGACACGTTACAACATTTCTTGTGATATCACTACTGATTTGTTTGTCGGAATTGGTAAAAATCTGTTGTGGTATTTTACCTAATATATTCACGAGATCACTATAGGCTAGGTTTTTTATAAATAGGTTTTTAACTTGGCTTATTCGACGTAATTATTTAAATATTTTCTACTATTTTAACACAAAAGTAGAGGAAACTTTGATGACCCGTAATACAGGCCGTCATAGTTTAAAAACAAATTTTCACAATGTGATAACTATAAAAGATAGTTGATAGTTCTTTTAGACAAATATAATAATATAAACTTACAAAGAGCTAGCTAAGAACTTGAGAACTAGCATCATGGAAAAGCTGGTTGAAAAACTGGCCATTGCAGAGAAAACAAAACTAACTGTGACAGACACGAGGATAGTTTTTTTTCTGCCTTTAGTATCTGCGATGTAGCCCCAAGGTATTGCAAACATAAATCCTAAAATAAATAAAAACATTTATAGTGTTTCCTGATAAAAATCGTTTTTCATTTGTATATTTTGTTATAGGGTCATGAATTCGCATAGGGCCCGTGCTGAAAACTACTTTGAAATATAAAAAAGGAACCATACCGACAAAACCAATAGATTTCAAGATCCCGCCTTGCTCCAAGGTCAAGTTCAGGTCACAACTAGCAGCAGGTAGTACTAAACTGTAGCCTAACATTTCCATCATGGCACCAATTGTGATCATGCAGGCAGTAAACAGCAACATATAATTGTAGCGTCCATGACCTAAAATGTTAGAAAATCGTATATCAATCTTTCTAACGAAAGGTATATAAATTGGAGAACGAAAAACCGTTGACTTATTCAGAAATTAAAGATGGAATTAGACAAACAAATGTTTGGACCAAGTTTGTAATTATGATCATCACCTCAGTCATTGTACGTCTACCGTTGAACACAGACCTGGGCTCTATGGATTGCCCATTGCCACTTCATCCTACTAATTACAATTAGTAGGATGAAGTGGCAATGGGCAATCCGTAGGGCCCAGGTCTGTCCTATCCTACCTATCATTTTGCTTCATGCGATTTCTACGGTTAATATTGTTGATCTGTTAATATGGTTAATATTACTGATCTATGAACTCGGCAAAGCGCCAGGTGCCAGAGTGCGAGTTGATCATTAAAACGTAAGGTCTTAGACATTTTTTAGCCTTTCAAATCTGTGCAGTGGTGAGAGACGGTTGAGACCTTCAAAATTGAGGTCTCAAAATTTTTTTTTACTGGTACTGGCAATGGGCATAAAAACATATATTATGTTGTTGTAAGGAAGGATTAAGCCTTAATTATATTATGCCTAATCGCGTTGGGGGAAGGGAATTTGGATCATTTCTATTGGATTTTACCTAAGGGCCTTTAAACCAAATAGAATGATTATTATCTATATAATAGGTACAAAGATTCAAATTTATTTATTATATATTATATATTTTTATGCTTGTTTCAATTAAAAATTCAAACAAGCATAAAAATACTTCACACTTCCTCCGCTAGGTGGCGTTGTAAATGTGAACACGCATACCTACTTATTTAAACTTCGGGGAGACAGACATTCAGTATTTCGGTCCACGGTCTGCTGTGCAACCGTCTAATTGTGAATATTGTAACAGCCTCTGTACAGTGCTCTGTGATCTGTGTTGATAATATCCTATCAGTTGTTCCAGTAAGTAAGGTCAGTTCATTTAAACATCTGTCTCGTGTCCGGCGTTGAGGAATGATCAAAATAATTAATTAAATATACAATACGTACAAATTACCTTAAAAACATATAACAAAAACTCAATAAATTAGAAATCAAAATCAAAACATAAGTATATCGTAACAGCCTCTGGTCAGTTCAGTGCTCTGTGGTCAGTGTTGATAAAAATTCCTAATTCTTTCGTTTTATAATTCAGTGTAAAGTAAAGTAACTCTGTCTAACAGTGGTGAGCGCCCGTTTTTTGGACGGCGCCTACATATTAACATATTATCATAATTACTTACCTCTTAAACAGACACATAATTAAATACCGAAGTACCCACGTTCAGTTCAGTTGTTCCAGTAAGTAAGGTCAGCTCATTTAAACACCTGTCTCGTGTCCGGCGTTGAGGAGTGATCCAAATAATTCATTATAACTACAGTACGTACAAATTCTCTTAAAAACATATACCAATAACTCAATAAATTAGAAATTCAAACAAGCATAAAAATACTTCACACTTCCTCCGCTAGGTGGCGTTGTAAATGTGAACACGCATACCTACTTATTTAAACTTCGGGGAGACAGACATTCAGTATTTCGGTCCACGGTCTGCTGTGCAACCGTCTAATTGTGAATATTGTAACAGCCTCTGTACAGTGCTCTGTGATCTGTGTTGATAATATCCTATCAGTTGTTCCAGTAAGTAAGGTCAGTTCATTTAAACATCTGTCTCGTGTCCGGCGTTGAGGAATGATCAAAATAATTAATTAAATATACAATACGTACAAATTACCTTAAAAACATATAACAAAAACTCAATAAATTAGAAATCAAAATCAAAACATAAGTATATCGTAACAGCCTCTGGTCAGTTCAGTGCTCTGTGGTCAGTGTTGATAAAAATTCCTAATTCTTTCGTTTTATAATTCAGTGTAAAGTAAAGTAACTCTGTCTAACAGTGGTGAGCGCCCGTTTTTTGGACGGCGCCTACATATTAACATATTATCATAATTACTTACCTCTTAAACAGACACATAATTAAATACCGAAGTACCCACGTTCAGTTCAGTTGTTCCAGTAAGTAAGGTCAGCTCATTTAAACACCTGTCTCGTGTCCGGCGTTGAGGAGTGATCCAAATAATTCATTATAACTACAGTACGTACAAATTCTCTTAAAAACATATACCAATAACTCAATAAATTAGAAATTCAAACAAGCATAAAAATACTTCACACTTCCTCCGCTAGGTGGCGTTGTAAATGTGAACACGCATACCTACTTATTTAAACTTCGGGGAGACAGACATTCAGTATTTCGGTCCACGGTCTGCTGTGCAACCGTCTAATTGTGAATATTGTAACAGCCTCTGTACAGTGCTCTGTGATCTGTGTTGATAATATCCTATCAGTTGTTCCAGTAAGTAAGGTCAGTTCATTTAAACATCTGTCTCGTGTCCGGCGTTGAGGAATGATCAAAATAATTAATTAAATATACAATACGTACAAATTACCTTAAAAACATATAACAAAAACTCAATAAATTAGAAATCAAAATCAAAACATAAGTATATCGTAACAGCCTCTGGTCAGTTCAGTGCTCTGTGGTCAGTGTTGATAAAAATTCCTAATTCTTTCGTTTTATAATTCAGTGTAAAGTAAAGTAACTCTGTCTAACAGTGGTGAGCGCCCGTTTTTTGGACGGCGCCTACATATTAACATATTATCATAATTACTTACCTCTTAAACAGACACATAATTAAATACCGAAGTACCCACGTTCAGTTCAGTTGTTCCAGTAAGTAAGGTCAGCTCATTTAAACACCTGTCTCGTGTCCGGCGTTGAGGAGTGATCCAAATAATTCATTATAACTACAGTACGTACAAATTCTCTTAAAAACATATACCAATAACTCAATAAATTAGAAATTCAAACAAGCATAAAAATACTTCACACTTCCTCCGCTAGGTGGCGTTGTAAATGTGAACACGCATACCTACTTATTTAAACTTCGGGGAGACAGACATTCAGTATTTCGGTCCACGGTCTGCTGTGCAACCGTCTAATTGTGAATATTGTAACAGCCTCTGTACAGTGCTCTGTGATCTGTGTTGATAATATCCTATCAGTTGTTCCAGTAAGTAAGGTCAGTTCATTTAAACATCTGTCTCGTGTCCGGCGTTGAGGAATGATCAAAATAATTAATTAAATATACAATACGTACAAATTACCTTAAAAACATATAACAAAAACTCAATAAATTAGAAATCAAAATCAAAACATAAGTATATCGTAACAGCCTCTGGTCAGTTCAGTGCTCTGTGGTCAGTGTTGATAAAAATTCCTAATTCTTTCGTTTTATAATTCAGTGTAAAGTAAAGTAACTCTGTCTAACAGTGGTGAGCGCCCGTTTTTTGGACGGCGCCTACATATTAACATATTATCATAATTACTTACCTCTTAAACAGACACATAATTAAATACCGAAGTACCCACGTTCAGTTCAGTTGTTCCAGTAAGTAAGGTCAGCTCATTTAAACACCTGTCTCGTGTCCGGCGTTGAGGAGTGATCCAAATAATTCATTATAACTACAGTACGTACAAATTCTCTTAAAAACATATACCAATAACTCAATAAATTAGAAATTCAAACAAGCATAAAAATACTTCACACTTCCTCCGCTAGGTGGCGTTGTAAATGTGAACACGCATACCTACTTATTTAAACTTCGGGGAGACAGACATTCAGTATTTCGGTCCACGGTCTGCTGTGCAACCGTCTAATTGTGAATATTGTAACAGCCTCTGTACAGTGCTCTGTGATCTGTGTTGATAATATCCTATCAGTTGTTCCAGTAAGTAAGGTCAGTTCATTTAAACATCTGTCTCGTGTCCGGCGTTGAGGAATGATCAAAATAATTAATTAAATATACAATACGTACAAATTACCTTAAAAACATATAACAAAAACTCAATAAATTAGAAATCAAAATCAAAACATAAGTATATCGTAACAGCCTCTGGTCAGTTCAGTGCTCTGTGGTCAGTGTTGATAAAAATTCCTAATTCTTTCGTTTTATAATTCAGTGTAAAGTAAAGTAACTCTGTCTAACAGTGGTGAGCGCCCGTTTTTTGGACGGCGCCTACATATTAACATATTATCATAATTACTTACCTCTTAAACAGACACATAATTAAATACCGAAGTACCCACGTTCAGTTCAGTTGTTCCAGTAAGTAAGGTCAGCTCATTTAAACACCTGTCTCGTGTCCGGCGTTGAGGAGTGATCCAAATAATTCATTATAACTACAGTACGTACAAATTCTCTTAAAAACATATACCAATAACTCAATAAATTAGAAATTCAAACAAGCATAAAAATACTTCACACTTCCTCCGCTAGGTGGCGTTGTAAATGTGAACACGCATACCTACTTATTTAAACTTCGGGGAGACAGACATTCAGTATTTCGGTCCACGGTCTGCTGTGCAACCGTCTAATTGTGAATATTGTAACAGCCTCTGTACAGTGCTCTGTGATCTGTGTTGATAATATCCTATCAGTTGTTCCAGTAAGTAAGGTCAGTTCATTTAAACATCTGTCTCGTGTCCGGCGTTGAGGAATGATCAAAATAATTAATTAAATATACAATACGTACAAATTACCTTAAAAACATATAACAAAAACTCAATAAATTAGAAATCAAAATCAAAACATAAGTATATCGTAACAGCCTCTGGTCAGTTCAGTGCTCTGTGGTCAGTGTTGATAAAAATTCCTAATTCTTTCGTTTTATAATTCAGTGTAAAGTAAAGTAACTCTGTCTAACAGTGGTGAGCGCCCGTTTTTTGGACGGCGCCTACATATTAACATATTATCATAATTACTTACCTCTTAAACAGACACATAATTAAATACCGAAGTACCCACGTTCAGTTCAGTTGTTCCAGTAAGTAAGGTCAGCTCATTTAAACACCTGTCTCGTGTCCGGCGTTGAGGAGTGATCCAAATAATTCATTATAACTACAGTACGTACAAATTCTCTTAAAAACATATACCAATAACTCAATAAATTAGAAATTCAAACAAGCATAAAAATACTTCACACTTCCTCCGCTAGGTGGCGTTGTAAATGTGAACACGCATACCTACTTATTTAAACTTCGGGGAGACAGACATTCAGTATTTCGGTCCACGGTCTGCTGTGCAACCGTCTAATTGTGAATATTGTAACAGCCTCTGTACAGTGCTCTGTGATCTGTGTTGATAATATCCTATCAGTTGTTCCAGTAAGTAAGGTCAGTTCATTTAAACATCTGTCTCGTGTCCGGCGTTGAGGAATGATCAAAATAATTAATTAAATATACAATACGTACAAATTACCTTAAAAACATATAACAAAAACTCAATAAATTAGAAATCAAAATCAAAACATAAGTATATCGTAACAGCCTCTGGTCAGTTCAGTGCTCTGTGGTCAGTGTTGATAAAAATTCCTAATTCTTTCGTTTTATAATTCAGTGTAAAGTAAAGTAACTCTGTCTAACAGTGGTGAGCGCCCGTTTTTTGGACGGCGCCTACATATTAACATATTATCATAATTACTTACCTCTTAAACAGACACATAATTAAATACCGAAGTACCCACGTTCAGTTCAGTTGTTCCAGTAAGTAAGGTCAGCTCATTTAAACACCTGTCTCGTGTCCGGCGTTGAGGAGTGATCCAAATAATTCATTATAACTACAGTACGTACAAATTCTCTTAAAAACATATACCAATAACTCAATAAATTAGAAATTCAAACAAGCATAAAAATACTTCACACTTCCTCCGCTAGGTGGCGTTGTAAATGTGAACACGCATACCTACTTATTTAAACTTCGGGGAGACAGACATTCAGTATTTCGGTCCACGGTCTGCTGTGCAACCGTCTAATTGTGAATATTGTAACAGCCTCTGTACAGTGCTCTGTGATCTGTGTTGATAATATCCTATCAGTTGTTCCAGTAAGTAAGGTCAGTTCATTTAAACATCTGTCTCGTGTCCGGCGTTGAGGAATGATCAAAATAATTAATTAAATATACAATACGTACAAATTACCTTAAAAACATATAACAAAAACTCAATAAATTAGAAATCAAAATCAAAACATAAGTATATCGTAACAGCCTCTGGTCAGTTCAGTGCTCTGTGGTCAGTGTTGATAAAAATTCCTAATTCTTTCGTTTTATAATTCAGTGTAAAGTAAAGTAACTCTGTCTAACAGTGGTGAGCGCCCGTTTTTTGGACGGCGCCTACATATTAACATATTATCATAATTACTTACCTCTTAAACAGACACATAATTAAATACCGAAGTACCCACGTTCAGTTCAGTTGTTCCAGTAAGTAAGGTCAGCTCATTTAAACACCTGTCTCGTGTCCGGCGTTGAGGAGTGATCCAAATAATTCATTATAACTACAGTACGTACAAATTCTCTTAAAAACATATACCAATAACTCAATAAATTAGAAATTCAAACAAGCATAAAAATACTTCACACTTCCTCCGCTAGGTGGCGTTGTAAATGTGAACACGCATACCTACTTATTTAAACTTCGGGGAGACAGACATTCAGTATTTCGGTCCACGGTCTGCTGTGCAACCGTCTAATTGTGAATATTGTAACAGCCTCTGTACAGTGCTCTGTGATCTGTGTTGATAATATCCTATCAGTTGTTCCAGTAAGTAAGGTCAGTTCATTTAAACATCTGTCTCGTGTCCGGCGTTGAGGAATGATCAAAATAATTAATTAAATATACAATACGTACAAATTACCTTAAAAACATATAACAAAAACTCAATAAATTAGAAATCAAAATCAAAACATAAGTATATCGTAACAGCCTCTGGTCAGTTCAGTGCTCTGTGGTCAGTGTTGATAAAAATTCCTAATTCTTTCGTTTTATAATTCAGTGTAAAGTAAAGTAACTCTGTCTAACAGTGGTGAGCGCCCGTTTTTTGGACGGCGCCTACATATTAACATATTATCATAATTACTTACCTCTTAAACAGACACATAATTAAATACCGAAGTACCCACGTTCAGTTCAGTTGTTCCAGTAAGTAAGGTCAGCTCATTTAAACACCTGTCTCGTGTCCGGCGTTGAGGAGTGATCCAAATAATTCATTATAACTACAGTACGTACAAATTCTCTTAAAAACATATACCAATAACTCAATAAATTAGAAATTCAAACAAGCATAAAAATACTTCACACTTCCTCCGCTAGGTGGCGTTGTAAATGTGAACACGCATACCTACTTATTTAAACTTCGGGGAGACAGACATTCAGTATTTCGGTCCACGGTCTGCTGTGCAACCGTCTAATTGTGAATATTGTAACAGCCTCTGTACAGTGCTCTGTGATCTGTGTTGATAATATCCTATCAGTTGTTCCAGTAAGTAAGGTCAGTTCATTTAAACATCTGTCTCGTGTCCGGCGTTGAGGAATGATCAAAATAATTAATTAAATATACAATACGTACAAATTACCTTAAAAACATATAACAAAAACTCAATAAATTAGAAATCAAAATCAAAACATAAGTATATCGTAACAGCCTCTGGTCAGTTCAGTGCTCTGTGGTCAGTGTTGATAAAAATTCCTAATTCTTTCGTTTTATAATTCAGTGTAAAGTAAAGTAACTCTGTCTAACAGTGGTGAGCGCCCGTTTTTTGGACGGCGCCTACATATTAACATATTATCATAATTACTTACCTCTTAAACAGACACATAATTAAATACCGAAGTACCCACGTTCAGTTCAGTTGTTCCAGTAAGTAAGGTCAGCTCATTTAAACACCTGTCTCGTGTCCGGCGTTGAGGAGTGATCCAAATAATTCATTATAACTACAGTACGTACAAATTCTCTTAAAAACATATACCAATAACTCAATAAATTAGAAATTCAAACAAGCATAAAAATACTTCACACTTCCTCCGCTAGGTGGCGTTGTAAATGTGAACACGCATACCTACTTATTTAAACTTCGGGGAGACAGACATTCAGTATTTCGGTCCACGGTCTGCTGTGCAACCGTCTAATTGTGAATATTGTAACAGCCTCTGTACAGTGCTCTGTGATCTGTGTTGATAATATCCTATCAGTTGTTCCAGTAAGTAAGGTCAGTTCATTTAAACATCTGTCTCGTGTCCGGCGTTGAGGAATGATCAAAATAATTAATTAAATATACAATACGTACAAATTACCTTAAAAACATATAACAAAAACTCAATAAATTAGAAATCAAAATCAAAACATAAGTATATCGTAACAGCCTCTGGTCAGTTCAGTGCTCTGTGGTCAGTGTTGATAAAAATTCCTAATTCTTTCGTTTTATAATTCAGTGTAAAGTAAAGTAACTCTGTCTAACAGTGGTGAGCGCCCGTTTTTTGGACGGCGCCTACATATTAACATATTATCATAATTACTTACCTCTTAAACAGACACATAATTAAATACCGAAGTACCCACGTTCAGTTCAGTTGTTCCAGTAAGTAAGGTCAGCTCATTTAAACACCTGTCTCGTGTCCGGCGTTGAGGAGTGATCCAAATAATTCATTATAACTACAGTACGTACAAATTCTCTTAAAAACATATACCAATAACTCAATAAATTAGAAATTCAAACAAGCATAAAAATACTTCACACTTCCTCCGCTAGGTGGCGTTGTAAATGTGAACACGCATACCTACTTATTTAAACTTCGGGGAGACAGACATTCAGTATTTCGGTCCACGGTCTGCTGTGCAACCGTCTAATTGTGAATATTGTAACAGCCTCTGTACAGTGCTCTGTGATCTGTGTTGATAATATCCTATCAGTTGTTCCAGTAAGTAAGGTCAGTTCATTTAAACATCTGTCTCGTGTCCGGCGTTGAGGAATGATCAAAATAATTAATTAAATATACAATACGTACAAATTACCTTAAAAACATATAACAAAAACTCAATAAATTAGAAATCAAAATCAAAACATAAGTATATCGTAACAGCCTCTGGTCAGTTCAGTGCTCTGTGGTCAGTGTTGATAAAAATTCCTAATTCTTTCGTTTTATAATTCAGTGTAAAGTAAAGTAACTCTGTCTAACAGTGGTGAGCGCCCGTTTTTTGGACGGCGCCTACATATTAACATATTATCATAATTACTTACCTCTTAAACAGACACATAATTAAATACCGAAGTACCCACGTTCAGTTCAGTTGTTCCAGTAAGTAAGGTCAGCTCATTTAAACACCTGTCTCGTGTCCGGCGTTGAGGAGTGATCCAAATAATTCATTATAACTACAGTACGTACAAATTCTCTTAAAAACATATACCAATAACTCAATAAATTAGAAATTCAAACAAGCATAAAAATACTTCACACTTCCTCCGCTAGGTGGCGTTGTAAATGTGAACACGCATACCTACTTATTTAAACTTCGGGGAGACAGACATTCAGTATTTCGGTCCACGGTCTGCTGTGCAACCGTCTAATTGTGAATATTGTAACAGCCTCTGTACAGTGCTCTGTGATCTGTGTTGATAATATCCTATCAGTTGTTCCAGTAAGTAAGGTCAGTTCATTTAAACATCTGTCTCGTGTCCGGCGTTGAGGAATGATCAAAATAATTAATTAAATATACAATACGTACAAATTACCTTAAAAACATATAACAAAAACTCAATAAATTAGAAATCAAAATCAAAACATAAGTATATCGTAACAGCCTCTGGTCAGTTCAGTGCTCTGTGGTCAGTGTTGATAAAAATTCCTAATTCTTTCGTTTTATAATTCAGTGTAAAGTAAAGTAACTCTGTCTAACAGTGGTGAGCGCCCGTTTTTTGGACGGCGCCTACATATTAACATATTATCATAATTACTTACCTCTTAAACAGACACATAATTAAATACCGAAGTACCCACGTTCAGTTCAGTTGTTCCAGTAAGTAAGGTCAGCTCATTTAAACACCTGTCTCGTGTCCGGCGTTGAGGAGTGATCCAAATAATTCATTATAACTACAGTACGTACAAATTCTCTTAAAAACATATACCAATAACTCAATAAATTAGAAATTCAAACAAGCATAAAAATACTTCACACTTCCTCCGCTAGGTGGCGTTGTAAATGTGAACACGCATACCTACTTATTTAAACTTCGGGGAGACAGACATTCAGTATTTCGGTCCACGGTCTGCTGTGCAACCGTCTAATTGTGAATATTGTAACAGCCTCTGTACAGTGCTCTGTGATCTGTGTTGATAATATCCTATCAGTTGTTCCAGTAAGTAAGGTCAGTTCATTTAAACATCTGTCTCGTGTCCGGCGTTGAGGAATGATCAAAATAATTAATTAAATATACAATACGTACAAATTACCTTAAAAACATATAACAAAAACTCAATAAATTAGAAATCAAAATCAAAACATAAGTATATCGTAACAGCCTCTGGTCAGTTCAGTGCTCTGTGGTCAGTGTTGATAAAAATTCCTAATTCTTTCGTTTTATAATTCAGTGTAAAGTAAAGTAACTCTGTCTAACAGTGGTGAGCGCCCGTTTTTTGGACGGCGCCTACATATTAACATATTATCATAATTACTTACCTCTTAAACAGACACATAATTAAATACCGAAGTACCCACGTTCAGTTCAGTTGTTCCAGTAAGTAAGGTCAGCTCATTTAAACACCTGTCTCGTGTCCGGCGTTGAGGAGTGATCCAAATAATTCATTATAACTACAGTACGTACAAATTCTCTTAAAAACATATACCAATAACTCAATAAATTAGAAATTCAAACAAGCATAAAAATACTTCACACTTCCTCCGCTAGGTGGCGTTGTAAATGTGAACACGCATACCTACTTATTTAAACTTCGGGGAGACAGACATTCAGTATTTCGGTCCACGGTCTGCTGTGCAACCGTCTAATTGTGAATATTGTAACAGCCTCTGTACAGTGCTCTGTGATCTGTGTTGATAATATCCTATCAGTTGTTCCAGTAAGTAAGGTCAGTTCATTTAAACATCTGTCTCGTGTCCGGCGTTGAGGAATGATCAAAATAATTAATTAAATATACAATACGTACAAATTACCTTAAAAACATATAACAAAAACTCAATAAATTAGAAATCAAAATCAAAACATAAGTATATCGTAACAGCCTCTGGTCAGTTCAGTGCTCTGTGGTCAGTGTTGATAAAAATTCCTAATTCTTTCGTTTTATAATTCAGTGTAAAGTAAAGTAACTCTGTCTAACAGTGGTGAGCGCCCGTTTTTTGGACGGCGCCTACATATTAACATATTATCATAATTACTTACCTCTTAAACAGACACATAATTAAATACCGAAGTACCCACGTTCAGTTCAGTTGTTCCAGTAAGTAAGGTCAGCTCATTTAAACACCTGTCTCGTGTCCGGCGTTGAGGAGTGATCCAAATAATTCATTATAACTACAGTACGTACAAATTCTCTTAAAAACATATACCAATAACTCAATAAATTAGAAATTCAAACAAGCATAAAAATACTTCACACTTCCTCCGCTAGGTGGCGTTGTAAATGTGAACACGCATACCTACTTATTTAAACTTCGGGGAGACAGACATTCAGTATTTCGGTCCACGGTCTGCTGTGCAACCGTCTAATTGTGAATATTGTAACAGCCTCTGTACAGTGCTCTGTGATCTGTGTTGATAATATCCTATCAGTTGTTCCAGTAAGTAAGGTCAGTTCATTTAAACATCTGTCTCGTGTCCGGCGTTGAGGAATGATCAAAATAATTAATTAAATATACAATACGTACAAATTACCTTAAAAACATATAACAAAAACTCAATAAATTAGAAATCAAAATCAAAACATAAGTATATCGTAACAGCCTCTGGTCAGTTCAGTGCTCTGTGGTCAGTGTTGATAAAAATTCCTAATTCTTTCGTTTTATAATTCAGTGTAAAGTAAAGTAACTCTGTCTAACAGTGGTGAGCGCCCGTTTTTTGGACGGCGCCTACATATTAACATATTATCATAATTACTTACCTCTTAAACAGACACATAATTAAATACCGAAGTACCCACGTTCAGTTCAGTTGTTCCAGTAAGTAAGGTCAGCTCATTTAAACACCTGTCTCGTGTCCGGCGTTGAGGAGTGATCCAAATAATTCATTATAACTACAGTACGTACAAATTCTCTTAAAAACATATACCAATAACTCAATAAATTAGAAATTCAAACAAGCATAAAAATACTTCACACTTCCTCCGCTAGGTGGCGTTGTAAATGTGAACACGCATACCTACTTATTTAAACTTCGGGGAGACAGACATTCAGTATTTCGGTCCACGGTCTGCTGTGCAACCGTCTAATTGTGAATATTGTAACAGCCTCTGTACAGTGCTCTGTGATCTGTGTTGATAATATCCTATCAGTTGTTCCAGTAAGTAAGGTCAGTTCATTTAAACATCTGTCTCGTGTCCGGCGTTGAGGAATGATCAAAATAATTAATTAAATATACAATACGTACAAATTACCTTAAAAACATATAACAAAAACTCAATAAATTAGAAATCAAAATCAAAACATAAGTATATCGTAACAGCCTCTGGTCAGTTCAGTGCTCTGTGGTCAGTGTTGATAAAAATTCCTAATTCTTTCGTTTTATAATTCAGTGTAAAGTAAAGTAACTCTGTCTAACAGTGGTGAGCGCCCGTTTTTTGGACGGCGCCTACATATTAACATATTATCATAATTACTTACCTCTTAAACAGACACATAATTAAATACCGAAGTACCCACGTTCAGTTCAGTTGTTCCAGTAAGTAAGGTCAGCTCATTTAAACACCTGTCTCGTGTCCGGCGTTGAGGAGTGATCCAAATAATTCATTATAACTACAGTACGTACAAATTCTCTTAAAAACATATACCAATAACTCAATAAATTAGAAATTCAAACAAGCATAAAAATACTTCACACTTCCTCCGCTAGGTGGCGTTGTAAATGTGAACACGCATACCTACTTATTTAAACTTCGGGGAGACAGACATTCAGTATTTCGGTCCACGGTCTGCTGTGCAACCGTCTAATTGTGAATATTGTAACAGCCTCTGTACAGTGCTCTGTGATCTGTGTTGATAATATCCTATCAGTTGTTCCAGTAAGTAAGGTCAGTTCATTTAAACATCTGTCTCGTGTCCGGCGTTGAGGAATGATCAAAATAATTAATTAAATATACAATACGTACAAATTACCTTAAAAACATATAACAAAAACTCAATAAATTAGAAATCAAAATCAAAACATAAGTATATCGTAACAGCCTCTGGTCAGTTCAGTGCTCTGTGGTCAGTGTTGATAAAAATTCCTAATTCTTTCGTTTTATAATTCAGTGTAAAGTAAAGTAACTCTGTCTAACAGTGGTGAGCGCCCGTTTTTTGGACGGCGCCTACATATTAACATATTATCATAATTACTTACCTCTTAAACAGACACATAATTAAATACCGAAGTACCCACGTTCAGTTCAGTTGTTCCAGTAAGTAAGGTCAGCTCATTTAAACACCTGTCTCGTGTCCGGCGTTGAGGAGTGATCCAAATAATTCATTATAACTACAGTACGTACAAATTCTCTTAAAAACATATACCAATAACTCAATAAATTAGAAATTCAAACAAGCATAAAAATACTTCACACTTCCTCCGCTAGGTGGCGTTGTAAATGTGAACACGCATACCTACTTATTTAAACTTCGGGGAGACAGACATTCAGTATTTCGGTCCACGGTCTGCTGTGCAACCGTCTAATTGTGAATATTGTAACAGCCTCTGTACAGTGCTCTGTGATCTGTGTTGATAATATCCTATCAGTTGTTCCAGTAAGTAAGGTCAGTTCATTTAAACATCTGTCTCGTGTCCGGCGTTGAGGAATGATCAAAATAATTAATTAAATATACAATACGTACAAATTACCTTAAAAACATATAACAAAAACTCAATAAATTAGAAATCAAAATCAAAACATAAGTATATCGTAACAGCCTCTGGTCAGTTCAGTGCTCTGTGGTCAGTGTTGATAAAAATTCCTAATTCTTTCGTTTTATAATTCAGTGTAAAGTAAAGTAACTCTGTCTAACAGTGGTGAGCGCCCGTTTTTTGGACGGCGCCTACATATTAACATATTATCATAATTACTTACCTCTTAAACAGACACATAATTAAATACCGAAGTACCCACGTTCAGTTCAGTTGTTCCAGTAAGTAAGGTCAGCTCATTTAAACACCTGTCTCGTGTCCGGCGTTGAGGAGTGATCCAAATAATTCATTATAACTACAGTACGTACAAATTCTCTTAAAAACATATACCAATAACTCAATAAATTAGAAATTCAAACAAGCATAAAAATACTTCACACTTCCTCCGCTAGGTGGCGTTGTAAATGTGAACACGCATACCTACTTATTTAAACTTCGGGGAGACAGACATTCAGTATTTCGGTCCACGGTCTGCTGTGCAACCGTCTAATTGTGAATATTGTAACAGCCTCTGTACAGTGCTCTGTGATCTGTGTTGATAATATCCTATCAGTTGTTCCAGTAAGTAAGGTCAGTTCATTTAAACATCTGTCTCGTGTCCGGCGTTGAGGAATGATCAAAATAATTAATTAAATATACAATACGTACAAATTACCTTAAAAACATATAACAAAAACTCAATAAATTAGAAATCAAAATCAAAACATAAGTATATCGTAACAGCCTCTGGTCAGTTCAGTGCTCTGTGGTCAGTGTTGATAAAAATTCCTAATTCTTTCGTTTTATAATTCAGTGTAAAGTAAAGTAACTCTGTCTAACAGTGGTGAGCGCCCGTTTTTTGGACGGCGCCTACATATTAACATATTATCATAATTACTTACCTCTTAAACAGACACATAATTAAATACCGAAGTACCCACGTTCAGTTCAGTTGTTCCAGTAAGTAAGGTCAGCTCATTTAAACACCTGTCTCGTGTCCGGCGTTGAGGAGTGATCCAAATAATTCATTATAACTACAGTACGTACAAATTCTCTTAAAAACATATACCAATAACTCAATAAATTAGAAATTCAAACAAGCATAAAAATACTTCACACTTCCTCCGCTAGGTGGCGTTGTAAATGTGAACACGCATACCTACTTATTTAAACTTCGGGGAGACAGACATTCAGTATTTCGGTCCACGGTCTGCTGTGCAACCGTCTAATTGTGAATATTGTAACAGCCTCTGTACAGTGCTCTGTGATCTGTGTTGATAATATCCTATCAGTTGTTCCAGTAAGTAAGGTCAGTTCATTTAAACATCTGTCTCGTGTCCGGCGTTGAGGAATGATCAAAATAATTAATTAAATATACAATACGTACAAATTACCTTAAAAACATATAACAAAAACTCAATAAATTAGAAATCAAAATCAAAACATAAGTATATCGTAACAGCCTCTGGTCAGTTCAGTGCTCTGTGGTCAGTGTTGATAAAAATTCCTAATTCTTTCGTTTTATAATTCAGTGTAAAGTAAAGTAACTCTGTCTAACAGTGGTGAGCGCCCGTTTTTTGGACGGCGCCTACATATTAACATATTATCATAATTACTTACCTCTTAAACAGACACATAATTAAATACCGAAGTACCCACGTTCAGTTCAGTTGTTCCAGTAAGTAAGGTCAGCTCATTTAAACACCTGTCTCGTGTCCGGCGTTGAGGAGTGATCCAAATAATTCATTATAACTACAGTACGTACAAATTCTCTTAAAAACATATACCAATAACTCAATAAATTAGAAATTCAAACAAGCATAAAAATACTTCACACTTCCTCCGCTAGGTGGCGTTGTAAATGTGAACACGCATACCTACTTATTTAAACTTCGGGGAGACAGACATTCAGTATTTCGGTCCACGGTCTGCTGTGCAACCGTCTAATTGTGAATATTGTAACAGCCTCTGTACAGTGCTCTGTGATCTGTGTTGATAATATCCTATCAGTTGTTCCAGTAAGTAAGGTCAGTTCATTTAAACATCTGTCTCGTGTCCGGCGTTGAGGAATGATCAAAATAATTAATTAAATATACAATACGTACAAATTACCTTAAAAACATATAACAAAAACTCAATAAATTAGAAATCAAAATCAAAACATAAGTATATCGTAACAGCCTCTGGTCAGTTCAGTGCTCTGTGGTCAGTGTTGATAAAAATTCCTAATTCTTTCGTTTTATAATTCAGTGTAAAGTAAAGTAACTCTGTCTAACAGTGGTGAGCGCCCGTTTTTTGGACGGCGCCTACATATTAACATATTATCATAATTACTTACCTCTTAAACAGACACATAATTAAATACCGAAGTACCCACGTTCAGTTCAGTTGTTCCAGTAAGTAAGGTCAGCTCATTTAAACACCTGTCTCGTGTCCGGCGTTGAGGAGTGATCCAAATAATTCATTATAACTACAGTACGTACAAATTCTCTTAAAAACATATACCAATAACTCAATAAATTAGAAATTCAAACAAGCATAAAAATACTTCACACTTCCTCCGCTAGGTGGCGTTGTAAATGTGAACACGCATACCTACTTATTTAAACTTCGGGGAGACAGACATTCAGTATTTCGGTCCACGGTCTGCTGTGCAACCGTCTAATTGTGAATATTGTAACAGCCTCTGTACAGTGCTCTGTGATCTGTGTTGATAATATCCTATCAGTTGTTCCAGTAAGTAAGGTCAGTTCATTTAAACATCTGTCTCGTGTCCGGCGTTGAGGAATGATCAAAATAATTAATTAAATATACAATACGTACAAATTACCTTAAAAACATATAACAAAAACTCAATAAATTAGAAATCAAAATCAAAACATAAGTATATCGTAACAGCCTCTGGTCAGTTCAGTGCTCTGTGGTCAGTGTTGATAAAAATTCCTAATTCTTTCGTTTTATAATTCAGTGTAAAGTAAAGTAACTCTGTCTAACAGTGGTGAGCGCCCGTTTTTTGGACGGCGCCTACATATTAACATATTATCATAATTACTTACCTCTTAAACAGACACATAATTAAATACCGAAGTACCCACGTTCAGTTCAGTTGTTCCAGTAAGTAAGGTCAGCTCATTTAAACACCTGTCTCGTGTCCGGCGTTGAGGAGTGATCCAAATAATTCATTATAACTACAGTACGTACAAATTCTCTTAAAAACATATACCAATAACTCAATAAATTAGAAATTCAAACAAGCATAAAAATACTTCACACTTCCTCCGCTAGGTGGCGTTGTAAATGTGAACACGCATACCTACTTATTTAAACTTCGGGGAGACAGACATTCAGTATTTCGGTCCACGGTCTGCTGTGCAACCGTCTAATTGTGAATATTGTAACAGCCTCTGTACAGTGCTCTGTGATCTGTGTTGATAATATCCTATCAGTTGTTCCAGTAAGTAAGGTCAGTTCATTTAAACATCTGTCTCGTGTCCGGCGTTGAGGAATGATCAAAATAATTAATTAAATATACAATACGTACAAATTACCTTAAAAACATATAACAAAAACTCAATAAATTAGAAATCAAAATCAAAACATAAGTATATCGTAACAGCCTCTGGTCAGTTCAGTGCTCTGTGGTCAGTGTTGATAAAAATTCCTAATTCTTTCGTTTTATAATTCAGTGTAAAGTAAAGTAACTCTGTCTAACAGTGGTGAGCGCCCGTTTTTTGGACGGCGCCTACATATTAACATATTATCATAATTACTTACCTCTTAAACAGACACATAATTAAATACCGAAGTACCCACGTTCAGTTCAGTTGTTCCAGTAAGTAAGGTCAGCTCATTTAAACACCTGTCTCGTGTCCGGCGTTGAGGAGTGATCCAAATAATTCATTATAACTACAGTACGTACAAATTCTCTTAAAAACATATACCAATAACTCAATAAATTAGAAATTCAAACAAGCATAAAAATACTTCACACTTCCTCCGCTAGGTGGCGTTGTAAATGTGAACACGCATACCTACTTATTTAAACTTCGGGGAGACAGACATTCAGTATTTCGGTCCACGGTCTGCTGTGCAACCGTCTAATTGTGAATATTGTAACAGCCTCTGTACAGTGCTCTGTGATCTGTGTTGATAATATCCTATCAGTTGTTCCAGTAAGTAAGGTCAGTTCATTTAAACATCTGTCTCGTGTCCGGCGTTGAGGAATGATCAAAATAATTAATTAAATATACAATACGTACAAATTACCTTAAAAACATATAACAAAAACTCAATAAATTAGAAATCAAAATCAAAACATAAGTATATCGTAACAGCCTCTGGTCAGTTCAGTGCTCTGTGGTCAGTGTTGATAAAAATTCCTAATTCTTTCGTTTTATAATTCAGTGTAAAGTAAAGTAACTCTGTCTAACAGTGGTGAGCGCCCGTTTTTTGGACGGCGCCTACATATTAACATATTATCATAATTACTTACCTCTTAAACAGACACATAATTAAATACCGAAGTACCCACGTTCAGTTCAGTTGTTCCAGTAAGTAAGGTCAGCTCATTTAAACACCTGTCTCGTGTCCGGCGTTGAGGAGTGATCCAAATAATTCATTATAACTACAGTACGTACAAATTCTCTTAAAAACATATACCAATAACTCAATAAATTAGAAATTCAAACAAGCATAAAAATACTTCACACTTCCTCCGCTAGGTGGCGTTGTAAATGTGAACACGCATACCTACTTATTTAAACTTCGGGGAGACAGACATTCAGTATTTCGGTCCACGGTCTGCTGTGCAACCGTCTAATTGTGAATATTGTAACAGCCTCTGTACAGTGCTCTGTGATCTGTGTTGATAATATCCTATCAGTTGTTCCAGTAAGTAAGGTCAGTTCATTTAAACATCTGTCTCGTGTCCGGCGTTGAGGAATGATCAAAATAATTAATTAAATATACAATACGTACAAATTACCTTAAAAACATATAACAAAAACTCAATAAATTAGAAATCAAAATCAAAACATAAGTATATCGTAACAGCCTCTGGTCAGTTCAGTGCTCTGTGGTCAGTGTTGATAAAAATTCCTAATTCTTTCGTTTTATAATTCAGTGTAAAGTAAAGTAACTCTGTCTAACAGTGGTGAGCGCCCGTTTTTTGGACGGCGCCTACATATTAACATATTATCATAATTACTTACCTCTTAAACAGACACATAATTAAATACCGAAGTACCCACGTTCAGTTCAGTTGTTCCAGTAAGTAAGGTCAGCTCATTTAAACACCTGTCTCGTGTCCGGCGTTGAGGAGTGATCCAAATAATTCATTATAACTACAGTACGTACAAATTCTCTTAAAAACATATACCAATAACTCAATAAATTAGAAATTCAAACAAGCATAAAAATACTTCACACTTCCTCCGCTAGGTGGCGTTGTAAATGTGAACACGCATACCTACTTATTTAAACTTCGGGGAGACAGACATTCAGTATTTCGGTCCACGGTCTGCTGTGCAACCGTCTAATTGTGAATATTGTAACAGCCTCTGTACAGTGCTCTGTGATCTGTGTTGATAATATCCTATCAGTTGTTCCAGTAAGTAAGGTCAGTTCATTTAAACATCTGTCTCGTGTCCGGCGTTGAGGAATGATCAAAATAATTAATTAAATATACAATACGTACAAATTACCTTAAAAACATATAACAAAAACTCAATAAATTAGAAATCAAAATCAAAACATAAGTATATCGTAACAGCCTCTGGTCAGTTCAGTGCTCTGTGGTCAGTGTTGATAAAAATTCCTAATTCTTTCGTTTTATAATTCAGTGTAAAGTAAAGTAACTCTGTCTAACAGTGGTGAGCGCCCGTTTTTTGGACGGCGCCTACATATTAACATATTATCATAATTACTTACCTCTTAAACAGACACATAATTAAATACCGAAGTACCCACGTTCAGTTCAGTTGTTCCAGTAAGTAAGGTCAGCTCATTTAAACACCTGTCTCGTGTCCGGCGTTGAGGAGTGATCCAAATAATTCATTATAACTACAGTACGTACAAATTCTCTTAAAAACATATACCAATAACTCAATAAATTAGAAATTCAAACAAGCATAAAAATACTTCACACTTCCTCCGCTAGGTGGCGTTGTAAATGTGAACACGCATACCTACTTATTTAAACTTCGGGGAGACAGACATTCAGTATTTCGGTCCACGGTCTGCTGTGCAACCGTCTAATTGTGAATATTGTAACAGCCTCTGTACAGTGCTCTGTGATCTGTGTTGATAATATCCTATCAGTTGTTCCAGTAAGTAAGGTCAGTTCATTTAAACATCTGTCTCGTGTCCGGCGTTGAGGAATGATCAAAATAATTAATTAAATATACAATACGTACAAATTACCTTAAAAACATATAACAAAAACTCAATAAATTAGAAATCAAAATCAAAACATAAGTATATCGTAACAGCCTCTGGTCAGTTCAGTGCTCTGTGGTCAGTGTTGATAAAAATTCCTAATTCTTTCGTTTTATAATTCAGTGTAAAGTAAAGTAACTCTGTCTAACAGTGGTGAGCGCCCGTTTTTTGGACGGCGCCTACATATTAACATATTATCATAATTACTTACCTCTTAAACAGACACATAATTAAATACCGAAGTACCCACGTTCAGTTCAGTTGTTCCAGTAAGTAAGGTCAGCTCATTTAAACACCTGTCTCGTGTCCGGCGTTGAGGAGTGATCCAAATAATTCATTATAACTACAGTACGTACAAATTCTCTTAAAAACATATACCAATAACTCAATAAATTAGAAATTCAAACAAGCATAAAAATACTTCACACTTCCTCCGCTAGGTGGCGTTGTAAATGTGAACACGCATACCTACTTATTTAAACTTCGGGGAGACAGACATTCAGTATTTCGGTCCACGGTCTGCTGTGCAACCGTCTAATTGTGAATATTGTAACAGCCTCTGTACAGTGCTCTGTGATCTGTGTTGATAATATCCTATCAGTTGTTCCAGTAAGTAAGGTCAGTTCATTTAAACATCTGTCTCGTGTCCGGCGTTGAGGAATGATCAAAATAATTAATTAAATATACAATACGTACAAATTACCTTAAAAACATATAACAAAAACTCAATAAATTAGAAATCAAAATCAAAACATAAGTATATCGTAACAGCCTCTGGTCAGTTCAGTGCTCTGTGGTCAGTGTTGATAAAAATTCCTAATTCTTTCGTTTTATAATTCAGTGTAAAGTAAAGTAACTCTGTCTAACAGTGGTGAGCGCCCGTTTTTTGGACGGCGCCTACATATTAACATATTATCATAATTACTTACCTCTTAAACAGACACATAATTAAATACCGAAGTACCCACGTTCAGTTCAGTTGTTCCAGTAAGTAAGGTCAGCTCATTTAAACACCTGTCTCGTGTCCGGCGTTGAGGAGTGATCCAAATAATTCATTATAACTACAGTACGTACAAATTCTCTTAAAAACATATACCAATAACTCAATAAATTAGAAATTCAAACAAGCATAAAAATACTTCACACTTCCTCCGCTAGGTGGCGTTGTAAATGTGAACACGCATACCTACTTATTTAAACTTCGGGGAGACAGACATTCAGTATTTCGGTCCACGGTCTGCTGTGCAACCGTCTAATTGTGAATATTGTAACAGCCTCTGTACAGTGCTCTGTGATCTGTGTTGATAATATCCTATCAGTTGTTCCAGTAAGTAAGGTCAGTTCATTTAAACATCTGTCTCGTGTCCGGCGTTGAGGAATGATCAAAATAATTAATTAAATATACAATACGTACAAATTACCTTAAAAACATATAACAAAAACTCAATAAATTAGAAATCAAAATCAAAACATAAGTATATCGTAACAGCCTCTGGTCAGTTCAGTGCTCTGTGGTCAGTGTTGATAAAAATTCCTAATTCTTTCGTTTTATAATTCAGTGTAAAGTAAAGTAACTCTGTCTAACAGTGGTGAGCGCCCGTTTTTTGGACGGCGCCTACATATTAACATATTATCATAATTACTTACCTCTTAAACAGACACATAATTAAATACCGAAGTACCCACGTTCAGTTCAGTTGTTCCAGTAAGTAAGGTCAGCTCATTTAAACACCTGTCTCGTGTCCGGCGTTGAGGAGTGATCCAAATAATTCATTATAACTACAGTACGTACAAATTCTCTTAAAAACATATACCAATAACTCAATAAATTAGAAATTCAAACAAGCATAAAAATACTTCACACTTCCTCCGCTAGGTGGCGTTGTAAATGTGAACACGCATACCTACTTATTTAAACTTCGGGGAGACAGACATTCAGTATTTCGGTCCACGGTCTGCTGTGCAACCGTCTAATTGTGAATATTGTAACAGCCTCTGTACAGTGCTCTGTGATCTGTGTTGATAATATCCTATCAGTTGTTCCAGTAAGTAAGGTCAGTTCATTTAAACATCTGTCTCGTGTCCGGCGTTGAGGAATGATCAAAATAATTAATTAAATATACAATACGTACAAATTACCTTAAAAACATATAACAAAAACTCAATAAATTAGAAATCAAAATCAAAACATAAGTATATCGTAACAGCCTCTGGTCAGTTCAGTGCTCTGTGGTCAGTGTTGATAAAAATTCCTAATTCTTTCGTTTTATAATTCAGTGTAAAGTAAAGTAACTCTGTCTAACAGTGGTGAGCGCCCGTTTTTTGGACGGCGCCTACATATTAACATATTATCATAATTACTTACCTCTTAAACAGACACATAATTAAATACCGAAGTACCCACGTTCAGTTCAGTTGTTCCAGTAAGTAAGGTCAGCTCATTTAAACACCTGTCTCGTGTCCGGCGTTGAGGAGTGATCCAAATAATTCATTATAACTACAGTACGTACAAATTCTCTTAAAAACATATACCAATAACTCAATAAATTAGAAATTCAAACAAGCATAAAAATACTTCACACTTCCTCCGCTAGGTGGCGTTGTAAATGTGAACACGCATACCTACTTATTTAAACTTCGGGGAGACAGACATTCAGTATTTCGGTCCACGGTCTGCTGTGCAACCGTCTAATTGTGAATATTGTAACAGCCTCTGTACAGTGCTCTGTGATCTGTGTTGATAATATCCTATCAGTTGTTCCAGTAAGTAAGGTCAGTTCATTTAAACATCTGTCTCGTGTCCGGCGTTGAGGAATGATCAAAATAATTAATTAAATATACAATACGTACAAATTACCTTAAAAACATATAACAAAAACTCAATAAATTAGAAATCAAAATCAAAACATAAGTATATCGTAACAGCCTCTGGTCAGTTCAGTGCTCTGTGGTCAGTGTTGATAAAAATTCCTAATTCTTTCGTTTTATAATTCAGTGTAAAGTAAAGTAACTCTGTCTAACAGTGGTGAGCGCCCGTTTTTTGGACGGCGCCTACATATTAACATATTATCATAATTACTTACCTCTTAAACAGACACATAATTAAATACCGAAGTACCCACGTTCAGTTCAGTTGTTCCAGTAAGTAAGGTCAGCTCATTTAAACACCTGTCTCGTGTCCGGCGTTGAGGAGTGATCCAAATAATTCATTATAACTACAGTACGTACAAATTCTCTTAAAAACATATACCAATAACTCAATAAATTAGAAATTCAAACAAGCATAAAAATACTTCACACTTCCTCCGCTAGGTGGCGTTGTAAATGTGAACACGCATACCTACTTATTTAAACTTCGGGGAGACAGACATTCAGTATTTCGGTCCACGGTCTGCTGTGCAACCGTCTAATTGTGAATATTGTAACAGCCTCTGTACAGTGCTCTGTGATCTGTGTTGATAATATCCTATCAGTTGTTCCAGTAAGTAAGGTCAGTTCATTTAAACATCTGTCTCGTGTCCGGCGTTGAGGAATGATCAAAATAATTAATTAAATATACAATACGTACAAATTACCTTAAAAACATATAACAAAAACTCAATAAATTAGAAATCAAAATCAAAACATAAGTATATCGTAACAGCCTCTGGTCAGTTCAGTGCTCTGTGGTCAGTGTTGATAAAAATTCCTAATTCTTTCGTTTTATAATTCAGTGTAAAGTAAAGTAACTCTGTCTAACAGTGGTGAGCGCCCGTTTTTTGGACGGCGCCTACATATTAACATATTATCATAATTACTTACCTCTTAAACAGACACATAATTAAATACCGAAGTACCCACGTTCAGTTCAGTTGTTCCAGTAAGTAAGGTCAGCTCATTTAAACACCTGTCTCGTGTCCGGCGTTGAGGAGTGATCCAAATAATTCATTATAACTACAGTACGTACAAATTCTCTTAAAAACATATACCAATAACTCAATAAATTAGAAATTCAAACAAGCATAAAAATACTTCACACTTCCTCCGCTAGGTGGCGTTGTAAATGTGAACACGCATACCTACTTATTTAAACTTCGGGGAGACAGACATTCAGTATTTCGGTCCACGGTCTGCTGTGCAACCGTCTAATTGTGAATATTGTAACAGCCTCTGTACAGTGCTCTGTGATCTGTGTTGATAATATCCTATCAGTTGTTCCAGTAAGTAAGGTCAGTTCATTTAAACATCTGTCTCGTGTCCGGCGTTGAGGAATGATCAAAATAATTAATTAAATATACAATACGTACAAATTACCTTAAAAACATATAACAAAAACTCAATAAATTAGAAATCAAAATCAAAACATAAGTATATCGTAACAGCCTCTGGTCAGTTCAGTGCTCTGTGGTCAGTGTTGATAAAAATTCCTAATTCTTTCGTTTTATAATTCAGTGTAAAGTAAAGTAACTCTGTCTAACAGTGGTGAGCGCCCGTTTTTTGGACGGCGCCTACATATTAACATATTATCATAATTACTTACCTCTTAAACAGACACATAATTAAATACCGAAGTACCCACGTTCAGTTCAGTTGTTCCAGTAAGTAAGGTCAGCTCATTTAAACACCTGTCTCGTGTCCGGCGTTGAGGAGTGATCCAAATAATTCATTATAACTACAGTACGTACAAATTCTCTTAAAAACATATACCAATAACTCAATAAATTAGAAATTCAAACAAGCATAAAAATACTTCACACTTCCTCCGCTAGGTGGCGTTGTAAATGTGAACACGCATACCTACTTATTTAAACTTCGGGGAGACAGACATTCAGTATTTCGGTCCACGGTCTGCTGTGCAACCGTCTAATTGTGAATATTGTAACAGCCTCTGTACAGTGCTCTGTGATCTGTGTTGATAATATCCTATCAGTTGTTCCAGTAAGTAAGGTCAGTTCATTTAAACATCTGTCTCGTGTCCGGCGTTGAGGAATGATCAAAATAATTAATTAAATATACAATACGTACAAATTACCTTAAAAACATATAACAAAAACTCAATAAATTAGAAATCAAAATCAAAACATAAGTATATCGTAACAGCCTCTGGTCAGTTCAGTGCTCTGTGGTCAGTGTTGATAAAAATTCCTAATTCTTTCGTTTTATAATTCAGTGTAAAGTAAAGTAACTCTGTCTAACAGTGGTGAGCGCCCGTTTTTTGGACGGCGCCTACATATTAACATATTATCATAATTACTTACCTCTTAAACAGACACATAATTAAATACCGAAGTACCCACGTTCAGTTCAGTTGTTCCAGTAAGTAAGGTCAGCTCATTTAAACACCTGTCTCGTGTCCGGCGTTGAGGAGTGATCCAAATAATTCATTATAACTACAGTACGTACAAATTCTCTTAAAAACATATACCAATAACTCAATAAATTAGAAATTCAAACAAGCATAAAAATACTTCACACTTCCTCCGCTAGGTGGCGTTGTAAATGTGAACACGCATACCTACTTATTTAAACTTCGGGGAGACAGACATTCAGTATTTCGGTCCACGGTCTGCTGTGCAACCGTCTAATTGTGAATATTGTAACAGCCTCTGTACAGTGCTCTGTGATCTGTGTTGATAATATCCTATCAGTTGTTCCAGTAAGTAAGGTCAGTTCATTTAAACATCTGTCTCGTGTCCGGCGTTGAGGAATGATCAAAATAATTAATTAAATATACAATACGTACAAATTACCTTAAAAACATATAACAAAAACTCAATAAATTAGAAATCAAAATCAAAACATAAGTATATCGTAACAGCCTCTGGTCAGTTCAGTGCTCTGTGGTCAGTGTTGATAAAAATTCCTAATTCTTTCGTTTTATAATTCAGTGTAAAGTAAAGTAACTCTGTCTAACAGTGGTGAGCGCCCGTTTTTTGGACGGCGCCTACATATTAACATATTATCATAATTACTTACCTCTTAAACAGACACATAATTAAATACCGAAGTACCCACGTTCAGTTCAGTTGTTCCAGTAAGTAAGGTCAGCTCATTTAAACACCTGTCTCGTGTCCGGCGTTGAGGAGTGATCCAAATAATTCATTATAACTACAGTACGTACAAATTCTCTTAAAAACATATACCAATAACTCAATAAATTAGAAATTCAAACAAGCATAAAAATACTTCACACTTCCTCCGCTAGGTGGCGTTGTAAATGTGAACACGCATACCTACTTATTTAAACTTCGGGGAGACAGACATTCAGTATTTCGGTCCACGGTCTGCTGTGCAACCGTCTAATTGTGAATATTGTAACAGCCTCTGTACAGTGCTCTGTGATCTGTGTTGATAATATCCTATCAGTTGTTCCAGTAAGTAAGGTCAGTTCATTTAAACATCTGTCTCGTGTCCGGCGTTGAGGAATGATCAAAATAATTAATTAAATATACAATACGTACAAATTACCTTAAAAACATATAACAAAAACTCAATAAATTAGAAATCAAAATCAAAACATAAGTATATCGTAACAGCCTCTGGTCAGTTCAGTGCTCTGTGGTCAGTGTTGATAAAAATTCCTAATTCTTTCGTTTTATAATTCAGTGTAAAGTAAAGTAACTCTGTCTAACAGTGGTGAGCGCCCGTTTTTTGGACGGCGCCTACATATTAACATATTATCATAATTACTTACCTCTTAAACAGACACATAATTAAATACCGAAGTACCCACGTTCAGTTCAGTTGTTCCAGTAAGTAAGGTCAGCTCATTTAAACACCTGTCTCGTGTCCGGCGTTGAGGAGTGATCCAAATAATTCATTATAACTACAGTACGTACAAATTCTCTTAAAAACATATACCAATAACTCAATAAATTAGAAATTCAAACAAGCATAAAAATACTTCACACTTCCTCCGCTAGGTGGCGTTGTAAATGTGAACACGCATACCTACTTATTTAAACTTCGGGGAGACAGACATTCAGTATTTCGGTCCACGGTCTGCTGTGCAACCGTCTAATTGTGAATATTGTAACAGCCTCTGTACAGTGCTCTGTGATCTGTGTTGATAATATCCTATCAGTTGTTCCAGTAAGTAAGGTCAGTTCATTTAAACATCTGTCTCGTGTCCGGCGTTGAGGAATGATCAAAATAATTAATTAAATATACAATACGTACAAATTACCTTAAAAACATATAACAAAAACTCAATAAATTAGAAATCAAAATCAAAACATAAGTATATCGTAACAGCCTCTGGTCAGTTCAGTGCTCTGTGGTCAGTGTTGATAAAAATTCCTAATTCTTTCGTTTTATAATTCAGTGTAAAGTAAAGTAACTCTGTCTAACAGTGGTGAGCGCCCGTTTTTTGGACGGCGCCTACATATTAACATATTATCATAATTACTTACCTCTTAAACAGACACATAATTAAATACCGAAGTACCCACGTTCAGTTCAGTTGTTCCAGTAAGTAAGGTCAGCTCATTTAAACACCTGTCTCGTGTCCGGCGTTGAGGAGTGATCCAAATAATTCATTATAACTACAGTACGTACAAATTCTCTTAAAAACATATACCAATAACTCAATAAATTAGAAATTCAAACAAGCATAAAAATACTTCACACTTCCTCCGCTAGGTGGCGTTGTAAATGTGAACACGCATACCTACTTATTTAAACTTCGGGGAGACAGACATTCAGTATTTCGGTCCACGGTCTGCTGTGCAACCGTCTAATTGTGAATATTGTAACAGCCTCTGTACAGTGCTCTGTGATCTGTGTTGATAATATCCTATCAGTTGTTCCAGTAAGTAAGGTCAGTTCATTTAAACATCTGTCTCGTGTCCGGCGTTGAGGAATGATCAAAATAATTAATTAAATATACAATACGTACAAATTACCTTAAAAACATATAACAAAAACTCAATAAATTAGAAATCAAAATCAAAACATAAGTATATCGTAACAGCCTCTGGTCAGTTCAGTGCTCTGTGGTCAGTGTTGATAAAAATTCCTAATTCTTTCGTTTTATAATTCAGTGTAAAGTAAAGTAACTCTGTCTAACAGTGGTGAGCGCCCGTTTTTTGGACGGCGCCTACATATTAACATATTATCATAATTACTTACCTCTTAAACAGACACATAATTAAATACCGAAGTACCCACGTTCAGTTCAGTTGTTCCAGTAAGTAAGGTCAGCTCATTTAAACACCTGTCTCGTGTCCGGCGTTGAGGAGTGATCCAAATAATTCATTATAACTACAGTACGTACAAATTCTCTTAAAAACATATACCAATAACTCAATAAATTAGAAATTCAAACAAGCATAAAAATACTTCACACTTCCTCCGCTAGGTGGCGTTGTAAATGTGAACACGCATACCTACTTATTTAAACTTCGGGGAGACAGACATTCAGTATTTCGGTCCACGGTCTGCTGTGCAACCGTCTAATTGTGAATATTGTAACAGCCTCTGTACAGTGCTCTGTGATCTGTGTTGATAATATCCTATCAGTTGTTCCAGTAAGTAAGGTCAGTTCATTTAAACATCTGTCTCGTGTCCGGCGTTGAGGAATGATCAAAATAATTAATTAAATATACAATACGTACAAATTACCTTAAAAACATATAACAAAAACTCAATAAATTAGAAATCAAAATCAAAACATAAGTATATCGTAACAGCCTCTGGTCAGTTCAGTGCTCTGTGGTCAGTGTTGATAAAAATTCCTAATTCTTTCGTTTTATAATTCAGTGTAAAGTAAAGTAACTCTGTCTAACAGTGGTGAGCGCCCGTTTTTTGGACGGCGCCTACATATTAACATATTATCATAATTACTTACCTCTTAAACAGACACATAATTAAATACCGAAGTACCCACGTTCAGTTCAGTTGTTCCAGTAAGTAAGGTCAGCTCATTTAAACACCTGTCTCGTGTCCGGCGTTGAGGAGTGATCCAAATAATTCATTATAACTACAGTACGTACAAATTCTCTTAAAAACATATACCAATAACTCAATAAATTAGAAATTCAAACAAGCATAAAAATACTTCACACTTCCTCCGCTAGGTGGCGTTGTAAATGTGAACACGCATACCTACTTATTTAAACTTCGGGGAGACAGACATTCAGTATTTCGGTCCACGGTCTGCTGTGCAACCGTCTAATTGTGAATATTGTAACAGCCTCTGTACAGTGCTCTGTGATCTGTGTTGATAATATCCTATCAGTTGTTCCAGTAAGTAAGGTCAGTTCATTTAAACATCTGTCTCGTGTCCGGCGTTGAGGAATGATCAAAATAATTAATTAAATATACAATACGTACAAATTACCTTAAAAACATATAACAAAAACTCAATAAATTAGAAATCAAAATCAAAACATAAGTATATCGTAACAGCCTCTGGTCAGTTCAGTGCTCTGTGGTCAGTGTTGATAAAAATTCCTAATTCTTTCGTTTTATAATTCAGTGTAAAGTAAAGTAACTCTGTCTAACAGTGGTGAGCGCCCGTTTTTTGGACGGCGCCTACATATTAACATATTATCATAATTACTTACCTCTTAAACAGACACATAATTAAATACCGAAGTACCCACGTTCAGTTCAGTTGTTCCAGTAAGTAAGGTCAGCTCATTTAAACACCTGTCTCGTGTCCGGCGTTGAGGAGTGATCCAAATAATTCATTATAACTACAGTACGTACAAATTCTCTTAAAAACATATACCAATAACTCAATAAATTAGAAATTCAAACAAGCATAAAAATACTTCACACTTCCTCCGCTAGGTGGCGTTGTAAATGTGAACACGCATACCTACTTATTTAAACTTCGGGGAGACAGACATTCAGTATTTCGGTCCACGGTCTGCTGTGCAACCGTCTAATTGTGAATATTGTAACAGCCTCTGTACAGTGCTCTGTGATCTGTGTTGATAATATCCTATCAGTTGTTCCAGTAAGTAAGGTCAGTTCATTTAAACATCTGTCTCGTGTCCGGCGTTGAGGAATGATCAAAATAATTAATTAAATATACAATACGTACAAATTACCTTAAAAACATATAACAAAAACTCAATAAATTAGAAATCAAAATCAAAACATAAGTATATCGTAACAGCCTCTGGTCAGTTCAGTGCTCTGTGGTCAGTGTTGATAAAAATTCCTAATTCTTTCGTTTTATAATTCAGTGTAAAGTAAAGTAACTCTGTCTAACAGTGGTGAGCGCCCGTTTTTTGGACGGCGCCTACATATTAACATATTATCATAATTACTTACCTCTTAAACAGACACATAATTAAATACCGAAGTACCCACGTTCAGTTCAGTTGTTCCAGTAAGTAAGGTCAGCTCATTTAAACACCTGTCTCGTGTCCGGCGTTGAGGAGTGATCCAAATAATTCATTATAACTACAGTACGTACAAATTCTCTTAAAAACATATACCAATAACTCAATAAATTAGAAATTCAAACAAGCATAAAAATACTTCACACTTCCTCCGCTAGGTGGCGTTGTAAATGTGAACACGCATACCTACTTATTTAAACTTCGGGGAGACAGACATTCAGTATTTCGGTCCACGGTCTGCTGTGCAACCGTCTAATTGTGAATATTGTAACAGCCTCTGTACAGTGCTCTGTGATCTGTGTTGATAATATCCTATCAGTTGTTCCAGTAAGTAAGGTCAGTTCATTTAAACATCTGTCTCGTGTCCGGCGTTGAGGAATGATCAAAATAATTAATTAAATATACAATACGTACAAATTACCTTAAAAACATATAACAAAAACTCAATAAATTAGAAATCAAAATCAAAACATAAGTATATCGTAACAGCCTCTGGTCAGTTCAGTGCTCTGTGGTCAGTGTTGATAAAAATTCCTAATTCTTTCGTTTTATAATTCAGTGTAAAGTAAAGTAACTCTGTCTAACAGTGGTGAGCGCCCGTTTTTTGGACGGCGCCTACATATTAACATATTATCATAATTACTTACCTCTTAAACAGACACATAATTAAATACCGAAGTACCCACGTTCAGTTCAGTTGTTCCAGTAAGTAAGGTCAGCTCATTTAAACACCTGTCTCGTGTCCGGCGTTGAGGAGTGATCCAAATAATTCATTATAACTACAGTACGTACAAATTCTCTTAAAAACATATACCAATAACTCAATAAATTAGAAATTCAAACAAGCATAAAAATACTTCACACTTCCTCCGCTAGGTGGCGTTGTAAATGTGAACACGCATACCTACTTATTTAAACTTCGGGGAGACAGACATTCAGTATTTCGGTCCACGGTCTGCTGTGCAACCGTCTAATTGTGAATATTGTAACAGCCTCTGTACAGTGCTCTGTGATCTGTGTTGATAATATCCTATCAGTTGTTCCAGTAAGTAAGGTCAGTTCATTTAAACATCTGTCTCGTGTCCGGCGTTGAGGAATGATCAAAATAATTAATTAAATATACAATACGTACAAATTACCTTAAAAACATATAACAAAAACTCAATAAATTAGAAATCAAAATCAAAACATAAGTATATCGTAACAGCCTCTGGTCAGTTCAGTGCTCTGTGGTCAGTGTTGATAAAAATTCCTAATTCTTTCGTTTTATAATTCAGTGTAAAGTAAAGTAACTCTGTCTAACAGTGGTGAGCGCCCGTTTTTTGGACGGCGCCTACATATTAACATATTATCATAATTACTTACCTCTTAAACAGACACATAATTAAATACCGAAGTACCCACGTTCAGTTCAGTTGTTCCAGTAAGTAAGGTCAGCTCATTTAAACACCTGTCTCGTGTCCGGCGTTGAGGAGTGATCCAAATAATTCATTATAACTACAGTACGTACAAATTCTCTTAAAAACATATACCAATAACTCAATAAATTAGAAATTCAAACAAGCATAAAAATACTTCACACTTCCTCCGCTAGGTGGCGTTGTAAATGTGAACACGCATACCTACTTATTTAAACTTCGGGGAGACAGACATTCAGTATTTCGGTCCACGGTCTGCTGTGCAACCGTCTAATTGTGAATATTGTAACAGCCTCTGTACAGTGCTCTGTGATCTGTGTTGATAATATCCTATCAGTTGTTCCAGTAAGTAAGGTCAGTTCATTTAAACATCTGTCTCGTGTCCGGCGTTGAGGAATGATCAAAATAATTAATTAAATATACAATACGTACAAATTACCTTAAAAACATATAACAAAAACTCAATAAATTAGAAATCAAAATCAAAACATAAGTATATCGTAACAGCCTCTGGTCAGTTCAGTGCTCTGTGGTCAGTGTTGATAAAAATTCCTAATTCTTTCGTTTTATAATTCAGTGTAAAGTAAAGTAACTCTGTCTAACAGTGGTGAGCGCCCGTTTTTTGGACGGCGCCTACATATTAACATATTATCATAATTACTTACCTCTTAAACAGACACATAATTAAATACCGAAGTACCCACGTTCAGTTCAGTTGTTCCAGTAAGTAAGGTCAGCTCATTTAAACACCTGTCTCGTGTCCGGCGTTGAGGAGTGATCCAAATAATTCATTATAACTACAGTACGTACAAATTCTCTTAAAAACATATACCAATAACTCAATAAATTAGAAATTCAAACAAGCATAAAAATACTTCACACTTCCTCCGCTAGGTGGCGTTGTAAATGCCCGCCCACCCACCCATTTTTGTTATTAGAGACATAGGATCTGTGTAGTGGGGCACGGAGAGACTGGTGGACGTACAAAACTTCGAAAACCCGTATCTCCGGAACCCTTTGAGATACGAAACCGTGCTTGGTATCGTTTTGAAGGGCGCAGGGGGATCTTTCTTTCTGTTTGGTCTACTTAGCTGACTGAACGGGAACTCTCGGGAGGTTACTAGAGTAATACTACAGCTTTCCTAAAAATAAAATACGTTCCCTTACACGTAACAATATGGAAGACCAATTTCAACTTTTATTTGAAAATATGAAAACTGAAATGCAAAAACAAACTGAGGTATTAACCATTACAATATTGGACAAAATGGAGGATAAACTTAAACCTATCCTAGAAGAAAATAATATATTAAAACTCAAAGTGGAAAACATGGAAAAAAGGATAGATTTTTTGGAGAGAGACAAAAAAAGCAATAACATAATAATACACGGGCTGAAAGGGGAGGAAAAGTCTACACGAGAGTTATTTCAAATAGTGAAAAAATTTTTTTCGGATGAATTAGACATTTCGCTAGAGGACTTTGAAGTAAATAAAATTTATCGTATTGGAAACACGCATAAAGATGGCAAACCGAAGCCTACGCTCCTTTCCTTAGTGAATAAGTGGAAAAAGAGTGAAATTATGAGAAACAAAAAGAAACTGAAAGAAATATACATAACAGAAGACTACTCAAAGGAAGTTTTAGAGAAAAGGAAAGCATTAAAAGTCAAGCTAATCGAAGAGAGAGAAAAAGGAAATTTCGCCTATATTAAATACGATCAACTTATTGTCAAAGAAAACAAAAACATTAAGGATAAAAGGAAAAGGGAAAATTCAACGTCCCCGCAAACGCACTCACAGCCCAGGAAACAACAAACACTGACCGCATCAAAGAATAGTAGAATAAATGCATTTGAAATGATGAAGGTTAGATCTAACTCTTTCCCAAGTAAATCAAGTACAAAGGAACAATAGCAATTAAGTACCGACGATCGGAACCAACAAAAAAAGAAAAAAAAAAAAAGAAGAAAAACTATAAAACCACAGAAACGAGAAACCCTCCCCCAAGCCGATTGGTCACCGTGGGGGAAAACGACCACTACCCTCCAAATACAAATACAAATGTAAAGAACACACAGCTATTAAAAGTGTGCACCTTCAATGTTAAGTCTATAGCATCAGCCGAACGATACATTGAATTGTGCCACGCTCTAGGAAAAGTAAATTACGATATAATAGGACTAGCAGAAGTGAGAAGAAGAGGATGCCAAATTGAAGAACACCGAGATCACATATTTTGCTACATAGGAGAAACACCTGGACTATACGGAGTAGGATTTTTAATTAAGAAAAATCTCAAATCAAATATAATAAACTTTATTGGAATATCAGAACGAGTAGCCTTGTTACAATTAAAATTTGATCAAATTAATATATCAATAATTCAAGCCTATGCTCCAACAGGGAGCTCAAGTGAAGAGGAATTATGTAAATTCTATAAAGATTTAAGTAAAGCTCATGAATTAGTAGACAAAATAGTCCTCGTAATCGGAGATTTCAATGCTAAGATTGGAAGACCAAAAAAATCCGAGACACTACTAATGGGAAAATATGGATACGGAAATAGAAATGAAAGAGGAACGCGAATGATCCAATATGCCTATGAAAATAGACTATCAATTATGAACACATATTTTAGAAAAAAAGAAAATCGCAGATGGACTTGGATCTCCCCAGATCAAAAAACTAAAAATGAAATCGATTTCATAATGAGCAACAAACCAAATAGAATAACAAACGTAGAAATACTAAATCAAGTAAAATTCCAATCAGACCACAGGCTGGTAAGAGCTACTTTTAAATTGAGTGCAGCCAAAAAGAACAGGAAAACCTTCAACTCTATTCCTAAGTCCATAAAAAATGATGAGGAAGCCAAATGTTATGCTGATAACCTGAAACTCAACATTAACAAACTTAATACTCTAAACGAAACACAAGACATACAAAGTTACTACAATAAATTTGAAGAAATTATAAAAAACAGCCTAAAGATAAAACAAAAAGAAGACAAAAGTAGAAAGAAGCACAACAAAGTTCTGACAAAAACTACTATAGATCTAATAAATGAAAGAACTACACTATTAACTACCAAGAAAAAGACTAAAGAAATGAAAGAAAACCTTAAAGAATTGTTTAAAAAGACAAATAAAGCTATAAAGATAGACTACAACAACTACAGGAAGAGAATCATAGAAAAGAACCTTAATACTTACAGGAGCTCAAAACGAGCCTACAAGGAATTAAATACACACAAAAACTGGATACAAAAATTGGAAGGGAAGAAATTAACAAGAAACAGGCAGGAAGTACTTAGTAACGCCACAGAATTCTATAAAACCCTTTACGGCAAACCACCTAAAGATACGAGTGGTAAACAAGACGAAGAAAAAATCATAACGGAACCAAACCACAACATAGAACTAATAAATGAAAAAGAAGTAATATCATATTTAAATAAATTAAAATACGACAAAAGCCCTGGACCCGATAACATTAGTAATGAAGCACTGAAGATAGGAGCACCTATTTTCGTGACACATCTTACAGAACTTTTTAATATGGTGCTTAAAACGGAAACAGTACCTACGCAATGGTGCCAATCGGACATAATACTTATCTATAAAAAGGGTAACCCGCTAGACATCGGCAATTATAGGCCAATCAGCTTACTATCAAGTATTTATAAACTGTTTGCATCTATCCTGCAGAGTCGCATTACCGAACAAATCGATAAAAATCAACCGATTGAACAGGCAGGATTTCGGACGGGCTTTTCAACACATGACCACATACACGCAATAGAACAGTTATTGGAGAAATTCACAGAATTTAATTACCCATTGTATATGGCATTCGTGGATTACTCAAAGGCTTTTGACAGTATAACTCACAATTCTATTTGGAAAGCACTAAAAGCAAGCAATATAAATAATACATATATAAATATTCTAATAAACATATACTCAAAAAGTAAAAGTCAAGTAAAATTAGAAAGAAGAGGTGAAGAAATTGAAATAGGAAGAGGAGTAAGACAGGGAGACCCTTTATCGCCTAAACTATTTATAGCAGTACTAGAGGGTATCTTCCAAAAGATCGACTGGAAAAACAAAGGTATCTGGATAATGGATAAACACCTGACACATTTAAGGTTTGCAGACGACATTGTGCTTTTAGCAAAAACATCAAAAGAATTAGAGAACATGATACAAACCTTGAATAGTGAGAGCAAAAAGGTTGGTCTGGAAATGAACCCAAGCAAAACTAAAGCTATGACTAACAACTATAAAAAACCAATATTTGTAGATGGAAAAGAAATAGAATATGTAAACGAATACGTCTATCTTGGTAAACAAGTCTCGTTCAGTACAAACAGGAACGAAGAAGAAGTGGAGCGAAGAGTTACCATTGCATGGAATAAGTTTTGGGCACAAAAAGAAATTTTAAAAGGAGACTACAGCTTAGATCAAAAAAAGATGATAATAGATACGTGCATATTGCCAAGCCTAACTTACAGCAGCCAAACGTGGGTCTATACAAATAAAATAAAAAACAAACTAATAACAACACAACGAGCTATGGAAAGAAGCATCTTAAAAATTAAGAAAATTCAAAAAATTAGAAGCGAAAATATAAGGAAGAAAACCAAATTAACAGATGCTCTGGAATACGCTTTGAAGCAAAAATGGCAATGGGCTGGACATATCTGTAGAGTAAAGGACAAAAGATGGACGCTGCAAGCGACAAAGTGGAAGGGACCGTTAGGGAAAAGACATGTCGGTAGACCAAAAAAACGATGGGCTGAAGACATCGCGGAGATCGCGGGAAACGAATGGATGGAGATAGGCCAGGACAGAGATAGATGGAGAAAAATGGAGGAGGCTTTTACCCGAAAGGGGTCCGAAATAAAGTCTTGATTAAAAATAAAAGAACTACATAACACTAATAACACACATATGTAATGTAAACTTTTTTCGGAATAAACAAAGCTTTATTATTATTTAGGTACAAAGAAATTTATAAATACACATCAATTTTATAAAATTTTATCAATTGAATTATCATCCATAATTTACATAATGATTACAACTAAGTATGCATTTTGACTTTCATCCCCCAGCTCAAGCAAACCGTCCTGGATTTCCAGATAAATTGGTTTATTGTTTTCACTTTTTAGACTTCTAATAACTTTTATTGAACTAATTATATTTTTAAAGATTAATTAATAAGGAGCTGACAGAACTCAATGTTTAGATTAGCACCCTCTAGTGGATCGATATATGTATCTTAGCGTGACGGTCACGCGAGTTCAGTAATTATTCCTCATAGCAAAAGTGCACAAACGTGGCTAAAGAAGTTTTTACTTAAAAAAAATGCAAAAAAATCTTTAAAACGTGATATTTCGTCTGTACTTACCAGTATCATCAATAGCATTTTCCAATTCAACGTTTTCTTTTATCGCAACACTGACATTAAAACTGTTTTTCACCATTTTTTACGTCTAGTTCACAGTGAGGCCTACAGACTACAATCTGGTATTATTTGTTTTTATGTACCTCTTTGTATTATGTGGTAATTTCAAAACTGGTTTCAATAAATTGGGAACACTTATTATTGTTTAATGAATTTTTTTTTAAAATACAACGTCTATCAAGTAGCAATAGTTGCTAATGTAATATCAACAAAATAAGTTACAGAATACGTTCTCCCGCCGCCCCGTCTGTCTGCCTGTCTGTTCGCGATAAATTGAAAAACTACTGAACGGGTTTAATGTGGTTTTTACCAATAGATAGAAGGTTTAGGTATTTAATTTGTTAAGGTTTTGTGTACATTGGTTGAAATATGATGATGATTGTTGAAGATGTCTCTGTTACCCGTGCGAAGCCGGGGCAACTAGCAACCCGCTAGTGTATGAATAATACACATAAATTTACAAAATTTACATAATATATCTATGTGTTGTTCGGCTTACAGGTCGTTTCGCACGCGTCGTGCGAATCGACCCTTTTACATATTTTTTTTGAGGTGTCAATTTGCACTTTGCACGAATGGAATTTAATTGCGTGCGTTCAGAAAATGTAGGTTTGGAATTTTTGTGAGGATCATAACTTAAAATTTTTCATAACAATGAAAAGTTATAATTTGTGTTAATAGTTTATTTAGCTACACCAAAACCAAACTGTACAGTAGGACAAGCAGGGACCGATAGAGTTTATCATATTTCATTCTGTAAATTATTTATTGTTTTTGGAACAGGATAATAAATACCATATTTGTTAAGTGAACTAGTACACTGATTTCTTTATCAGCACACCTTTCAATTACCCAGTAGGTCAATTTCAAGACTATCGCCGTGGATATTGAAATTTCAAGGTTCTTTTTGTTATGGTTCCCTAGTCATCTCGGGGACTTCCTTCCTAGGGTACACCCGAGTCCTTTGCAATAGACCCATTTATCTCGGAACACCGTGTGGTTTTAGTTGGTTCGATTCTGACATACCACTTCACCGCCAGCCCTAGTGAGGGGTAGCTTTCATCATGAAAAAAGTAAGCTGTTCAAGAGTTCATTCAGATACATGAATAAATTGACAATATCATCATTCAGGTGAGTAAATCCGCGCTCAAAAGCAAGTATAGTATAATAAGCACAATCCTTGTTCGGTGTTCTTGCATTATTAAATGTGATAGTATGTTCTTTACTTCAAAACTTAGTTTTTATACCTCTTGCTAAAATATGACTGTAAATTTAATCCACGCTTGCTATTTTGGTTTTAAGTTAGGCATTAAGATAGTTCAGATGCGCCTTAGAGCTTAAAAAAATTTAGAACCGTTTATTTACCTCAAGGTAAAACAGAAAAAGTGAATTAGTTGTTTATTTATAAGAAAAATGAATTGTATGGCAATAAATTTTCCCGTATATTATAAAACGCATAATATGTGTATAACGTAGTAGCAAGAGGGTAAAGAAAATTGTATAGGAATCTGTTCATAATGGTATATTATTTTTCTAAATGTTACAGTTTTAAATATCTCTAATCTTTGATCAGAGACGCATTCCAAAGAAGCATAGATTGAACTGTAATGGATCATTATTATAGTCAATTCACTAACAATTATATTTGTATTAGATGTGTAACTCGGGATTTATAAGGTACATTACCTTTTCTATGTACGTATCAATGTGGATCAAAGTCGCGAAAATTTAAAAACAATTAAACAATGTTTGTGTTTTCAGGATTTTTCATTAATTTACTTATTTTATATACCAACTGTACACTACATTACTAACGGTATTTAAACGCGTAGAGTGTGTATTGTACGTTTAGTAAAATTTAAATGAGAATGGAGGGCATTAACATGTGTTTGTTACCATACTGTATTGATAATAGGTTTGACTAGTTCTTGAAGTACGGGGGCACGGGCCACGGGGCACTGTACGCAACACACATCTCATGGTTATAGATTTGGGTACAAATTATAACTTATGAGTTCATATTTGTTAAACTTTCAGCAAATCGTTTTATAACATTTTATTTGAACCAACGGTAGCTACGTTGATTTTTGATACAGGTTCATGAGGAGACAGGTGTTTCCTAACGAATCATTCTCTCTCCGTCTCCGTGAAGAATTTAGCAATCACCCAGGCCTGAGTGTTAATACCTTATGATCAGGAGCGTAGCCTTGCTTGAAAATAGAATGTACAATTTTGAAAAGCGTATCAATCAGAGGTTTCACTACATGATTTTCGATAAAATCTCTTCATAGACTGTGGCTAATTCTTCACTTATTCTTTAAAAAAGTGTATTTTACACAAAAATTATATAATGAAAGTCAAGACCGAATTAGGGCGATGGAATGAACCGCCACATACTAGAGAATTTTAGATTGACTGATAAGGTCTCTCTTACTGCCTCCTAAAATTATATCGTGCATAGAGGTCTACCTTATCTGATAATAAGTAATCTGTATACAGTCTGTAACGATTAAGTTCACAAATATATTTTAGGTACATTCAATTACTCATCATCAGCACAACTTAACTTACTTTAATTTTGAACGCTTCTTTATTATCTACGACACAAGTAGTCAAAATAAATACCTTATTTATACATAAATTGATGACCTTTCGTCCACTTTCTATATCCTTCCTTGTCGCTCCCTCCCGACTCCCTATATTCAAGAAAAAGACGGATGACAGCTATGTATTTCTTTCACACCGTGGCGCCATCGGCAGCGATTTCAAATAACATAACAAAATATTTTTTTTCCATGCCAGTTCCCGTGACGATTGCTCATAAACTATAATAGTCTCTTTACACGCGCATCGCCTTCAACCGCCTCCTTTCTTTCCACGCATTAACTAGTAACCTTTTACCTAAATTTTCCCGCTTTGTGATATTTTACCTAAATTTTCTATTCCACACACCACGATAAACTACGGAATTATTATACTACTTTACACTCCAAGTGTCCCAAAATTGCACTTGAATATTATTTTGAACCTCTTCAAAGAGTTATTTAAAATAATTATTTCGTTAGCGTTTCCATGATATAAAATCATGGAAAGGTTTTATAATTATTTTACCTGCATGGGTGGTGCAATGGTTATATTGATTGCCTCGCCACTACGCCGCGCCTGTTGTGATCCTGAAGTAGTTGTCCCGAGTTTGGGTGTTCTTTGTATCCGTTGCTTCAATGTTTGTAAAGTGCCCCGCGCCACAGGAAAAACAAATAATATTTTTTAAAACAAATAATACAAAAAATTATGTCTATAGTACTGTCCATATATGTTAATAATCTCAAGACCTTTGTATGAAATATATGGATGCTTCGGCTTATTGATTTCTTGTAGATAGCTTCAATGAGTTGCACAGTTTGATTTCAAATTGGTTTAATACCATTTACTGTATAATCTATGATTACAATAATGGGTTTATACGGTAACAATATTGTTTGTTGAATATTTGACTGACGAGTAGAGGAGGACGCGCTTCGTTCGGTCCGTGAGCGATGACGAATCTAGTGCTGAATGAGGTGAACGCTTATTTGTGTGCGTTAATAAGCTCCCCCGGGTGGAACATCCTGTTCCACGGAATCAGGCAGCAGGCATATTCGGTTGTAGGCTCGTTTCAGGATCCCTGCAGCGGTGTTGACATCAACGACACGAATACACCCGTCGGCTCCTGGATACAGACGTGCAATCCGACCGAGCAACCAGCGATTGGGTGGAAGGCGCTCATCCTTTACTACTACCATGTCTCCAACTCGAAGAGTTCGTCCATCCCCTTCCTGCCATTTGACGCGTTTCTGAAGCTCTGAAATATATTCACGATAAATTGGATTCCAGAAATGATAAGCCAGCACTCGTACTCTGTTATATCGCGTCAATGTGTGAATCGGTCTTCTTTCATCCAGGTGGACCTGTGCGTATGGCAACATTGTGATAGTTCGTCCCAGAAGAAAATGAGATGGTGTAAGGCAAATAAAATCACTGGGGTCCGATGACAGAGGGGTTATGGGCCTAGAATTCAAAATTCCCTCAATTTGGACGAGAATAGTGTTCATCTCTTTGTAAGTCAAATGAGTAAGAGAAAGAATTCTCTTTAAATGATATTTTACTGATTTTACAGATTCTTCTGCAAGGCCATTAAAATGAGGGCTATAAGCCGGTATGAATTTAAAATTAATAAATTGATCTGACGCACACGCACTAATATCATTGCATTTTGATTTTATAAATTTTGACAGTTCATTATAGGTTCCTACAAAATTTGTGCCATTATCAGAAAAAATGTTGAGAGGTTTTCCTATGCGGGCTATAAATCGATTTCCATGCCATAAAAGCCTCTGTACTTAATTCAGTGACAAGTTCGATGTGTACCGCCTTTACAGCCAGGCAAACAAAAATACAAATATATGATTTAAACAGTTTACATCCTCTACCCTGTCCGTCGGTAAGTATGATGAAGACGTTCTTTAGGCAGACTGCTCATTATTGGCTGAATAGACTTCCCTGAAAATCTACAACATGTTAGACATTCATGAGTCACCTTTCTAGCGAGATTTCTACTTCCAAGTGTCCAGTATTTATGACGTGCAATTGACAACAGTAGCTGAGGTCCAGCATGCATAAGAGTTTTGTGATATTGTCTAAACAACAATGGAATAATATGATGTAATGAATGCAATAGAATAGGGTGTTTGGTGTCATAATCATAATTTGTATTACATAATCGGCCACCAACTCTCATAACAGTTTCCTTTGACATAAATGGGTTCAGATTACGTAGTGGAGATTTAGGTGGTAGTTGACATTCGTTGAGGAGACTATTATATTCTTTTTTGAATTTATCTATTTGCACGATTTTGCATAAATTTAAATTAGCAGAAACTAACTCTTTCACTTTCAAGTAGTGGGTGAATTGATCACTACGAAACCTGCAGTTATTAATAAAACGAAGCACATATGCTACTGTTCTTTGTAGTTTTCTGTAATCAGAAAATCTTAACACAAAATCATTGGGTTCAGAAGTAAAATTGCACTGTAATTTGAGTTCAGGTAAGTTGCTAATTACTTTTGTTGGTTGTCTAGGCCAGTGGGTCTCCGACCAAGACAAGAATGAAGGGCCAGACCACCACAGTTCAGAACATTTTAGTTGTTGACCCAATGTCGGCTGGATTTAGGCTAGTTGGCAAGGCTGTTTTTACTTTCTCGGCAAGTCTCACAGCCAAAAGAGCGCCACAGAGTTCGAGACGCGGTATTGTAATATTTTTTAAAGGGGCTACTCGACTTTTTGCTGCAAGCAAACGTACTGTAATGCTACGATTGGGTGATATTGATCGTAAATAAATACAAGCGCTGTAGGCTTGCATTGAAGCATCACTAAATGCATGAATCTCAACGCTAGTGTATAAATCACATGGAACGACAATTTAATTTAAATATCATAATGAGTTTAAGAACAACAACCACTGTGCTTCAGTCTCATTTGGAATCCTGTCACCCCAAGAGAGCTTGGAAGCCCACAGCTTCTGCATGAAGTATGTGTACTTATGTAGTATGTTAAGTACTTATGTGTAGTATTATAAAGCATATTGTTATATTAGCACATTAGTATAGTGCGTTATTGTATGTCTCTTTTTATTAAGTATTAAATGGAACTCTCAAGTGTAAAGACGTCTTTCAATAATACTTCCCACAATTCATGGCGAATTTGCCAAGCGTGTCGTGTTACGTTCTAAGTATTTACTCGTATGACTGCCCGAAACTGAAAGCTCAGCGGATTCCTGTGTGCCTCTGTGCACTGTTCCAGTATGTTTAACAAAAAGGATTGTTATAACCGTAAACGACATAGGCTGTTACATGCTGTTCCTGCGCTACAAATTGTGCTGCCAAAAATTATAAGAAATGGGGAAATCTTATTCTAAAGTGGAAGATAAAGATGTGGTTATCGCGCAGAACACTTCAGGAGGATATAACTCAGCCTCCAGTTTGGAACACGAAAGTCACATCAAGTTGAACAACATTTTGATTAGCAGTTTCCTGGTACTCTTGAGTATCATCGTGTTGGTGTTTATATACATGAAATTGAAACAAAAGCATAAGAAGTGGATCGGCGACAGAATTAATACAGAATTTGTAAGAAGGATGCGGTATCGTCTGTCCGGCAGGAATGAACAAGGACTCAAAGAAGAAGTATGAGAGTGAGGGTGCCACTTGTTTACGTGTACCTAGAAGAATAAGTGAAATTATAATACAAAAAGTGAATATTTGATAACGGTATACGTCTTCGCGTTACCATGCCAAAAAAATAAAAAATAAAACGTGTAAAAAAAAAAAAAAAAAAAAAAAAGCGCGATACTGTGCAATAAGTGAAAAACGTGACAATAAAATAAATTGTATGAAATATAAAAAAAAAATATATATATATTTTTGAGTGTCGTAATTATGCCTCGAGACTTTTAAGTTATACGAATAATTTAGTTTCGTAGAATTCCGGCTCCGATTATAACTCAGCATTTTTTTTTCAAACAAGGCTAACTTGTTTATATAACAGTGCTTCAAGTTAAGTGAATGAAATATGATACAACACTATAATTATTATTATTGTAAGTATAAAATTATATTAAATGTAGTATGGCCGAAAAATTAACTGAATGGTATGAAGGTTTATTAAAAATATGTACACATCTTGTAAAGCTAGGCCAAAGAAGATATAAGGGCTCGACATCGTCAAATAAATTGGAGGATGCCAAATTATTGGTAAATAAAAGTAAATCATTATTTTTAAATCTAATTCTATCTAAATGTATGCAGAAATGTTGAATGACGCAGGGAAACTATTATTAATTAAATTTGTACTTAAGGGAAGGTTGTCGGAAAATGCTAAATTACGCGTAGCCAATACTTATTCAACAGTGAGTGATATGAAAAATGATTTTAGAATTAAGCTGTTGAAAAAAAAATCTTTCACAGCTATACAGAACCAAATACAATCTATGAATCAAGGTTTCCGGTCCATTGATGACTATGGCACACAACTCGAAAAACTGCTTACAGAGTTAAATATTTCGCAGGCCGAGGGCAACGCAACTACATGCGCGGTTCTAAAGCCAATTAATGAGAAAATGGTAATAAAAAAATTTACAGATGGACTTAAGAGTGACAAATTGAGTACAATCATCGCCGCCCGTAACTACACATCGCTGAAGGACGCGATCCAGGCGGCGAAGGACGAATCGGTACCATCTTCCTCAACTTCTAAACCTGCGAGGTAATGTGGGTGACCTCGTCATTTAGAGGTAGGTACAATAATCGGTTTTCTAATTCTCGCGGACAACATAGGGGCCGTGCATATCATAACTACAATAGGGGTAATTTTCAGAATAATAAATATTTTATTAATTCTAATGGATACCAGGGTCACTCTAAATCTTTTCAGTATTCTCCTCGCGGTGGAGGTCAATACAACAGATTCGGTTATAATTATAATAAGCGTGGCAAACAGGTTTCTTTAATAAAAACCTTTTCTCAATGCAGAATGGAAATGCTGTAGCGCACGCTACTAATGCTTCTTCGGATAGGATGGAACAGCAACCAAATGGAGTAGATAATAATCAGTTTTTTCGTACTTAATGATTTTGTTTTTGCTTGTAATGGTAATTCTAAGTTTATTAATTTTTATATTAATGGTAAGAAGCTTGTACTATTATTGGACACTGGTGCGTCCATATCGGTTATTAAGGAAGAAGAACTCCCAAAGTCAGTGCGAGTTCTTCAGGACAACTTAGTGGTTAATGGAATAGGAGGTAAGATTTTTTCTTCGGGTTATGTAGTATTAGATTTATATGCTTCTAGTAATGATAAGTTTCAAAATAAGTTTCATATTTTTAATAATTTACCTATCGCCGTCGATGGAATATTAGGGTTAGACTTTCTCAATAACCATAGAGCTAATATTGATTTGGACAAAAATGTGCTGTCCCTGAAGATAGCAGGAAAGTACTGCGTTTTACCAATGTTTGACAAACCAGATTATAGTAACACACTAATAATTCCCGTGTGTATATGAACAAGGAGGAGAAAGCTGATTGTTTCGTTAGCGCGAAAGAGTTAGAGAAGGATGTTTTCTTAGCCAGTACTATAGTTACACCTAAAAATAGAAGGGTGCCAATAAAAATTTTAAATACAAGAGATGAAGAAGTGAGGTTGAATAATTTTATACTCAGCGTGGAACTTTTAGAAGGTTATAATGGCTTTAAATTTAGTCAATCTCAAAGTAGTCCAAAGAGAGCTGAAACTTTATTATCATTATTAGAGTTACAACATTTGAGTACAGAAGAGAAAGAGTCTATTGAGAATATTTGTAGTAAATATTCTGACATTTTATTTTTACCAGGTGATAATTTAAAAACCACTAATATTTGTGAGCAATCTATTACCTTGAAAAATAACATTAACCCTATTTATACAAAACCATACAGGTTACCACAAGCTTTAAAATCAGAAGTTAATAAACAGATAACACAAATGCTTAAAGATGATATAATTGAAAGAATCTTCAAGTGAGTGGTCCAGCCCAATACTATTAGTTCCCAAAAAATCTCAGAGTTCTCAAAAATGGCGTTTAGTAATTGATTTTCGAAAATTAAATGAAAATATTGTAGATGATAAATTTCCGCTGCCTAATATTACTGACATTTTAGATTCCTTATCAGGTTCTATCTACTTCACCCATTTAGACCTTCAGCAAGGATATTATCAAGTACAGTTGTCACCTAATAGCCGAAAATATACTGCTTTTTCAACTAGTACGGTAGTAGGACATTACCAATTAAAACGTTTACCAATGGGTCTTAAGACTTCTTGTAGTGCTTTTAGTAGGGTTATGTCAGTTGCCACGTCAAGTTTAGCTTTTGAGAAGTGTTTCAGCTATTTAGATGACCTTGTAGTTTTTGGAAGATCATTGTTTTTACACAACCGTAATCTTATTGATGTTTTTGAAAGACTGAGAAAGGTGAATTTAAAATTGAACCCAATTAAGTGTCAATTCCTTAAAAAAGAAATGTTATATCTAGGTCATTTAGTTTCATCTAAAAATGTGGTGGCACCTGACCCTGAAAAAACTAAAGTTTTAGAACACTACCCAGTCCCTCAAAATGTAGATGAAGTGAGACGATTTATTACCTTCTGTAATTATTATAGGAAATTCGTACCCTCTTTTGCAACTATCACTATGCCTTTAAACAATTTATTAAAAAAAGGTGTACCTTTTATGTGGAGTTCTGATTGCCAAAATGCATTTAATTTCTTAAAAAAATCATTAATGACGCCCCCTATACTAGAATATCCAGATTTTTCTGAGGCGAATGAATTCGTATTACAAACTGACGCTTCTGATTTCGCTGTAGGAGCTGTATTATGTAACAAAAATTTTAAACCCGTATCTTATGCTAGTAGACCATTGAATAAGGCAGAGAAAAATTATCCCGTGATACAAAAGGAATTAACAGCGACCGTTTGGGCAGTAAAATATTACAGACCATATTTGTTTGGTAGAACTTTTACTATTTTGACAGACCACAAACCTTTAGTTTATTTATTTGGCATGAAAGACCCGTCTAGCAGATTGATTAAATTTCGTTTAATTTTAGAAGAATATGATTTCAAGATAATTTATTTGAAAGGAAAAGACAATGAAGTCGCGGATGCATTGTCTAGAGTGTGTATGACATCGAGTGATTTAAAAGGAATGAATGAACATATTTCAGCTGTACTAACTAGAGGACAAAAGAGAAGGATGGAAGATAGTGAAAAGAAAGGAAAAGTTGCACACAGTAACAACACTGATGAGTGGCCTGATCAACCACGAGTCGTGGAGCTACTAAGGCAACCATGTGATTTTATTGAAATGAAATTAGTAGAAGAAGATCCCATAAATAAATTTAAGAAACTGCATGCTGTTAAGGAAGAAAGAGATTGTTTTGTTTATGTACCCAGCAAAATGTTGTTATGTATTAACCTTGGCTTTAAAATGCATTTCTCGCGAGCCGAATTTGCATCCAAGTTAAAGGAATTTTGTAAGAGAATAAATATAAAAGAACTATGCATAGTGAAAAATGATAAAAGTATTGAATTTATAAAAGGTTTATGTAGTGAGATTAAATTAAGGAAAGAGTGGACCGGTCCCCGAATATGTGTTTTGAAAGGAGTTGGAAGAGTGTATGATGATAAAGTGAAACAATTTATTATGAACGACTATCATTTATTGCCCACTAGTGGCCAGAAAATGAAGCAAGGTAAGTATACTAAGCAACCATTGACTATAACTACCACTGCTACGACTGCGTTTGAGAAAATTTTCCTTGATTTAGTCGGTCCTTTAGATAAAGATGAATTCAGTAACTGTTATATTTTAACTATTCAATGTGAATTGACTAAATATATTGAGGCATATCCGTTACCTAACAAAGAAACCGTTACAGTAGCAAATGCTCTTGTTAACAATTTCATTTTGCGTTTCGGTGTTCTAAAATGTATAGCTACCGATAGAGGAACGGAATTCACTTCTCAAGTTATGGTACATATGTGTAAACTTTTATAAATTAAAAAATTGACGTCAACTGCATTCCATTATCAAACAATCGGTTCTCTCGAAATAGCTCATAAACATTTAGGTGCATTCTTAAGAACTTATACCGCCAATACGTGCCATTCATGGTCACACTGGACACCTTTTTGGTGTTTCAGTTATAATACTTGTGTTAATACCCAAACTAAGTACACACCATTTGAGTTGGTGTTTGGTAGACAATGTCGATTGCCAAATAGTGTAGAACATGATGTAGAACCACTTTATAATACAGATGATTTCTGTTTAGACCTAAAATATAAGTTGCAAGTAGCTTTAAGTGACGCAAGAAAGAATTTGCTAAATTGTAAAGAAAAGAGAAAAAACAAATATGATAAATTATGTAATCCAGTATGTTATAAGAAAAATGATCTAATTTTAGTCAAAAATGAATGTGGTCGAAAATTAGATAACGTTTTTGATGGTCCTTTTAAAGTTTTGGAAGATTTAGGTATAAATGTTAAGATTTCTAAGAATAATAAGATAGATATAGTTCATAAAGATAGAACAAAAAAGTTCTATAATTAGAATAAGTGCCAAACTTTTTTTTTCCTTTTTTTTTTCTCTTTCACCCCCGGAGGTGAAGTACTCGTATGTGTACTTATGTAGTATGTTAAGTACTTATAAAGCATATTGTTATATTAGCACATTAGTATGGTGCGTTATTGTATGTCTCTTTTTATTAAGTATTAAATGGAACTCTCAAGTGTAAAGACGTCTTTCAATAATACTTCCCACAATTCATGCAAAATGAGCTTAGTTTGCAGAATGCAAGGATTAATGAGACCCAACGGATCAAACACTTGACCTATGGTTGATAAAATTGATCTTTTAGTAATCGTTTCAAGATCACAATTCACATTCACTGAGAAAAATAATGTATCTGATGCACACGACCACCGAAGACCCAATGTTTTAACATCATCTTTCTTTATTTTTAATAAATTATCCTGGTCATCACCTGGTATGTTATTCAAAATAAGTTGACTATTAGAACAGAATTTTCTCAATCGGAACTGCCCTTGCTTGAGCTGATGGACGGCACCCTGACAAATGCTTAGGAGTACGGTTTCCTGGTCATTTCCAGTGCAGTAGTCATCGACGTATGTGTCCATGAGGATTATCTGGCGTACAAGGGGATCCGCAAATTCATTCAATTAATTTATTTAATTTAAAAGATTGTACTGGTTGAGATGAATCGAACCTCCAAAGGACTTGCTGTAAGCAGCGCTGTTCCTCCGAAATAGATACACAACGGTAAATTTTTTCAGTCAGCAGTTAATATGTATTTGTGTTGCCTAAACCTAATTAAGATGTTAATTAATTCATCTTGTACAATAGGACCCACATACTGTATGTCGTTAAACGAAATACCCGAGGATGTCGCTGCTAATCCATCAAAGCAGTACGCAGTTTTGTAGTGATATTTGATTCCTTCAATATTCCGTGATGTGGTAATATATGTCTATATCTGTCATTGTTGTCTGTGTTTAGAGACATATGACCTTAGTCTATATATTCCTGCATGAATTCATGATATTTTTTCATGAAAGATGGATCACGCTGAAAACGTCTTTCTAGTGAAAACATCTATTTAATGCCTGTTGATAAGAATCACCTAAAACGTCTGGTGATTGCTTTAATGGAATTTTGACGAAAAATGTACCGTTTGGCTGACGTTTAGTCGTTTTTATAAAATGCTGTTCACATTCATTTTCTTCCTTTGTTGTTTTTCGAGAAGAAGAAATAGATTCTAATTCAAGAAACTCACTGAGTTGATTTTGAATCTGAATGTCTTTAGAGAAATGGCAATGGACTGTACTATAGTGTTTAGATTTATTGTTTTTCAGTGTTGGGAAGTACCTGACACAAGCCAACCGAATTTAGTATCATTAAGAGTTGGTTTGTTTTTGCCTAAAGAAATACGTTTATTACCTAACACACTCCAAAACACCTCTGCACTTAACAGTATGTCTATCTCGGCTGGGGCATGGAATTTCGAATCTGCCAATTTAATGTTAGACGGAATGTTTAACGGCGCAATATTAATAAGGTTGGTAGGCAACAACTGAATAATTTGGGGTACAATAAAGCAATCAATTTGTTTTACAAACGTTTGTGTACGAGAACTTAATGTTACCAAAGAGTACTTATTTAAAAACATAGAGTTACAGCCAAGTCCTTCAACGGTGACTGAAGCCGATTGAACTGGTAAATTTAGTTTTTTACTCAATGTTTCGGTGATGAAATTGGTAGTGCTACCATTGTCGAGCAAAGCACGTATTGTGTGCTTCGAGCCATCACGGTCGAGAACATCGATGAGTGCAGTTGAAAGGAGTACGTAGCTATGATGTGAAGTAGACGACAATACAACGTTATCAGATACCTTATTACTCTCATTGGAATGAGCGGCTGACTCGTTTGTAGTTAATACGGCGTGCTCATCCATCGGTGAGGACGCCGACGCTTGGGGCTCATCCGAATGCAACATAGTGTTGTGCAACTTTGCACAAATTTTACAAGGGCCTAGCCTGCATTGTTTTAAATTATGACCGTGCTGTAAGCAATTTACACGTAGGTTCATTTCTTTGATTTTCTGCATTTTTGCATGGTGAGATAAAGATTTAAATTTTATGCAATGATAGAAAGGGTGATCTTGTTTAGAGAACGGCCATTTGTACAAAGATGTTCCCTTTGAACTATGACTAATAAATGCCTTTGGCCGAGTTTAATGATGTTCACTATGCCTTCGTTTCATATTGTTGTGTTCAACCGATTCTAACAACTCAGCATACCCTGTCAAGAACTTGGTAAATTCATCTACTGTAGGTAAATCTTTAGAAAAGTTAATATGTTCTTTCCACTTTCGACCTGTGGTAGTATTTAGCTTGCTAACTACCAAATATATTATTGGAACATCCCAATTATGTGTATTTATGTTTAAAAAGTTTAATGCTTGTAAATTTTTGTTAATTACATCAAGTAAAACTCTTAAGGCAACAGATGACTCTTTTGAAATTGATTCTATATCAAATAAAGCTTGAATATGGTTACTATTTAATAGTTTGTCGTTGTGGTAACGTTCGCACAATAGTTGCCATGCTGCATCATAATTACTGGTAGAGAAATCCAATAAACTGATAACTCGTTTGGCACTATCTTTCAATGCAGACCTTAGACAATGAAATTAATTAGTATAAAACAAAATGTTTAAAACCTAATGACTTGTTAAAATTTAACCACCAGGCGATCTCTAATCATTACATTAATACGTTAAGAGAATTCTTTGTACTCCTTTTTAAGAAAATTTCGTGAACGTAGTAACGTGAATTTTGGAATATTTACAGTTTATAAATAAAAGAACCTCAGAAAGCTAAAATGTTTAAACAATATGTCTTACAACTTTAAAAATCACCCCAAGGTTGACTGGCAGAGAATGCCTAAGACATTAAGTTCGCCTTTGTACAATATTTGCATGAAGTTTTTAATAAATAAATAAATTACGTGAAAACGGCTTACTGAAATTACAGGCGTCCAGTATATGCGTTGGCCTGTCATGGTAAGTAAGTCTATACAATGACAACTCAAGTTATACTGGCCAATGAAAAAACCATGGTCGAAATTAGACCACCACACGATCTCTAGTATTAATTAATCTGCAATAAAAAATTACCTGTTAGAGGTCGGAAAAATGTAAATATAATAAGAATTAATGCCACCAAAGCACAGCCCAGTGAATTGCACCATTATGTACAAAATAATGTTACTAGTGTAATCATTGACCATGTCAACCACAATACAGCTGATGCCTGCCAAGAGGAAGGCGATAACGGTGAAAGGTCGCCGCCTGTTTGAGAAGGTAAAGTAAACGACGTGCAGAATCACGATGTCTAAGACGGTGAAAAAGAGGGTCATACGCATTCCAGATAAGATGATGTTTGTGTAGCTGCTGCCTAAACAAATACTCTGGAAGAAGATAAAATAATTAAGTACTAAACGGATTTCAGGTAAAACAAAGTTTGAGCTTAAGAATAGCACGAAAAGAAAATACATTTTACTAACGCCATGTTTAGATGTTGTAACTTCATAAACTATTTCCTGGCAGAAGCTAATCTTTCCATGTGCAGCGGTTAAGAAAATATTTACCATCCTCGGGAACCATACGAATAAAATATTGTTTCTGAAACAGAACGTTTTTTTCCTTTGTATGACATTTGAAACCCTTAAAGGTTTAAATATGGAATTACTCTTTAAGTCTAATTAAATATAGAATAAAGGGAGGGGAAGTTAAAAACAATAAGACAAATTATTATAACCTACCAACTGGGTGCCAATTGTCAAAAACATATCATCATCATCATTAAAATGCCTTTACCTTTTTTTTTTTAACGTTTGGAAACCCCACGGGTCATCACCCCACCCGGGCTAAGCAGTAGGGTGGTATGTCGGACTTGAACCGACTAAAACCACACGGTGTTCCGTCACAGTCCTTATTACCAGGGCCTCAGGTGTACCCTTACAAGGAAATCCCCGTGAACCTTGGCAGACTTGGCCGCCTGTTACACAACAGGCGACCCCGCTTTGTGTTGTGGGGAATTTTATCCCCTGTCAGTAAGAGAGGCACGCGCGGAACACGGCGTCACCGTCTCGGGCCTGCTTCTGCTAAGGATAACCCTGTCCGTCGCCTCCAGGCAAGCGCTCATGGAGGCCGGAGATCGACTTGCTCTCTCCGGCGCCTGGTGCGTCTTTTGCGGGACGGGAGAGTACTAGTTCTTACCCGTTCCCTTTCTGCCGCCTCCTTGGCATACATTACCTCCTCGCAAAACGAGGCGGCAGAATCCCATGCGCTCTCGCTCTGGACCATGGACATAATCATGGTCTCCATCGAGAGGCTACCCATACCTACGGCCGTCGCGAGGTCAGCACGCTGCTGCGTCCATGCAGGGCACTCCACTAGAGTGTGGAGTGCGGTATCCTGCCGCGAGGCAGCCCCCGCAGTGGTGGCACACAGGCGTTAGCTCCCGGCCTATCCGACAGAGATACTTCCCAAAACAGCCATGTCCAGTAAGCATCTACGTCATCCGGTAGAAGAGACTGCCATGCCGCCTCTCCAGCCAATCCTCCATGACGGGTCTTACCGCCACGAGTGTGGCGTGCTCAAGTCGTTCTTTCCATTCAGCCATGAGCACCTGGCGAAGCTGGGACCGTCGCGCCCAAAATGCCTTTACCCTGCCTTTTTTCCAATTTCATTTGAAGTCGGCGCAATGTGTAGGTAATACAGTCTTTATTATTTTTTAATTATTAAAAAAAAGGTTGAAACTTTGCAAAGAGTTTTGGCTTGTTTCTTTTATGGCCTATCTGATGCCTAACCTCCTTGGTAATGTAGTTTTTTCCAAGCGTAACAAAGGAAAAAGGTAAATTGGGATAAAGAAAACGAATAGGGCGAGGCAACTAAGGTAAGGGATATCGCAAGTCTCGGATGGGGAAACGGGATCGAGACTGGTAGCTCGAAGAGGCCGGGGTCACGTATCCGTATGTCTCTCCTGTGATTGGAGAGGCCACTAGAACAGGAACATTAACTGGCAATTAAATTTATTTAACAGTAGTCTGCAATTTATTACTATTTATAATTAATTTTTTCGTTATTAAGTAAAGGAAGATCCGATACGTAAAACGTAAAAGAAAAATCATTGGAAGCTTTTTTAAGTTAGGTCCTGACATAGCAGCTATATTAGGACAGTAACCACTTATTGCTAATCCTTACTCAACCGTATAATTATAAATGCGAAAGTGAGTTTGCATGTTTGTTACGTTTTTGCGCCTACTCCACCGATCATTATGCAATTTTTCAAATTTGTTATTGCTACGGGAAAGTTCCCTAAAGATAGTAAACTGATTGACAAAATCTACATTAACTCGGACAAAGCCGCGTTCAGAAGCTAGTAATAAATAAACACCATCGAAATAGTAAATACCTACCTGAGATTATAATTGTCTACTTACGTAAAAGAACATATACAGAGGAGGAACACCATCTGCAATGTCCTCCAAAGCAGCGGTGGCTTGAATATCGGCATTGTATGCCTTAATACGGAGTCCAAGAAAGATTTAGTCTCAACAGTAATATTGGTTCTCATCAGCGATCTAACCTGCAACGTAAGAATATCGTAACTCATTACATTAAAATAGAATTTTAAGAATTATGTTTAATTCTGGTACAGTGAATTCGTTATCGTTATTTTTTTAAATACAGCTGCTTCCGAATAAATATTTGACCATATGCACAAGAAAAAGACAAATCCGTTGCAGAGTTTGTACGTAGTGATAGACCAGCAAGAGTTTCACTTTATGTAATAGTATTATAGTGTATTTGAAAATATGATTTTAGTTCTAGTAATGGTTTATTATAGTTACTTACAGGATAAACACCGCTATTTTTATTGTTAACTTCAAATATGATTCTTAACACTTCAATTGCCTTATCAGTATCTCCTTTGTTAGCCAAGAACATCGGACTTTCTATTAGGAAACACACCATTACCGCACCTATTCCGAGAGGCACACTCAAAACTAGACTGCAGAGACGCCAGGATTTGTAGGTAGTTAGAAATGGTACAGGAATCTCAATCTCCAGGGACAGGAAAAGATACGCTAAAACTGAAAAAAATATCATGAAATGCTCTTATTAAATATCTTTTCTAGCATATGCCAGTTACAAATTATTATTGAGGTGCGTAATAATTATACATGTAAAAGATTTGTATCTTGAGGTTTAAAAAAAAAAAAATTGATACTGAAATAAGGAAAAGTGACAGTAAATGAATATTAAGTATTAATTTCTACTTTTAAGTAAGTAAATATAATTTAGGATTAATTATACAAATAAATAAAATTTAAGTGTCTGTTTGTAATGTCAAAATAACAGCTTTTTTACTAAATGCATTTATAAATAATTACATGGTTTTTATGTGTACTATACACAAAAAATATCAGAAAAACAGACAAGACAGAACAAACAGGTCTGTCTTGTCTGTTTGTCGTTTTTGACCAATTTTGAGGGTACTTTTACCAGCAGATAGCTGACATAATTGTACATACATAAACTCATGTCTTCGTCCCTACGGGCAGAACAATAGCCCGCTACATGCTCCTATCCTTACATGCCTTAGGAGTTTCCTCTATTGTCATTAAACCATTTATACAAGCCCCTAACGATATGCCTACTGTTGCCTTATTTACTTATTTGTCTTTCTTTCCACACTCATTGTTTCTACGTGCCCAAACAATCTCAGCAAACCCTTTTAATTTTCGTCACTACGTCCTCATTCAAGCCACCCTGCGCTCGCATATCTATATTCCTCTTTTTGTCAACCAATCTTACTTGAAGGGTAATTTATTCTACATTTATTATAGAACAACAATTGGGGTCCATGCAAAAAATTTACATGCACGCAAGTGAAGCCGCACACGCAGCTGCTACTTACTAAAACAAAGGAAATCAACTCCAGTAGAGAAGACGTTTAGGAGGAAGGAAAATTTTGCACGATGCTTTTGACTCGTACTCTCTCCAAGGTATATGGTTGTCAGGGTCATGGCTGCTGTAGAACTGTAAGTGTGTGCCATTAGTTTTATGACATAGTTCAAATCTGCCTCTTATGGGTGCATGTACAAATTTTAAATTTTGAAATAATCTTGAAAGGATTAGAGCGCCGTGTGCTTTTTATATGTATTGTATTAAGTAAAGACACCATGGCTCTTTTGAAAAAAGTAAATTTGTGGCCGCAAATACCTCCAATTAAAGTGTCAAATACCAAGTAATGTCATTACAGGTACCAATTGTAATTATGACGTCTGCCCTAAAGAGTGGCTGTGCCTTAAAGGGTGCCACAAGGCTCAATTACATGGGAACGGGCGGTTATAGATGATAGATAGCGATCTTACCTATTTGCAACACGGTATTTTTTATTTTTAAATATTATTTGTTTTACTTTCAACAAAGCAACCTATTGTTGCGGTGTCATTGTGATGATCTATAATTTTTTGTTACCAAGAAAGACGTTTTCAAACAATTTCTAAAGAATTTCATGAAATAAATATATTTGACTTTAACTTTGTAAGAATCCACATACACTAAATAAAGTAAAGCTATACATGTAAATAACAAGTAACAAATATTTCATTTATAGGTATATATAATATAAAAATCAAATGGTCAAATATTATACTGGTTTTTTCTAGAATTAATAAGCCCTTTATTTATATATCGTTATCGATACAGTTTGTTCTTAAATTAATATTATTTGATTTGCTCTTATTAGCCACTAGATTGCAAACCCTGTCATTTTTATTACGGCTCTTTTCCAAGTGTACCCTCTATAAATTCTATTTATGAGGACTTTCTTGGAAGCTAATAAACCCTATCTGCTTTCTGCATGATAATATGAAACCCATCTTACAAACAACCAGCCATAAATTTCAGTGGCAACGTCATGTGGTAACTGTTGGAGAAACTGGCCGTTGTAGAAAACAGGAAACCAACTGCAGCTGACACTAAGATAACTGGTCTTCTACCTCTAGTATCTGCAATGTAGCCCCAAGGAAAGGCAAACAGAAAACCTGAAATTAAAAATGTAAATAAAGTAAATAAATATTGTATATATTTTTAAAAGTAATATTTGTGTGGCTGCAACTTTTTTAAGGTTTTTTTTAACAGGTTTGGATAGGAATAGCGCTTGAAAATCTTTGAACCTAATGAAGGTTGGGCCTATTTGTATTTTGCATACACTGGCTTATGCTAACTTTTAAACTTTCGCGTTCCATGATATAATTATGTACTTATACGGGAATTCCATTCCACGCTGTTGTTATCCAGTGATAAAAAACATGCCATCTCGCTTTTATGCGCAGTCGGGTGAACACCAGAATAGGGGCACATCGGTTTGCTTAGAGAATAGGAACACTGTTAGTATAGTATGTGACGGTACATGGCGAAATCAAAATATTAAAAATATCGAAAATGTGCGGGTGGATGAAGAACCTTCTACCTCACGATCTCGACGACGGAGGGCGTGCACCGCTGAGCCAGTCAGCCTGTGACCACGGCCAGTGCAACCTGGTCGAAACGTCAGGCAATTCAGAGGTATGTAATACCTTTTCGTGATCGCGTTAATTCCCGTATAAGTACATAATTACACTGGCTTATGGTATGAATTTATGGTAATGGTATTTATTTTTGAGAAAGTCTGGTATTTGTACAAATAAAAAGAATATCCTGTCACCTCAAAGTACCCCCCCACGTAAAACCAGACCAACCAAAATATTAATTAATATTTTTAAATAATTAAGACTCTGTAGGATAGTTTCCATTATATTATTTTATATTCATACGTCTAACATTAGAACTGTAGACAGACTAGACAGTGATGTGGTTCATAATCATTTTCCTGGCTTTACTTCTAGTCAAACAAATCTCATAAATCCATTGCCGTCTACTGGACAATAATTGTCCTCGTACTGAGAATTTCCTAACCTCAAAAACTGTATTCGCAACTGGCGAATTGAATCCAATTGTATGTAAACCTATACCTCGGGACTAATGACTTTATTATTTTAATATATTATTTCAGGTTCATACAAAAACGTTACCAACATTGTCAGATAATTATATCAGGGATATTTACGCTATGCCACGTGTCACTGACTGTTTTACATCAATACGTTTTACATTGTTTTGTTGTCAAAATTATATCAATAATCGTAACAGCAAAACTAATCGATTTTAAAATTTTAGCTTGTTCCAAAGTCAATTTCAGATCGCAGCTTGCAGCAGGTACTACAAGACCGTTTCCCAACATGTCCACACACCGCCAATGTTGATAATACAACAGGTTGTTAGTAACAGATAGTTGTAGCGCCCATGACCTGGAAATGTATATTTTAAAACGGTGAAAACAGATAAAACATGGTACTTCGTAATGATTTGCCAATCAAAAGAATTGTGCCCGTTATTTTCTCTTGTACGGAATATAAAATACTTTTATTCTTTTTAAGTTTCAGTATTCACTTTTCATTATTTTTCAATCTGTAAATTGACTGATAAATAATAGCAGTAAGGTTACTTGAAAGTAAATCAGTATCACTTTTAGCATACTCCACTTCTATCCTGCTTTAAGGTGACATTAATATGTCTTATTTAACAATACAATTATTCATTTGTGTTTTCATGTCTCTAGTAAAGTCGCTTCGTTTCTCGCGTAAATACAATATGGATAGAAAATAAATACCTATCACGGATAAAAATAGTTTTCCCATTTGGTAACGTCAGGTTCTTTGTCATTGTTTGTTTGTTATTAAAGCTACTTTTAATTACTTACCCATTTTGTTCATAGCGTCTTCTATGTCCACGTTCTCCATAATATTCGTAGTTATGTTGACATTAAAACTTTTTGTAACCATCGCAACTGTTTGTTTCTGAGCTATGAACAGTATTTTGTTATCTGACTCGATGTAACACTGCCAAATTCTTACTGGTTTTTTGTGAAGTTGCAGTTACATTATAGTCTAAATTTAGTGATGTAAAAGAAACAACTGTTCAGACAATTTTCTTTGTTTTTTTTTTAATTATTTAATCACAGAAATGGGTAATGTAGTACAATTTAGTGAACAAAGGTGTAATTACAAGTTAATAGCTTACAAACAATTTACTACAGTAACATGTGGGTGCCATACTGTTCTCCTAGCTAGGCTACAAAATAGCCTGTATTTAGGATTACTGACAGTAATTGCAATCCCCCTTGAGTTGGCAAAATATAACATTCAGCGTAATACACTTATCACTTAGTAATTATAACTATATTAAGTCTTTGTAGTTACTTCTTGTCTTTCACAGTTTTACAATCCAAATACTTTTCTATCTGAAATACGTATACGTTAGTAAGGTTACTGTTACAAATACTATTAGTGAAAAAAATAGTATAATTAAAATAAAAAAAATAAACATAATTTCGGATTCTTTTTACTACCAAAGTTCTTTGGCTTTAGGTAAAAAATATAAAAGGTTTGAAAGAGACAAAGAACTTTAAATCAATTACTGATTTGAAATAGAAGTTGACATGAAGATGAAGATAGACTTGTTGCTGTTAGCTGCTAACTTTGTTTCAAAGACAAAGTGATAAAAAAAAATTAAAACTCAGTGACATAATTATTTCATCCTGATGTTTGAAAAAATCAAATTGGGAAGGTCAAATACGTTATGGGCCTAATTGTGAGATACCATTTTTGAATTTTGGTTTATACATGCCATATTTCCTGATAAGGGAAACTTTCAACGATGCATTTTCTGCTATAACGCTTAAAAAAATTGTGATTTTATTCTGAGAAATTAATTTCAAAATTAATTCCAAACTCACTTGTGTTAAAGAACATGGCGAATATTGTTTAATTTAGTAATTTGATAATGAAACTAAAAGAAAATAATTCTTCGATAATACAGAATGTAAAAACTATTTATACATGTTAATAATATGCAATAGAATACTAATAAATTAACACCTAGTCTAGTATTCCAGATAAAGAACAAAATTATAGTAAGTTTATTTTATGTAGCGTTTCATTAAAAATAACACCAAATTGTGTAGGTGTATTTCAGTATGGATAAGGCGTTTTTCGTATCCGTCGCGTATTACGTGTAATATATTGACACAAGTTGATCATTACTGTTCTGTTCCTGTACCTTAATTGGCGTTATTTAATTGTACATATGCCTTTTAGCCTTTCCAAGTAAATGGACTGTCGAAAGCAAAACTATTTAAAACCTTCAATGTAATCCTGAGTTAAACTTTGCAAGAAGTAACAATGTATTTGAAATATTTCTTTAACTACGATGACCTCAATCCTGTCTTGAGTTGTCGACTGATATACCTCAGCGGACATCTCCGCTTACAAATCCAGATACAAATTTAGTTTTTATAGTTACATTGCTGTAAATTCGTATCGCTCTGACAATTAAGATTAGTTGGGCCCGCAACGGACGAGAAACTTAGGATAATTTTCCGTAAAATTCCCCTAGAGTCGGAGTACATCGTTACGTCTAGGTTATTAATATCTAGGCAGTACTTTATCTCTCCATGGCGGCAAATATTATAAAACATTTCATGATTTATGCTCTTATTAATAAAACATGTAATACTGGCCGTGATTAAAGTCTAGCATTAATTTGCTCTAGTCTATGAATTTTGAGAAGATATTTTCTTAACGTAAAAGCTGTCCCCGTTTATTCATTTATTTTTTTAGTTTTAGAACCATTAATATTACTATACCCACTATCTTTAGTAACAACGTTTTCGAGTATATTATATTTTAGAACTAACGCCTAAATAGAATATAACTATACCGGCCGTTCTTCGCAGTTTCTTCCCGTGTTTTTAGGGTCGTAACTTAATGTTAAATAGAATAAAATATTCCTCAAAAATAGTCTATCAAATGCAAAAAAGGATTATTCAAATTCAGAGTTCAGAGATGAACGCGTTTAATAAAAAAAAAACAGTCAGTCGTAGGACTGCAAGTCAGAAGTGAAAACATAACTGCATAATGTATTTGCATATACATACACACCCACACACACACAAACACATCCATGCATATATAATTAGGTTAAAAATAAAAAGTAGTTAATAACATATCTAAATCTACACATAGGGTACACTGGAAGTTCTGCGCTCCTGGCCGCTCATAAATGTTTGAATTTCGAATGTTACATTTTTTTTAAATATAAAAAACTCAGCTCCGTCTTACGAATTTTTGATCAGGTTACGTGTCCTGATGCGAGTTTAACATTTTTTACCCATCCCAAAAAGTGCACAACGCCGCTAAAGAAGTTTTCACTTCAAAAAATCTTTTTAGCTATATTAATATGTACTGTTTAGAGATCGCCTGGTGATCGAAGTTCTTTAACTTGACACATCTCATACACGGCCGTCTGATCCCAAACTACGCAGAACCTGTACTATGAATTAATAATCACAATAATTAATTTTTGGTTTAATTCATTGATCAGTATAACTTGAACTGTTATTGTATATACTTACGTACCATGACAGTTCAATATTTAAACTGGACGTATGTAGATTGATAGATTTTTACAAATATTGTTTGAAAATGTTAGCTTTCTGTACTTCTTAGATACATAAATTTTAAGAATTCCAAATTTTGCGCTCTTCCGTTCACGAAATTTTCTTTACGTATTAATATTTAGATAGATATGTATTTATAAGTTATTTGAATATGAGGAAAATGCTCTACTTCTTTTCAGCCTAATGTTTTAACATTAGGCTGAAAAGAAGTAAAAAATTATCTCAAAAATGTTTTAATAAGCTATAATTGGTGGAAGTTTTATCTTTGAGACATAAATCAAAAGTGCTTTGTGAAGAAACTCTTGTGCCTAACTGATAAGATAATAATTGCTTTATAAACTTTAAAAAGAAATTGTCAATAGATCAAGTTCGTAAGTCATTAAATGTACTATATTTTAACTTATTTCAATAATATACTTAAAATATATTATTTATGCTACCTGTAAATACTCAAAAAATTTTTTTCAAAATGCCATAATTCACGATGTTATTTTATTAATGACGGTATTAACTAAATTATTATTAATTAATCTTAAGTGTAAGACTAACATTAGGTACAGTAAATATTATTTCCACTTTAGTTTTAGTAGTAGGAGTTTTCACATTTTTTTATGAATCCTATATAGGTTACATTAGATATGCCTCGGAGGTGATCGTAACAGTAGCAATCTTATATCCTTTAGGTAAATATAAGATTATATTGACAAGTGAAAGACATATTTCTTTGAACAATTGTCCCGAAATTGTGAATAAACTTGGAAACAGCGTAATCCTTCTAAACCAAAGCCGCACGTTTTATTCAATTATCGTCAATTGAGAATCTCCGGCTTCTCTGACAGAAAACGAATTTAGTTAATAACAACTGATGCCGTAATTTATCAATCAAGTTAGAGGCAATATTTAATTGAGTTTTCAGACCCTTTTTTTCCCACTACTGAAATGCCCGTGGCGAGGGAGATTTTAAAAACACAATTAACGGACAAAGATTCAGAACGAGTAAGCGTTTAAAAGGCTATCACGGGAAATATCTGATATTTGCGTTCAAAGTGTTTTGTCCTACTTATATTATAAACGTGAAAGTTTGTGAGGATGTATGGATGTTTGTTGCCCTTTAACGCAAAAAATACTGAACTGATTGCGATGAAACTTGGTAAGCGAAAAGGGGGGTCGCCGTTAGGTAGTCATAAAATCAAAATTCCTAAATCACTGGGTTAATAATATATTGTAGTGACAAAAACTTAAACTAACTGCCAGGAAGTAGTTAGTTTTATGGTTTAGTAACACAAGGAATATGCAATTTTGGTTATATTTTGATATGGTTATTTTCAATAATAACATATCAGAGCCATCATGTTCATATTAAACTTTCATATTTTGGGCCCTGACTAACAAAAGTTTTTATCGCGCTTTACATGCAGTTTTTTTCCGCTTTTTAATGCACTGCATTTATATTATTCGTCATATTTCTATATCAAAGACATTTCGTAGCTACTTAACCAGGAGAGGCGGTTCTTCCATACTAAACATGATCTCTGGCACAGCAGTACCTTCTAGTAAGTATGGTCACGAACGCTCTGTGGTAGACGGTGTTGAATGAGTTTCTAAGCAAGGTGATCGTGTATCATTAGAAATGTATATGTAAAACACTAGTGCAGATACAGAGTACTATATACCAGGTCTGTATCAAGCTGAATTCAATCTTAATCTTATAAATTTATTATTCAGTATCTTAAGCAAACCTCAACCTTTTTCCGTATTTCCAGTAATACTAAAAACACCATTTGTACGTAGATTGTTTTTCTTTTCAGAGAACCCTTTCGTCAGCCCCTCGTACCATAGAGACAGATTGCTAGATATTTCAATTTTGTCCCTTTCGCGCAAAGGCACAAGATTCGACATTTTAAGAGTTAAATTTGGGAATTATGGAAATATATTCGAAGTAGCTGAGTAAAGAGGTAAGTAGACATATTAAGGGGAAAGCTTGGTAACCGTCTGTTGAGAGTTTCCGTTGATGAAATACGTTTTAGTTTAAATAGAATAAAGAGGTATGGAAATTATTCAGGTACCTTCAGCCTAAAGTACGTTTTACGTAGTCAGCGATTATTGCCCAAAATGATTAGCATAAAATATTTAGAACAATTTTCGTAAATACAACATTACGTTTCCAAACGCGAATCGATGATTGAAAAGAATAGTGACTAATGAACGAAACTAGTTTTTCCTATAATTTCCATGGTTTTTTGTGTCAGAAATTCTTCGCACTAGCTGTTTGGGGTAGCTTGTGTCCCTACACATTATTATTATTATTTTTAATACGTTGACTGTTTAATTGCGACTGGCCTGTTGGTCTAGTGGTTAGTGACCCTGACTACTGAGCCGGAGGTCGTGGGTTCGATTCCCACCCAGGATAAATAATTGTGTGATGAGCATGATCATTTGTTCATAATATGCATGTATTTAGAAATATATAAGGATGTTTATCAGCAGTCTGGTTACCATAGTACAGGCTCTGCCTAATTTGGGATCAGACAGCCGTGTATGAGATGTGTGAAGTTATAAAAAAAAATATGGTATCGGGGGCAAACGGGCAGACGAGTCACCTGATGGTAAGTGACTACCGCCGTCCATGGACACCACACAAGATCACACAAAAGTCACAAGTGCGTTGCCAGCGTTTGAGGATTTACACACACTTTTAACTGGGATTAGTGTTGCGTATTTATACAGAACATCTTATTTATTCCAAGATGAAGTTCGATTAAAACTAAAGATATTATTTGTATGTAATTTCTTAAAAGTTTGATATTATTACAAAGTAAAATATCTGAACTAATCAAAACCGTTTCTTTTGTAAGTAAAAAAGGGATCTTTTTGTTTGTCTCTGAGACTTGGCTGTGTAATTTATGTATGTTCTTTTAAGTTTTGCAAAATGTTTTCCAATAGTTTTTTTAATTACTACTGACTATTATAGTGGAGTAAATGAAGATTTCAACTTTATTTTAATCTCTTGATTATGGTATTAATAATATATGGTAAAAAGTCCGCTTCAAAAAAATTCTGGCTGGAATAGTTCTTAAACAAAATACGTGCAAAAATACGGTTTATTTCGGATAACTGTATCAATATTTTTTTTATTGAAATCCTGATAGCACCTTTCGAAAGAACGGGTAATTATACAAAAAAAAAAAACAGTATAAAACATTTTTTGTAGCTATTACACTTATTAACAGAGTCAGTAACAATTTGTTAACTAAGGCATCAAGTTGTGCTGCGTCGACCGCCCGCTCACGCAGAAAGCAGGGCCGCGCGAGTGCGCTATACATAAATGGTTATAGATGAAAATTGATAAATGCAAGTGATATGAAACAAATTGGACATTGGAAAGTACTCATTACTCAAACAATTTCAATTATTTTTTCTTTGAGTAATAACTCAAAGAATTACATGTAAAATAGAATACCATTTTACATGTAATTTTACAATTATTGTGTGTTATTGCAAAATTAGGGTAATAGCCGGAGTTAATCCGACCTGTTTTTCGAATTTGTTGAGTTGAGTTCCTTTTTGTCTTCATTTACTCCAGTATTATTAGATTTTTAGAATTATATAATATTATAAAACTGAAACATAAAAAGATAAACAAATTGGTAAATGAACAAAAATAATGTGTTTTTAACACGCTTTTATCAGTTTCAATTATAACTAGGTAAATAAATCTTGGAAGTTAATCTTTATATATATATGTAGTTTCAATGACAATACTATAATTTGGCATCTTGGAGCTGATGTGATGAATGGGCCAGGAAGTGGATAGTGGAACTCTTCAGTGGCTACTATTAAACCCCTCGAGTTTGAGCTGATATGATTCTCTTTGACGAGACCAACAGATTGTGTTTAATAGAGATGGTCTGTTACTTTTTAATTCGATTCGCCTTCAAAGCATGTTTTTTAGTTTTACTACTTTATATTTAAAGTATAATAACTCTTCCGTTAAAATATCCAAGAAGAGTTTCATACAGGCGATAATTAGTTCACCAAATTCTCCACTTATTTTTACTCTTGTATACTACAATGAAACACTTACTTAAATCTAGTTAGTGATTCACTGTATGCAATTACAAAAATGATTCAATTATAAAAATAATTTTTTGGAAAAAAAATATCCGTTTAAAAGTTATGACCGTTTCAATTTCCAGGTATTATTACCTCCGTTTCTCATAAAAGCAGGTGGACTGTATAAAGTTAATTAAAATTAAAGATTTTAAATCCTACATATTTTTTTAGTCATTGATATTTCTTTCACCTTCTTCAAAATTTCTGCATCTAACTCTCTACTGTCGAAACTTTGATTACCAAGTCTGTATGTTTTACGCATTTTCAAGGAATTCTTAAGCTAAATCACTTTTTAACAAAAAATAAACTGAGGAAAAAAAAATAAACTGAAAAGCGAATAAATGATAAAAAAAGAAGCTTGTTAACTTCTATGTTAATGGAAATACCGTCAGCACCAAACACCCAAACAAGCAAATTCATTACGAATGAAATAATGGCAGTGGAATGCGTTGTGGCAGCGACGCGAGGTGGACGCCTCTTGTGCCGAAATATTTTAGAAATTCATTTTTGTGGCTTAAAATTTATTCATTAATGTTTAAAATTATGCATAAATTAATTAACTATATTAAAATCAAATTTTCCAGACAATTATAATCCTGCAATCTCCAAGGGCACAGTGAATAGGTTTCTCTTGGATGGACGTGTACCATCTCATCTTCATCGTCACTTTCCATCAGTGAGGGCAAGACAAGCAAAAAATAAAAACCAATTACCTCTCTTTAACTATTCGTTGTTATCT